>CAHIKZ030000269.1:2520000-2702500 GCA_903632075.3 Acanthosepion pharaonis
TTTTAATTTACTTCCCCTCTTTTATTTTACTTTATGGCCACTTTAAACCCCATCGTTACTAGTATCATAATTTAACCAAGTTTTCTTTGTCTTGCTCCAAGTTTGCAGTTAGTAATGTTTTAGGAGTATAAAGTACCAATGCCTAGCAATGGTATTTTTTTTAAGTTCAGTCTTCTCAAGATACCACACACACACTTGTAGCCTTGGCATATCGACGTGATAATGGTTAAGAAGCTTGTTTCACTAGAAAGACTGAGTAGTGAATTCGTTCCTCACTGGGTGCCCCATAATTTCGGGCTTGGACTACATTTTCTGTAAAAGTAAAACACTTGTGATAAAAAAAAAAAAAAAACTATGTTAAAGTGCACTACTCACCGCAGAGCAGTTGTTGTTAGCAAGGTATTCTCACGGGCCAGCGAGTTCTATCTTCATTCTTCTTCACTGAGTGAGAAAGTAGTGAGCTGGTATCACAAACTTGGGATTTTTTTAATGTATTGTATTGTAGATTAACTTATCTATATTCAGTGTATGCGGAGAGAAAAGTCAATACTCAATGATATTGACCACTTTTTCCCCCTCAAATCATCCAAACCAAACCTTTATTAAACGATTTTTAAACTGAATTGCTGGATTTGTTGATTTCAGAGTACAAAGTTTTTTTTTAGATTTCGTTCAGAAAGTAAGAGAGACTAAATTTTAAAATTAATTTTGTAATGTATTTTTCGAGAAATATGACAAATAAGTTAACTGCTGGCATTAAAAAAAATTAAATGGACTAAATCGAAAAACATTTATTATTGAAGAGTGAATCAAGAGTGCTGATCCCATTTTTTTTCAGTCGGCTCTCTGGGAAAAATTTAAATAAAGAAGTTGGGCATAAATTAAGAATTGTGGTCCCTAGTTTTTAGTGCCGTCCGGAATATTTAAGGAAATAAAAAAATTACAAAAGACGTCAACAGTTAATTTTAAAGTGTTCCCTCTTTTTAAGTACGAAACAAAATTACTTGGAAAATCATACCGGAATATTTTGCTGCGGTTTTAAAATGAGAAAAATCAATCTTGTAAATGCATGAGAATTATCTAATACACAATGCAATATTTTATATACCCATTAATTATAAAATACAAGCATTGCTATTAAAAAAAGAAAAGTTATTGCAAGAGAACTGAATTTTAATAAAGACATCACGGTATCCCATTTTTATTCGGTAAAAATGTCTTACAACCGAAAGGAGAAAAGTTAAAATAACTTCCGATTCAGCGTCCTCTCAGACGAATTTACGAATAATCAAAATTGGATGAACTATCTTATTTTGAAGAAATAAGTTGCTACTTTTTGATCTTAGCATGCGCAAAGATCACCAAATCATTTTAAGCCAAGCGACATGTTAATATTATTAATTATAGATATCAGACTCCTAATTGCCTTCTTTGTCTACTTCGTTAATAAAAATAAAATAGGTTTGCTGAAAGGTGATAGAAAGAAACTTTATTATGCGCGTGAAGTCAACTGCTCGTTTTATCTGCCTCCAAATTGAGTCTGTTCTGCTCTCATGACATAAGAAGCTTGTTCGATTCTCGATTATGCTTTGTTCTAAGAAATAAGCTTTAATAACATCCAACAATTGTAATAAATAATAATTGAAATATATTTGGCATAATGGTACCGTAAATAGGTAGTAAGTTTGTGTGGAAAGTGTTGGTAAGATTACACGAATTATAGATGTGAAAAGATTGATATGTAAAAGATCTAGCTTGAATATTAGTTTGTGTTATCTCAACAAAGACAGATTGATTTGTGTAAGGAAAAACTGATAGGATGTTTATGCTTAGTTTAGAAAATTCTCGATGAAAGGGAATTTGGTAAGAGGTGATGCGTTGTAAGCACGTAATTGCAATAGCTGTACATATGGGATGGTTTGATCATATTTAAAATGGTGTATGTTCTTTATGCCTAATGTAGCATAGGGATGTTTGGTGAGATGGCTACAACCGTTTCTGTTTATGAGAAGGAGAGAAGTCACAACAAAGTCACCGCCACCACTCAACGACCGTTACCACTTCCTGGTTTGACCCATCACCTCGGCTCCTTAACACCCGCCGTCTACCTCGACTCGTTTACAAGGGATTCCCTCCACAGTCGACGCAGCGACCTCCGTTCCACAGAACTGCCCCCATCAAAAAACCCGCCGTCACCTCAGCCAAGCTCGACTTGTTTACGAGGCATTCCCTTAGCAGTCAACCCTAGCGACCTCCGCTCGACAGAACAGCTCTACTTCGACTCGTTTACAAGGCATTCCCTTAGTCGACGCAGCGACCCCCGTTCTACAGAACTGGCCTCCCAACACCCGCAGTCACCTCCACCTACCTTGACATGTTTACAAGACATTCCCTTCGTAATCGATACCAGTAACATCCGTTCCATAGAACAGGTCTACCTCGACCCGTTTTCAAGGTATTCCTTTCACAGTCGACACCAGCGACCTCCGTTCCACAGAACAGGGCTACAAAGACCACACCAATCCTACGTCACCCCGTTTCAACACAACAGGTCGACCAACCGACAAGACGACCTACAACCGTGACCTCCATCAACCAAACCGTTTGGTCCAAACGTCCACCGACCGTATCCTGCAACTCCGGCCACACCGGCACAAGAAATGGTTCAACTCCCGACACTAGGCGTACACCCGATCACTATTCCTGTAATCTTTACCAACAATAAACGTCATTTCACTCTAATCCTCGTTGTTCCTTTTTCTCGCTACCATATAACAAAAAGCCAAGGGCAAAACCCGCCGTAGTCCGTGCGACCACTGTAACAGTGTCACAGTAGCGTCAGTATTCACCTTCTTTAGGGCAACGTGGAAAGTGACACCGCAGGGTTGGAATCCCCGTGAACAGGTCTGCCCTCATAATTTGAAATCGAAAAAACGAACTGATACTAACCTTTGTCACCTGTGTCGTTAAGACACCTTCTGTTTCACTTCTACTGTCATTACAACCAACACTCTAACTAAATGTGGGTGATTTTTGTGTGTGTTAATGTTGGGGTGTTGTTCATAAATCAGTGCTATCCTCCTTATTTGTTTTTAATCACGTGATGATTTTTGGATAGTAGAAATAAAAGAGTTGTAAATATTAATTGAAGAAATTATTATCTATTATTATCTGTTATTAATCCCACCTCCTCACTCACACACACATATTTTACATATGGGCCTTGTTAGAACTCCATAGGAAAATGTTGCGGCAGTACGACTGAAAACTATTGTAAATGTTAAATTTTTGGAAAAAAAAAAGGAAAATATTCATAGTGATTGTGAGCGTCTTGATGAGACGATAAGTGAGCTAGTTTAAAACTTTTAAATTAAAAGATAGAGAGATGTCCAGCCCTACCCATTCCCATTTTAGGTTTAGTGTCACTTAAAAAACAATTATAAAAATAAATATCGTAGAAATAAATGTCAAGCAAAGATTAAGTTCTCACGAGAAGGTGAAAATGGCTTTTCTGAGAAGTACACGATTATGACAATTTATGTGAAATGATTTCAAACATTTTTACTTGCACCTGTGGTGTTGGCAATACGTGAAAGGTTCTATCTGTGTCTTTTTTAATTTTATTTTACTTAATTTCTTTATTATTTTATTTATTTGTTTATTTTCGTCGTTATTTCTTAGGCAAGCTGATTTCCATGGCTTGTCGTTTGAAATGACTGACAAATTACGAAGGAAATTACATTTCGTAACAAGGAACCTCCACTAATTCGCACTTTTTCGCTAAAAAATGAAGCATAACATGATGAAAAAGGACTCAACAAACTTAACAAAAACAAAGTTTTATCGTAAAAAGAAAGATCAAAGTATTTCTATTATTTTATGAAATTTTTGAATCCTTACTAGCACGTTCAAAATTTTGGTTATTTTTTTACGTCAACGGTCGACGTTAACTGTAAAAAATTTGAACGACCCCACGTACCAATTAAAAAGTATACAAACGATATCGAAAAGGGGGTGAAACATACCCATAAAATATTTTCCCGAGGTTTTTTTTTTAATAACCTATTCAGTAAATTTAAAATATTCATTCATTAATGGATAAGTCTTGGAAATTTCGTTTGAATCGGATGATTCCCCGATATTTGGCAAATATTTTAAAAGAGGGTTGTCGAATTTTTGCTCTCGTTGCAAAAAAATAAAAAAATTAAATAAAAATAAAAAGATATTCATTTTGGTAGCACGCGGTAATAATTATTTGTGTCATTCTTAAATTTGTGTTTGAACTTCCGGAGATAGAAGAACGCTGAACGTATTTACTCTGAAAACAGCATTGACTTTGCCATGTGCTAATATTTTGTAATTTAAAATCCTGTTTAAAAACATAGAAAGTCTGAAATCATTTTTCGGTGTTTTAGTTGCAGGATAACGAAAATATTCAGCTTTTTTTTCTTATTCATAAAATAGTAAACGAATATTTAAACAAAAATAATATTGCTTATTCATTCAGTTATTTATTTTATAATTTTTATTTGTTACACGTAATAATTAATAATTAATTACGTGTAACAAATAAAGAAGAATTAATTATTAATTCTTCTTTGGTGCGATTTTGTTTTTTTTATTCTATTGAAATTGTAAAAAGAGTCTAGTAAAGCAGGTGAGGAATGTCCATGAGTGTGAATGAGCACGTACACACTTGAATTGATCAATGATATGATCGTTCACAATGGTATCAGGTTAAAAAAGAAGTACAATCCGATCTCTATGGGGTTCCCCGCCCCAGGTAACTGGTAACACCTTTCCCATTTTCCTTTTTAAGCGAGAGGGTTTGAGTCAAGCCCTGGCGCCTGGGGCGTACTAATAGAGAAATTCCGATGAAGACTGAGCAATTAGTAATTCAAGTCTCCCACTTTAAAGACGGATTTACTTGATTTATATTCTGTTTTTAGACGTGCTAGATATCACCTCGGAGTTAATAAAAATATTAATAATAATAAAAAACGCCTTTTAAACAATTTAAATAAAAATATCTTCTTTGAAGTAAAAATAAATAGTCCGTAAAAGATAAAAAGAAAAATAATTGTTAATTTTTTACGTATTTAAATAAAATTTTTAGACACTGTTAAAACATTACTCATTGAACCTCCATTATATACGAGGAAAACTGAAAACAACAACATTTTAAAATCTTAAAAATCCAATATTTGTCCTAGGTATTTGTTTCAAAGCAAAAACAGCATTTATCGTTCTACTATTGTTCCCATTTTTTTTAATTGTGTTTTAAGGGAATTAAGTACGGAGAGCAAAAACAAAAACTGCCAAACTCTAGAAACTAGTTTTGTTTTGTTGTTTATGTTTTAAAAAGAAATTTAGTAGTATGAATAATTTAATTTTTTATACTACACGTAACAATAAGAGTATAAAAAAATTTAATTGATACTTCCGAGTTTTATTGCTTTCATTTATTTTTTGATTGTTTTCTTATCTATTTGATGTCATAAAATATTTAATAATTGTACCTAAGGCATTTTTTAAAAATAATTCTGATTTTTAATCTTATTGAACTATATGTGTTATGAAAAATTGATAAATACATTTCATTTAAATACATGCCGTTAATTGATTACCCGATTGTCATAAATGGGATTTTTGAATTATTTTCTTTTTTAACTTTTATACAAAAAAATTAAGTTATGTAAAAAAAAATAAAATTCTTTAAAAAAATGTGCATACTTGAAAATGACATTTTCCAGCATTTAATTTTTTGGTTCTTCAAACTTCAAATAATAAATCTAAATGTCTTGAATTAATAAAAGATCTGTTTTCGCGAGCAGTAACTTGGTGAATTCTACAATTGCAAGTATTAGAAGTTTTAGAAGTAATTTTTTTTTTATAAATACTGAATATAGATTTTTCCTGTCAAATCCGAAAGAAAATAAATTATGCAATCAACAACACCAGCAAAAAATAATTTTTAATTTTATTTGCATTATCATTATTTACACGCGGACTATTGTCCCAATCATTGTTGTTGTTATCAAATGTCAGCCGAACTCCGATCTGATCCGCCGATTAGCTTTCAAGGAATTTCGAACTTATTTACTAAATAAGAAGAACTGGACGAGATATTCATGGACATAGACAGCGGAACGAGAAAGATCTCTACTCGCGTAGATTTAAAACTAAGTAATGGGTTCTGTTTGAATCTCACTGAAAGTTATTCGTATCGACAAACAAATAAAAAAATCTGATAAAGGCCGGAAGATAGTTCTGGCCGAAACGTCGTGATAACAACAACAAAGATGACGACAATAGTCCGAATATAAATTTATAAATATCTAGGGAGGTCTTGTTTAGTTCTTATTTTAGTACTGCTTCTTCTTAATTATTGCACAACCAGTTTACAATGAGTCTAAAAAAGTACACGCCACTAGGCTAGGGATTGAACTCACAATTATGTTACCAAATTCATAAACAAACGTTTAAATCCTCTGGATTATTGTCCCGTGATAATGAGAACAAAGATGAGGACAATAGTGCGCGTGTAAATAATGTAAATAATGATAATTCCTCATCCCAGAAATTCAGACAGAAGACGATCAGGTGATAATAACAACAAAGATAAGGACAATAGTCTGCGAAGTAAATAATGTGAATAATGATAACTGCTCATCCCAGAAATTCGGACAGAAGGCGATCAGGTGATAATAACAACAAAGATGAGGACAATAGTCCGCGTCTAATGTAAAGATAACTCCTCATCCCAGAAATTCGGACAAAAAGTTTTTGAATTTGACTGAATTATCGAGACGAATTCTCAGTATGTTCATAGTTGATATCGCATTTTTTATTTACTGAAATTGAAATAATATGTATTTTCAACAGGATTTTTTTAGATATCTTTATTCTTTAAAAACAGTTCGCGATCATCCTCCAAGTGTTCAAGACAACCCCAAAAAATATTTCCATGTTTTCTAAACTTATGAGCTATCTAACAAAAAAAAAAAAAATCATTCCTTATTGAAGAAATACTGAAAATTTAATTTAAATCCGATATTTCCTATACTTTTGTATTTTGTTATTTTTTTAAACTGGAGGGTAGTAACATGTTTTTTTTTTTTTGTTTTTTGTTGTTTTTTTTTGTTTTTTTTTTGTCATTATTGAGATTTCGCACCCATTTGGCGATATCTCGTACGTTCCGACTTCCTATTCTCATAGAATTCAAGAAAAAAAAAAATATATATAAAATTTTCAGTGAATCACTTCGCGCCTGGATCAAAGTGTAGTATCTGCCCTCGGGCGGATAAACTACACTTCTATCTGTCATCGAACAGAGCGCAACTCAGTTGTGACTCATTCTATGCAGACAGAGCCCAACTGAAAATATTACTGAGAAAGTGTCCGGTCCCGGAGATTCCAACCCTGCGGCAAATCCTTCCTCATTGCACAAAGAGGGAGGGTAGGTGGAATATCGACTCCAGCGCGACGTTAGTTGTGGGGACAGGGCATTTTTTTAATCTGGCCCATGTGCACGCGCTTGGGCTCCCCACTTTAAACCAGGTTGGTGTCATATCCCATCCCCGAGAGGCGTGGGTGGGTAGTAAATACTATGTATAGAATCCGTTCTTCGTCTCTACAGTTTTTGTCTTTCGTCAGTTCACGGTTTTTTTTGTGGGATGCCTGATTCCGAGGATTCCAACCTTGCGGCTGCACCTTCTTCATTGCACTAGTCACTATGGATATGAATGGTAGTTGTCGCGGCAATAAAGTTTTGCTTTTCGCCCATATATACGCGTATAGACACCCCGCATAAAAAAAGAAGAAAAAAACGACTTCGAGCCACGTCACGCTCCTGTATAGAGTGGGAATAAATAGCGGATCAAAGTGAGGTATCTGTTCTTCACTTCTCTACCGTGGTTTTCTCTTCGGGTTTTGAAAGATATTCCATTGCACCTCTCTAATTTAACTAAAAGAGGGAGAGTTGGTGGGATATCGATGTCTACATGATAGTAGTAGTCGCAGGGACCGTGCAATTTTCGGCCTTGTGTCCCATCTTGCCACAGTGGTAAGTAGTTCTACCGGAGAAAAAAAAAAGTATATTACCGAAGTACCGTTTTTAGTCCCCAAAATGAATGAGTAAGAAGATTGTTGTTGTTGTCGTATTCTTGTTGTTGTTGCGAACCGGAGACAAAGAACAAACTAAAGCCGAAGCAATAACAATAAAAGTAAAACAGTAAAATTGGCTAGAAAATAAATAAAATACAAGGATTCAGTCAAAATAACAATATTTATTTTCTACTAAAATTTACAATAAGTAGTAAAAAAAAAAGAAAGTTGTATGGGAGATATTATCGTATATAGCAGAAAGTAAAATATTGCTGTTGTGTTTTGACTACAGCTGCTACTGTTTGGAAGCTGAATTCGTTTATTCTGGAAAAACACGTTGCTAGGAAACGCATCCTTGAATTTAGAAAAAGCGACGGTGACAAAGGAGGTTAGGGAAGAGAGTTTGTTTGAGTCAGCTTTATCTCTCGGGAAATCCATTGGTTCTCTGCACTTTCATAAATTAACAATAGCATTCACAATAAACATGATAGTGTTTATTTATGACTATTATGATGCTGGTGAATGGTGATCCCAGGCGCATTGTGATAAACAATAAAGTTATAATAAGATACATAGCCATGAACAAATGATATTTCATCAGAAACTTATAAAGACGAATAAAAATGAATGCATTGTGAGGCAAACATTCATACTAGGATGGATCGATAAGTTCGTACCCGGACACAACATTTTTTCAATTTTGTTTTGAAATTTCTGTGAAATAATGTTTGATAATGGAAAAGTGGTGGATTATTTCGTTAACAAGAAAGGTGATTGTTGGAAAATTAGTATTCATTGTGTGGAAAACAAAAAATGAAATTGTAGAGCACCATGGTAGCTAACGTCCTGAAGGAACATGACACGTAGAAGATGTATGGGTAGCTTAGATTGATATTGGTTCAAACAGGTCCAGATTATGACCCTTTTGGGACCCCTAGGCTAATGAAATTATGTTACGACGCTCAGACGAAACCACCCTCCAACTTGCCCGCAGCCGTCTTGAATATTTTTTTCTCATGAAACATTTTTAGCGACATTTAGATAGTTTGAATTTTAAAACTTATCGTAAGTTCTTTAAATGAACTAGAATAGCTATCTTTTGTTTGCCAATAAAGTATATCCTTTAAGAAATACCACTATTTCTCTATTTATTGCAAACCAACTTAGCACATATTTCGACACAACCGTAGTAAAAAAAACAAAAAACAAAAAAACAAACAAAAGTGGATTTTTTTAATAACTAGCATTGTATAACAATAAAAGAATGAAAATAAATATGAGTTTGTCATATTGACATCATTTCAGTTTATGAAACTATTTAGAATTTATAACTTTTAAAATTAAAATCATCGTTTTATAAAAAAATTTCTATGATTTATTTTAAGCGGTCTGAAATGAATCAAACAAAATTTACTTGAAACACAATGGCACAAACCAAAACATATTTTTTCTTGCTTTGCTTCCCGCAGAGTCAAATATGAGTTTGTAATATTGATATTATTTCAATTTATGAAACTATTTACAAGTTAAAACATCTAGAAAATTAAAATCATTGCTTTATAAAAGCTTGAGGGGCCCTAAGCTGCAGCCTCAAAGATAATCCAGCCCTTGTTCAAAAAAGTGAAATTGGCCGAATTCTAATTCCACGCTAGTCTGCTCTGTTTCCAATCGCACTAATGCCCTTGGGAAAGGTATGAATCCATCTCTTTTTTTCCTCCCTAGCTATGGGTTAAATAACAGAATTGATTGTGTTCTTTAGCAGTGGGTAACAACCAATTTAAGAGAAGGAAAAATCTAAATTCAAACCGTAGAGAAGATAACGGGATTGATTGATATGTTTTTTACGGCTTATCAACCTTTTGTGGATTAGCCAAAACATATTTATAATTTAGGATTGTAAGTGGTTGCTTACAGTACTTGGTGTTCCCAAGCAGTCCTATATCTAAGTACTGATCAGTCTTGATACTGCTTAACTTTAGTAATCGAAGGAAATCGGAAACCATTCCACTATCTTTCCCAGGAATGTTAATTCATAGATAATAAATAAATTCACAGATAATAAATAAAAGTAATCTCTTATGTCCTGAAGAGAGATTGCATTTTAAATTTGTGTCTAAAATAAATGCCATAAACTTATTAAAATACTTACATAAACAACAAAAATATATATTTCAAATGTGTATGCAAGTGCCCTTCTGGCATGAGTGAATGAAACTCTAGGGAAAAACTAAAACAGATTCACTAAAAATGGGGAAGGAATAAAAAGTAAGTATGTTGGGAAGGGGATATAATAAAAAGAAAACAAAAACAAACTAAAATAGGCGTGAAAATAATGAAAAGAATAAACAAATACTAATTAAATTGAATATTGAGATGATAATGATAGATTTTTTTTTAATTGTCGGGATTATCCCACCTTGTCTGCCAATGGATTTCACTTAATAATACTAGGTAGCATTTTATTCAGGACTATAAAAGAACGGAAATAAATCATCTTTTGTTTTTGTTCCAAGATATAATAGTGAAAACAATGTGACTATTCCTCTCCAGGTAGACACTCCCTCGGTACGCTGACTACCTATTTTCATACAGCCACATGGCGCCTCTCTCTCTCTCTTTCTCTCTCTCATACACTCTCACACATACACACAATGGCTAAGTACATAAACCAATATAAAGAAAAGCATCATTTCTGATGTAAAAAAAAAGAAAGGCTGAATATTCCAAAAACAGCATTAAAAATTTGTGGAAACCTACCGTTTAGGAGAAATCGACAATCTTAGTTGAGTCTTCTTATTTGTGTCTCGGCTACAGCCTGACCGACATTTGGTCTTTCCTCTTAATAATAATATAAACATTTTGATTTTAAAACTTTGTTTATATTAAGTTTGGGGCCTTATTATAATTATTACAAAAATAGCAATAAAAAAATTGCGAAAAGTCTACCTTTTAGGAGGGTATCGACAATCTTATTTGGGTTCCGGGTACAGTTTGGCTGCTTCAGTCAGGTTATCTGAAAGCATCGGCTCTGTCGATAAGTATAGTTGATGTTTGACAATATAACTTAGGTAGAAGAAAAGTAGGAAAAAAAAACCCAAAAAAAAACCGCTGCTGAAATTAGCCCTTTTGGGGCTTCAATCTGGTCAGGGGTTCCTACATAGAACGCGCCGCCCATGCAGATACACGATGTATATTAGTTAATGACTGACAATGTAACGTTAGTTTAAAAAATAATTTTAAAAAATGGCGGATTGACATAAAATAATGCTGAAAAAAATTGGCAGGGGTCACAACCGGCCCCTAAACAACGCTCTCCCCTTCAGGATTTCGGGAGTTAGACGCGCCACCCTTGTGTGCATGTCTAACAAAGAGGAGTCTTTATGGAAAGATAATGTCATTTCTCCAGACAAATGACTATGAAAACCGCAGTCGCTTATCCAGTTCGCGTCTTTTCCTGTCTGTCCGTTATCTATCTATCTATCTATCTATCTATCTATCTATCTATCTATCTATCTATCTACATGACTGTGGGGATAAAATAAAAATACAAAATAAAATTAAAATACAAAATTAAATAAAAGTACAAAATAAAATAAACATTAAAATCTCTCAGGAGTCCTCTGACAGGAAAGACAATTTACGCATGTGCAAAAAAAAAAAGAGAGATTTCATGGCGCCAAAGATAAACTAGAAGAATCTGCCTCTTTCTCAGTTGGACCTTTGACGGGTGAACACGTGCCAACTGTTCGGGAAGGAAATTCCCCAACAAGAGGTCGTTGGAATCCAAAAGAAGGAAATAAAATCAGTGTCCTAAACTGTCCCTCTAGTGTCTCTGTATCCTTCCGTCTTTTCTTTGTCTATTTATTTCAGCGACGAAGGCATTCAACAAGTTTTTGGATGTTTAGGTGAAAGAATCAACCCAGCACTAATAGCCATAACATTCATAAGACACAAGAAGCCCCTACACTTTCTATTAACTATTTTGAATACCCTAAGAATATTAGCAGATGATTGTAAGCTTTACCAGCCTTTGTTTAAACTGATAGTTTTTGCAACAAGGTTTATTACGTTTCCATAATTTTTCTGCCTTTCAAGAAAGTGCCCAGATCAAGAAAATTGCGGATCGCTAGAAGAATTATTCAATAATTTTATCCTGGCGGGTAAACAACGTTAAACTAAAAACGATTGCATCCGGTAACCAGCGACAAGTGAAAATAGTAAACTGATAAAAAAAATACCCACGCCCAAATCATATTACATCTCACTTGATAACGCATTGCATTGTTTAGTGACTATAAGAGTTGTACATTTAGTTTCGCGTACACATATAATAGCCCTATTTTGTTAGTAATACTTGCAACAATCCCTGAATATTGACAATCTCTTTCTTCCTGATTTTCAATACATTCTATAGTAAACTCATTTGCAATGATCAATCCATTATAAATGCAGGGTTCTTAAAAAATGATATCATTTGAGTTGTAAATATTTGAATGACTACATAGTCTACGCAAATGGAACTAAACTTGGATGCAAAATTAAATGGCGTGTGGATTTTATGAATGAAGTTTTCAATATGCCCGTCAGTAGTCCAGCTCCTATGCGAACATTATGCTTGTTGACTGCCTTTCATATGAAATATGGACACATCACTGAAAACAAAACGTTCTTCAGACCCGTCTTCTTCAAGTTTCTCGTTCATATCGACACAGGATTGCTTGCGCGTCTCAGTCTTTAAGGCCTGAACAAACTTGTAGGGGGATATTTATGTGAGAAGAATATTTTTTATAGGTTGCGTACAAAAATTATATATTCGCCATTCAATTTAAATTTTTTTCTTCAACAAAGGAACAAGAAGCAATAAACAAATTTGAGAAAAGACAAAAAGCAATATTTGGTAAACAAACTTCCATTATATTTTTGTAAAAAAAAATGGTTTTTACATAATGGCGTAGATTTTGAAGGTTTAATTAAACAAACCTAGATTTCATTGTTGAACTCAATTTATGTGTATGTTTGACTTTAGTTGATCAGATAAGAAATGCAGTTTGGTAGAATGTATGAATGAAGTTTCATAAATTGAGTTATAGGAGAAAGTTTCTACTTAGAAAGTTACTGTTCATTTAAACAATGAATTAACGTAAAAATTGTGTGCAAATTTAGTTCAATGAAGTTTTCTTCCTTTGATTAA
Organism: Acanthosepion pharaonis; assembly: GCA_903632075.3. Classification (NCBI taxonomy): domain Eukaryota; kingdom Metazoa; phylum Mollusca; class Cephalopoda; order Sepiida; family Sepiidae; genus Acanthosepion; species Acanthosepion pharaonis. The sequence goes on from CAHIKZ030000269.1 coordinate 2,533,298, forward strand.
TATTGTGAGACAATGTTCTCGAAAGATTGGAAAATGTAAAGTTAATTCATTTGCAGGAAATAAGTTCAGGCTTCTGCGTAAAATGAATTGGTGAGTGAGTGAAGATTTCTTAATGTTTGTTGAATGTTCATAGAAACGTTAAAACTTAAGATGATGTTGTGGCGTGCTAATGAGATTTGGTATAAAATTGTTAAGAAGGCTTTGGTGAAGGTTGCGTTTTTGATTAGCACATCACATTTAAATTTTACAAAAAAACGCAAAGAAGGAATAACAAGAGATTATTCAGTAATCAACAATAACATTTATTGAAAAACAAGCGAGTACAACAATTGTGTTTGGTGAAACAAAGTTAAGAAAGAGTTTAAGTATGAGAAAGTTGTACAAAAAAGAATGATAGAATTCTGAGTTGGTTACTTGGCTTTTTGGACACAGAGTTCACAGCGTAGTGCAATTGTAATTTTGTGTCTATGTGTGTGAGTAGAAGAATGAGAATTCACGTACGTGGTTGAGCTCTGGAGATTTACTGTTCTACTACTGTTCTTTTCTTTGATTTCTTTCTTTTCTGTGTTATTTATACTTTCTGAATAGAGTCCAGGAACGAGAGCGGGAAAAATATTGAAAGGAGTGTTATATTATTGGTCAAAAATCAACTTATCACCGATTCTCTCTAAACCAGGTTTGGCAAAGTAAACATCAGAAAATTTGATGTGGCTCATGCGATGCATAAATTGTCCTATAGAAAATAGTGTTTATTTTCTATCCAATGGCTATTGAATATTTTGTGGGCGTGGTGTATGTAAACAACCGCCACAATGTGACGTAGTTTCTTGTGGCAAGTCGTTCAGAGTCACGATGCTCCCTGGTGAGTGTGAATGAAATTTTTCTATTTATTTACTTTGGATGGTTCACAGAAAATAGGCGCCAACTTTAAATTTAGTTAGGAGCTGAAAAAATACTTATGAGTGGGTGGATAGTAATGCCCACTTACGTGTTTATTGACCATTCAGAACTCGATTTTTTTGAAAATGTGTGTGAAGCTGGATTTGTTCTGTGATCTGCTTTTTTTTTTTTTTGAAAAATTGGCCAAGTTATTCTAGTGTTTTAAACGATGTAGAATTTGAGTTCTACAAACTGCAGATTGTAGGGTGTTATGCGCAAGCGTTTCTTTGCGACATGCCAAACTGCCGTTAGAGGAGTTTAGGTTTCCGGATTTGCTTTTTATGGACTTCCTGGGGATTCGCAAATATTTTTCCCGAAAACGCTCGACCATCTCTTCCGACACTGGTGATTGTTCATACCCTTTTGTCATACAAAACAGCCTTCCTCGTTGAAATTTTTGTGCCATGTCCAGATCTGCATTGCAGTTGGTTCATTTTTAGCGAATTCTCTCACAAATGCACGCTGTAAAGACTTCTTCGACTGTATTCGGACATATATAACGCATAAAAAGTATTTTCTTTACCAGTGAATAGCATTTCTATGCCCGAAAAAAATAAAACATTGAACATAGAATTGTGAGTAGTTTCTACACATGCTGTTAAAATTTGAGATCATTTGAACGAGAATTGGTCAAGTTATGAGATTACGAAATGATATCAATTCTTTTTTCAATCACGCGTCTATTAGATTGCAGCATTCCGGTACCACTTTTTTATCAATGTATAATTTTGTACATTTTTGTGCAAAAAAAGTGGATCAGAGCCTTCTCAGCTTAGTAAATATTTTCAGGAAATATCAGCTTCTAATTGGTCAATGCCAACCAATCAGATCGTCTGCACGTGAAGAATAATTCTTCCCACGCAGCGATCTTGATCCTATCACGTGATTACATTATCTATAAATAGCAAACACAAGCCTGTTGCTTTCACTCTCTTCTTTCTCCTTTTGCTGCTAGATGTAGTCCCAAAGAATTCTCGTCTCGACCATGGGCGGTCAGATGTTAAATAAATATTTCACACATTCACGTTCGTACGAACTTTTACGAACTTTTCCAACCTTCTCACTCACGCACACCATTCACATGCTGAATATTCCTTATACACTCACAAAATCTTTTCTTACACAGCAAAATCTTTTGAGAACAGTCATTATAAGAAACTCTCATAAACATTCTTCCAGTGAACTTTGAAATACTAAAATAACAGATAAAGAGAGACAACACTTGTTTATTTCAAACTTTTCTTACTTAAATGCATGCTTTCTTTCACATCGTTGTTTGATATTGTACATCTTGTTAAATACATATTTTATGTGTAACAATGTCATTTGCTTATCCTTTTCTGCGTCAGCCCTGTTTCCTAATCTAAAGTTAAATTAATTTAGTGAAGTCCGCCACAAGATCATAAGTTATTTATTTGTAAGTTATTATTTATAAGTTATTAAATTACGAAATGATATCAAATTCTTCTGGAACAATCTGTATAATATCCTTGTTCTGCCAATAATGTTGGTTTTTAATTTCTAACCATTGACAATCCTTTTTTTTCATTTCAGTCAATATACAGATTTAATTCTGAAACATGTTTGGTTTGATGTTCAGGTAAAGGAAATTGTAAAATTTCATATTTAATCATATTTTTTTTTCTTTACCATCAAATGTATTTAGTTTGTCATGGTAAAAATTAACCAGAGGTAAATGAAAGAAAGGTTGTACCCCAGCAAATTAAGAACAACTGAAATATTCTCTACGTGTAACGCATTCAGATATTCAATTGGCGCTAAAATAAAACTGGTTACTTTTTGCTTTCCTGCTACCATCAATATTTATTGTTTTTCTCTCTCTATAATTTTGGTTGAATGAAAGTTCTGATGGATTTGATTAATAAATGCTAGAAGATTGAGAATGCAACTCCCATCAAGACTAGAAAGAGTGACAACAGTAGACTTGAAAAATCTAATTTCAGTCGACAGTAACACTAATGGTTCACTCAATAAATGCCAGATGTTTCATGTATGGAAACGACTATTTTTCAAAATTCCCATAACACAGGTTACAAAAACAAATAATATTAAAACAGTCTTCCCTGTATTTCTATAGTAAAATTATTAAAAATGTGTTTGTAACAAAAAATACTACCATGTTTATTGTCACTATACATTATGTCGCATATTATTATGCAAGTTAATGTTTTCACAATGAAATTGATATTATTAACCAAACAATGCTGGTTAAAATCTTTAGGATATACGGTAATGTTTTAAACTATTGTAAATTTCTAATAAATCCCATCTTGAAAGCCGATGCTTTTTATTGTGTTGTCTATCGATTAAACTTTGGCCATATTGAAGTCAATTTTGCACCTAATTTTTCATATTTTTATCAAGGGTTCCAAAGAACGAGTGAAGATGCATGACAACATCCAAAAAGTATGTGCAAAATTTCTAATAATTGCCATCTTATAAATGGATGTTTTTTTTATTGAGCTGTCTATAAATGAAACTTTGGACATATTGTAGCCATTTTTACACTTAATTAACACCCTTTGTAGGTTCTGAATAAGAAGAAAAGATGCGAAACGGCCCTCAAAACTTTTCGTCTCTTTCAATTTTAACATTTCTTACATCAGTTTATATTACTTTCCAAATATATTTTTCAAAGATGGATTGATATCTGGAGTGGTTGTGAGCCATTCCATACAGAAGGCAAGGTTGGCAATATTCAACTTTACAGAATGTGAAAGGGCATTTCTTGCATAGATATACTCTTTACCTTCAAGTTTCTTGATTATGACCTGTAAAACTATCTAAGGACTTAATTCTCTGCATTTATCTTCATACAAACTTTGATGTGATTAATAGTTTTTCTGCCTACAATATGGGTCCAAAACATTATGCCACTTCGTCTTTTAAGTTGTGCAAGTTGACTTAGTCAATAGCCTAGACATTAGGTCTATCCAATGAATAGTCTTGGTTAAAAGTTTAAGACCACCTAGCAAAAATGATCATTTCTCTATTATTGTAGGATACGCCATTATCCATTTTTTAGATAATGTAAACAGAGTTCGTTTACAATCAATATTACATCATATTTAGATTTGAAACACTGGTTAGATTGAAAGTGGTGAAGTTATTCTAAACAATAGTTTTCAGAAAAGTGTTATGCATTAAAAATCATCATTTTCTGGCAGCCAAAGAGCGCAAATAGTAACATTACAGGGAGAGAGTTTCTCAAAGTATGAAATCTCAGTTCAAATGGTAAAACTGCAGTCCACAATGCTATCACCAAATATCAAGCTGAAGTCTCTTATTCAGGCTGAAAATAAAATGGATGTGCCAGAAAAACAACCCCACGAAACGATTGTATCATCAAATTTATCGTTTCATGATTTCCGGTAAATTAATGCAAAAAGTTCTAGCTGATCTGCTTCTCAGGATTATGGACGTGAGTTGCAGGGCTGCTTCTCGCAGATTGATCAATGAATTTCAACTAAAACTCGAAAACCTGCATGAAGACTAAGATTGACTGTAATTTGACTGAAATTAAAAAGAATTGTTTGACTTTCACCAAAAAGCAGGAACATTGGAAGAGTGGAGAAACGTTAGGTTCTCTGGTGAATCCAAACTATTGCAGTTTGTCTAGAAAACAGATATGATGAAAAATATACGATACAAACTATAAAACACCTTCTTGGCCAGAAAATTTAAGGCACTATTTCAGCTAGTTTATATTACCTGTACCCTGGAACAATCAAGAATGGTTAAAAGCATGCCCCTACCTCTAAAAATTTATACCTAAAAATTAAAATGCGTTTTAAAACACGAAAAATCTTTCTTGAAGATTTTAGTCTAGTTTTAATTCCAAGCTAATAAATTAAACTTAATATCTCCAATAAACAAAATACTTTGCTGTATTTCAAGCCGAATTTAAATTGATTGGAATGATTTTTTCTGAGTAAAATCTATAAAATCGTCCATATGGAAGAATCTGTCAATACAACGTAATTCTCTCGATTCAAATTTTTTTCAAAAATAGAATATACTTTTCTGAAAACGTTATTTAAGAAACTGATTTAAAATTTAATTAATCTAAATTGAAACGAATATTAATTACATTTAGCTTAAAATATCACAGAAAAGCATTTTTAACATGAAGGTTCAAAAGTTCTGTAAAAAAGATGAAAACAAATTATGAAAAAATGCACAAAACCATTGTATTATTATTAGGATGAAAGAAAAGGATTTTTTAAATGGAAAATCTTCTTTTTTTTTATTTCAGTACCTTCGGAATTTTACTTAAAAATGTTATTTTTTGCGTCAGCAGGTGACCATAAATTAGTATGGAAAATTTAAACGTGTTTTTGCTATGATTGATTTGGAAATTCTTGCATAAATCAAATAATTGATGGATCTTAATGAAACTTTCAGGTTTTATTCACGAATGAATGAAATTATTTTAAAAACGTTTCTTTTTTTGAAAATCTTGGTAAAAATATATATTTTTGCATCTGTTACCTCCTCTTTAATTTTATGTAATTTCCAGAAATTTATTTTTATAGTGCTTAATGTTTATATTAGCTATAAATACAAGTCATTGGAGAATTTCAATCATCAAAAACAGAACCTTCAGTTATAGAAAATCTGTTCTGAACGATAAAATAAAAAATACAATAAAAAACAAGACATTATTTAATTAGAAAAGCTTTAATTGTTTTTATGAATAAGATGTAATATGGACACTATTGTCTTAAGAGAAAAAAATGAATAATGAATTTTTACAAGAATTGTTTTAATTTTTTTAAAAGTCAATTATAATAATTTATAAACTTTTAAATCTTAAAATTCTCTCTTACGTTGCAGATGTTAGGAGGATATTGTTATTAAGTAAAAACTATATTTACTAATCATAAATGGAAAACCTTACTACAGTTCATCGACCACATCCAATATTTTAAAAAGAATTTTGATTTTTGTGTATGTTTATAAAAATGCCAATACGGAGGTCCATACACGACATTATCAGAAAATAAGAGCGATGACTATAGTAAATTTAAAGCCAAAGTACCTAAAATTCAATAAAACATTAGATAACGGAGAGTATTTTCCTAAATTTTAAAGGTTAATGAGTAGTTAAAATTATATAAAAAAGTCGCTTACGTTATATTCCTCAAGTAAATTTTACAGATATGTCCACCGTATTAGATAAACTTCTGTTTGTCCGTCAAACTATCTACACCTTAGATAAGCAGCTACCACCGTATTAAAAATGCCTTTCTGAGATATTTTAAACTTAAAGTAAATAATATTTGTTTCAAATCAGATTAATTAAATTTTAAATGAGCTAATATTCATCAAATAAGGTTTCAGAATTATGTAATGAATATGCATACACTTGGGTTCCCCCCTCACAGTAATATGATTGTCTGGTGTCAGCCATAAATACAGACTAATGGGGAGGTACATGGACGAAGCCTATTGGCTACGCCTATTGCCTACGATGAAGACCAGTCCATTACGGTTACCTGCTAGTTTGTCCCAAACCACTTTGCTACTTCGAACAAATATATCCCTTTCCGGGACATATCACAGAAAAATATATTTTATTTTTGAAAGAAGTTTTTAATAAAGAGAATTACATTGTGATGAAAGATGCCTAAAATGGTGCTGACTTCAGCAAGTTCAAAACGAAAACTCCTTTCAGTTAATTTAAATTAGTTTTGAAATATAGCAAAGCATTATTAGAAATATTAAATTTAATCTATTAAGTTGAAATTAAAACTAAAATAAAAACTTCAAGAAAGATTTTCCATTTTAGAAAAATTCGTTTTTTTAAACTTTAGATATCCTATTCTTATGATGGTACCTAATTGATTGTTAGTTATTATTTTTTATGCCGTTATACAGCAACTGGAAAGAATCTTTTTATTCATTTTACTACCTAATGTTAAGGGCACCATATCACGAATATAAAGTAAATAAATAAATAAGAATAAAAAAAATAAATGAAATTTAATTTTGTAAAAATTAAGGGGATGTCTAGTTTGTCATGCAAAAATTCAATGTAAATTGATCTCCCTGTGGAAGTAAACAAAATGGTCAGAATACAGGATTTTTTCATATTTAAAAAAATAATATATTTCTTGAAATTCATTATTTGGAGTGCTTATTCGATAGTAATATAAAAAGCTTTGAAACAAATGATTTAAAAATTCATTTTATTTTTGCAGCTGCCTGGAATGGGAAGTATAAGTACTTTTGGCGGTAGGAGGGAGGGCATTAGTATCTTATTGTCGTTGTTATTTTTCACGTCACAATTATTTGGTTGATACACCTAATTGTTTGAACAAACAGCACAGAATCAAAAATAACTTCCTTCCAGCGAGACTTAAACTTGTATCCAATTACCTTGGAAATCTATCTTCCATTAACCACTTCAACCACAGAAAACCGATGATTAAGTAGACTATAAATCAATCATCATTCTTCCCACTCCTTTCTTACTCTTTGCAATATATTCATTAGTAATAATGAAAGTACATATATTAACGTATCTATATTATACTATATTAAAGTATTTATATCATAAAAGAAAAAAAACTGATTCTCTGTTCATCAAGTAGAATTTGCGTGTGGGACTTTGCATTCGCATATATATGAGTATATCTGTGTTGTGCATGAGTGACTTACATATGTTTTTGCCACTTTTAATGTACACACATTTGAAGTAAGGCATTTTTTACAATGAGATTCATTCTGTCTAAGGCCCGTGTGTGTGTGTGTGTGCGTGTGCGTGTGTGTGTGTGTGTGTGTGAGAGAGAGAGACGGGGAGTTGCAAAGTAGAAAATAATTTGTCACCCACAAGGACGCGGAGACGCTTTTGGACTCTATCGAGACTGGAAAGTGGGGACTGGGCAGCTCATATCCTAATATGACAGCAGTACTCCATTTTAGTTCAGATCTGGCTTTTGTAAAGGTAGAGGATAGAACGAGGAGTCAGGTACTTACTAGAGCGGTATAGGGAACCGACCATTTTCCCTGCATCTTTAGCGATGGATCGTATGTACGAGTTCCGCTTGAGGTCTGGTGTGAGTTTAAGGCTCAATAATCGCTCAAGGCACGGGGCCTCCCCGAGGTGACATCCGTTCATCGTAACTGGTGGTAGATCGGGATCTGATTGGCAATGATAGAATGTAATTAGTTTGGTTTTCGAAGCATTGAATATAACCAGCCTGTCCCAACCCCTGGAGAATTAGATCGAAGGAGCGATCAGCTTCCAATCTCTGGTCATCACGAGTTTTGGAGATGAATCCATATATTGTTATATCATCGGCGTAGATATTCACAAATGATCTGAGTATACTCTTAGGCAGATCATTTATGTAAAGTAAAAAGACATTGGAATAACATACTTTCCACTTGCACTCAGCCTGGACAACATTGGCTGCGCAATAAAATCATAAAGTTCAAAGCGAAAAAGCTTTAAGTTTTTAAACCTTTAAAATCAGATAAATATAATTTTTTATTTATATTTTTCGAAATTACTTGGTAAGAAATAGAATTGTTTTTTAAAGCTTTTTTTTTCAGGTCTGTCATTGAATGAAAATATACACACTGTTGAAACTTGACTAATGCATGGAATAATAATGCAACACAAAATGTACTTAGAACGAAATGTATTGAAACATAAAGAAAGTGTACACAATATTTACATATAGTCTTTTGTATATTCCTGGTATGACCGTTCCTGGAGAATGTGTTGACTGAGTCGCAGTCGGGCAGAGTCTCTGGTTGAATCTCTTGATTCCTTTCTCTCTTCCCGGTACCAACCATATTTATATGGTCGGTACTCCACTATGCAAATTAGGTGGATCCTACCACAACACATACATACATGCAAACATACATACAAAATTTGAATGAAATTGAAATGGACATCTGTATCTCAAGAGCTAATTTCCCTTTCTGTCTGATAACAAATCCTGGATAACAGGAAGCTAGTACAAGCCAGTTCTTTTTTATTCCTCCTTCTGTATTTAAACTTATTATATCTTCTAAAAAAAACGTGTAGTATTTTAAATGAACAAACAGTTTATATTTTATATTTTGCTGCCACCAAAGCACAAGTACTGAACTAGTGTAAATTATTTAAATACTTCAAGTTGTAAAAAAAAATTTCTTCATCTTTTTCGGTGACCTCCTGCTAATTTTCGAAACCGCTACTAGGGGACGCTCTCCGGACTATAAATACTCGGCGATATTTTTCTTGCACTCTTCTTACCTTATCCGCTTATTCGTCAACATGTAACCTCTCGCGGAGAACGCGTTCCCTTTGTGAAATGTATGAACAATACATACACACACATACGTACACACATTCACTCACTTCACATACTTTGAACCCAAACAGTTTTCACATTCATTTGTTACTCACATTGTTGTCTTTGTCGATTGTATAACTTTGTTATTAATACATTATCATTTGTTTGTACATATATATTGGTTCTTGTTTCTTTACATATTTTTACGTGGATTTACATCCCGACTCCGCTATCTTTGTTGTGGGTATTTCGGGAGACAGCGTGTTATTTATCAACTCAAACACCGACGTTACTAACGCCTGCAACAAGTTAGGAAGCGAGTACACTGGCCCGCAACATCTTATTAGTACGTTTTTTTTACAAGTCTTAGGTTCCATTTATGAAAGTAAATCCTCCGGGATAGGATATGAGACGTGAGTTCAATTCTAGTCGGAAGTTACTTTATTTCAGACATGTCAAGTCTTAAAACTTAGAGATTTAGATTTCTAACTTAAAACAATTGGAAATTTTACAAAAAAAAAAAAAAAAAAAGAAGTAAATCCGTTATCAAAAAATGTTATTTCCTCAATAATTTAACCGGATCATGGCCCGAAAGGATGAAACAGTTTTTCAAAAGACATGCGAGCTGAATAGGACGCATTTTCACTTGGCAGCTCCTTTTGGGAGGAAAGCTCAGCGATTCATTTACAAGGAGAATCTTGTAAAATCTGTCAGACACAGTGGAAGACCAACGCTTCACAGTTAACCAGGAGAACCCTAGTTCTGAACCGGGAGACCAAGATGAAGTTCTCAAGACCGAGAGTCTCACAACAATACTAGGAAAGTTGATAAGTCTGTTATCCTAATTTCTCACGACTTTCAGGTACTAAACCTGGAATTTTATGAAAAATAAATTATGTGCAAGAAAATGGTGTTGAAAATATGTCATGTCATATTCAAAATAAATTAATCCAAATCTAAAATATTACAGATTGTCATGAAAATTGTTCAAATAAGTCACATTTGAAAAGAATACTAAACTGTTATATAGTATCAGTCTATGGCAGTGGATGCCGAACAATCTCCTTACATATGAAGAAGAGACTTGAAGCAACAGAAATGTGGTTCTACAGAATAATGCTGAAAATACCATGGACTGAGTATGTGAGAGCAACAACGAAAATGAAAATTGTGAAGAGCCATGATTGCCAACGTCCTGAAAGGACACAACACATAGAAAAAGAAGAAGAAGAAGTCACAATGAGAACGTCTATTGCCAGAATCATTAATAATATATAAATTAATCATCCAATACTCAATATTTAACGCTACATAAATAGAATTGTTTCATTTAATATTTTCTCTGCATGACCTCAGTCCGAGCAGTGATCCATCTAAAAATCGCCCAACAGATTATGAGTCATTTATTTTTATTAGGATGATTTATGACCAATAATGTCCAGGAAATTGTGTTCAATTGAATAGACAATGGAAGATATGCTGCAAAGTGATTTATTGGTTACCTACAGAGTGTAACACCTTTTTCCCATTTTCAATTTTGTTATTTTCTCTCTTCATTTTCATTTTTTTTTTAATTATTTCACCCCAGGGAAGGCAATAATGCCATTAAGATACAAAGGGTTACTGAGTGTGAAAGAATAAGAAAATAGAATAATAAATGAAGAGAAATCAAGAAGACAGTAGATAGCTACTGACATTGCATTTAAACTTTTGAAGATCAAAGTTAACTGGAAAGCATGGAATTAGAAGAGAGTTCCACAAGCGAGAAGTGCGAGAGGAGAAACTATTAACATAAAACTTACAGTTATATCTAGCCAATTCAACTGTAAATTGATGAGATCTTGTTGCCAATCTAGTACTGCGCTTAAATTTATAAAATCTAGATACCATAGTGGAAAGTTCGTCTGAACAGTTACCATGAATGTATTTACAGAAAAGGCGCAGGGAAGCTACATTACAATGGTGGGAAAGTGACTGAATGAGAGATGCCAGGTCAGGACCAATAATATTGCAGATTCTTCTTCTCTAAATATATAACAGAAGTACAGAACCATATGTGGCAGCAATATTCAAAGCATTCAAATGGTAGACTTATAAATATAAGATAGATAGCGATATAGATATAAGAGATTTTGGAGAGATAAATTGTCTAGCATGACACAGTGAACTAACTTTCTTAAGAGCAGACTTAATTTTTCCACTTCATGTTAGCCTGAAAAGGCACAATGAGTCACTCTCTTGGAGGTTAGCATCAGCCATACTGATAGAAAGCAGAAAGAAGTCTTTCAGAGGATTAATAAAGAGAAATTTCATTTTGGAGGTGTTAAAATAAACAAGTCATTTTTTGCTCCAGTTTAAATTAGATTGTAGGTGTTTTTTTTAGATCGGCTACTAATTTGATCTTATCGGGAAGGCCATTGATGAAAAGAACAAATTAAATCCAAGGATAAAGCTCTGGTGGACACCTGCATATTTGCAAAAATATGTAGAAGTTGTTATGCTGTGTGATTTTTGTAATGTTTTTTTTTTTTTATAAACTACTTGTTTATTACATTAAATATTATTTTGAAAGAAATAAAAATTTGTGAAACATTCATTAATGCTAAGGTCTAGCATAAATTCAAGTCAAAACCTAGTTGTCACAGTATATTTTTTCTTTTTGACATAAAAAATGCTACACCAAAGTTTGTGAAATTTTAACAGTCGTTTTGTTATAAACTAATATAATGGTTGATACTCAAGTTAATAGTTGTTATATTTTGTGCTAATAGGAATATATATTTGACAAACCCAGTGGATAAAATAAGTAAAGGTTTATTGTAAAAAGCAATACAATAAGAATAAAGGTAACAGTTATGCACAAAGTCGTCGCAAGTCAATCCAGTAATGAGGGCTACTACTGGAAGGTTGGTAGTTCTTGTGTAAGTCTGAGTCGAACTCAACAGATCCCAGCTAGTAATATTTACCAGCCTCCCCATGAAGTAGGATGTGGCACAAGGTCGAATTTAATGTGGGGCAATCCGAGCCTGTAGGCTCAAGCAAAAATTCTTGTAGAACCCGTGCAAAATGGGGTCAGGTAGCTGTTTCCCAAGACAAAAATTCCCTGTAACATCACATAAATGGGTTTGGGTCTGTCTACCTCCCACTTCAGCTAGTATATTTACTAACCTTCCCATGCGATCAGATGTGGCACAAGGCCGTGTTTAATGTGAGGCATCCGAGCCTGTAGGCTCAACCAAAAATTCTTGTAGAACCCGTGTAAAATGGGGTCAGTTAGCTGTTTCCCAAGACAAGACTCTGCCCTTCAGCATAGCCTCGTCACATGTGGTACAAGGCTGAATTTAATGTGGGGTTCCCGAGCTGGTAGACTCGGACAAAAAATCCCCGTAAACCCCGCATAAACAGAATTGGGTTAGTCTACCTCCCTAAATGAGACCCTGCTCTTCGGCATTGTCTCGTCTGGGTTCCTCTCTGCCCGAAGGCAGAGAGTTCGACCAGCACAGCCGAAAAAGATTTCATCTAGAGTATTTTTCACACCCCCAACGAGGGTTGCATGTGGTACAAGGCCAGGTTTAATGTGGGTTCTCTGAGCCCGTAGGCTCGGCCAAAAATATTCCCTTTCAAACCCGTATAAACGGGATCAGGGTCAATCTACCTCCCCAACCGAAACTCTGCCCTTCAGCAGAGCCTCGTCAGGGTTTCCCTCTGCCCTCGGGCAGAGAGTTTGACCAGCACAGCCAAAAAAGATTTCATCTAGAGTCTGTAGTATGTTGCCTTACAGATACTTATAGGTAGTTACTACCTATAGTGTAGTCACTCATGGGGTGACAGGTTATTCCATTACATCATGTCATACAAGCTGAATATGGAAAACCATAGTTTTTGTTGATGTGTTATGTATTCCTACTGAGGGGTGTAGCTATACCATCAAAAATGCTTTCAACAAAACAATATAGAACATAAATAAATGCATGTTGAACTATTATAAAATATTTATTCTCTAAAATAAAATAATAAAAATTTGGTTGAAGAAAAATATTAAACCTTTTCTTAACAACAGAGTCCAAGATGAAAAGTATAAATTTATGAATGGAGAAAAGCACTACTTACTGACCAGTGGGAGATGAGCATTTCCCATTAGGATATGTGACTCTACATATAGGCAAAGGAAAACAGAAGATAGAAACACAAAGTATTTTTTAAACAATTATTTATTATTGCTATAAATGTTATATTTAATAGGTACACATACTGTATTGCTATATTTTTTAATCCCAACTTTAAGATGCCATTTATGAAAGTTACTCTCCCAGAAACAGAATAGAGGATGTGGGTTCAATTCCAGTTGATAGTTACTTTATTCCAGATATGTCAATTTAAAAATCTTAAAACCTGGAGATTTAGATCTCTAACTTAAAAAAAATGGTGATGTGAACTGAATAGGAAACATTTTTACTTGGCAGCTCTTTTTGTGGAGAAAGCTCTGTGATTCATTTACTGGGAGAATCTTGTAAAAACTGTCAGCTTCAGCAGAAGACCAACATTGAACAGTTAAGCAGAACACTAGTTCTGAATTGGGAGAACAGAGTAAAGGGCTCTGTAGCAGTGGCTGGTTAATGTTACTACTAATTAGCATATGTGCATGAGCAGATGTAATGTATAGGCTTGTTATGTAAGGTAGAGGCAACAATACTTGTACTGTTATCATCTATCAGTTGTGTCTCTGTGGACAGAGGGCAGCTGGAGAAAATATTGAGAGGTACCAGGGAACAGCTACCCGTGGCAGTACCTCCCTCATTGCACTGAAGAGGGGGGATCAGTAGTAATACCAATGACAGTGTAACCAACGGTTGTGGAGGCTGAACAATTTTTAACCTTGGCCTGGGTGCCCCACATGAAATCAACCTTGCATCCAATCAAGGTGGCAGGGGAAGTAAATACCATGGTACTTGTACTCTTTGTGCTATTAGCATCTCTCAGTTGCATCTATATCTTCAGGCAGAGTGCAACTCAGTTTTGTCTCTGTCTGCAGACAGAACACAGCTTAGATATTCTCATAACTATAAACACCATAGATACACCATGCCTTATGGTTCCTTGTGTCAGATTGGAAACTGCCATGTAGATGGGGTTTTTTTTATACAGAGTGGCAATAAAGTCACTATACAGTTACTTATAATAAAAAACAAAGTATTGAAACAGGTGGCTTGCAGTTCGAACAGTATTAGTAATTAATTTACTATTGTTTACCATAGCATTTTATTGTTATTAACCAGAGAACCATTTTAATATTAAATTTATGGGCTGTTGATTAATTGCTTCATCTTAATTGTCATTGTAAATAACTGTACAGTGACTTTATTGCCACCCTGTATATCAGAAAGAGAAACAAAACTATTAGAATTTGGTATATACTATATAATGACAAATTAGCTTCTATTTATTGCCCACTAAATATGTTCTTAAATACCTGCTGCACTCTCCCACACCTCTAGCTTTCTTTCTCTCTATCTTTCCACACACACATATATACATATTTCAAAAATGAAAATAGTACTTTGCTGAGCTGTTCACTCTCTGTGGCTGAGTGGTCTGATGCACACCAAATCACTAAGTGGTTTCTTCTAAAAAGGGGTTGTAGGTTCAAACCTTGCTGGATAGCATGTATGTTTTTATAATAAAAAAAATATTTTTATTCAAGCATTATTATAGTGGATACTTAGTATTTGAAATAGAAGCCCCGTTTTTATTTATTAAACAGTGAAGGCCAAGGGACCTGCGTAGCCGACCGTTTCGGTCGCCGACCGCCTCCCTGAATTTAGCGAGAAGTCACTGTCTTGTGACAAGGGAGACCAGGAAGAGAAATTGGATCAGCTAACCGTAAAGTCTCTATAATAAAATCCTAGGAGGTTAGCTAAAGAGAACTAAGGTCTAAAAATGACTAGTAGTATATTACAACTAGGTTTGTAATATAACCTAACTAAAAAGGGGATTTGCTAGTCCCTCCGACGTGTTAACAGTGTGTAAGGGGCATGAATGAGAGGTCAAGGTCGAAATGACCTGTTCCTCTGCCGGTTCAAGGATAGAAGGAGGAGGTAACTCCGACAATACCTCCCACCAGATTAAAAGTTGTAATGAAATGTCAACTTTTAATATATACAAGAGAAAAAAGTTAATGGAAGTTTTGATTATTGTTCTTGTGAACTGAAAAGAAAATGTGTCAGAAGTGTGGTTGAGATGCGTGATTCACGAAATGTGCTTGTGTTGTCGTCAGGATGCAATGTTGAAAGTGTTTTTCGAAGCAGTGAGTCGTCCGAAAAAAAGTTTGAAGCATGGGAAGCAAGCGGTGGCGTGAAGTTGTCGCCACGTGGTGTAGGAAAATGTATGCGCGCGCTTTTTGAGTTTCAGAATGGAAGAAGATGCGAAATGCTATGACCAGTAGCATGTGTTGAAAGAGAACGGAATTTACAAGATTAATAGCGACAAATTACGTGCATGCAAATCCTCAGTGATGTCGCATCGTAATGGAACAGTGAGTCGTCCAGAGAAAGTTGTAGAATCATTCCAATGAAACTTGTGTGTCGCTTCCATGTCGGAATCACCAATGTTGTTGAGAGTAAAGGACAGTGGGTCGCCTTTAGTGGTTGAGTTCACACTTAATCTATTTCAGTCCAGAAGAGAGTGTTGGTTTGTGGAAAAATGGTGTTGCAGGTCTGCTGGCTGCTAAGCGTTGAATATGCCTCGTTGGTATTGTGTTGCCATATTGTCCAGCCAAGTCAGATCACGTCGGGGTCACCACTTGTAGCGGGTACCCCCGTGAACAAAGGAGGCATGTTTAGGATATATGGTAAGTTATTCTAAAAAGTTATAAAGAAGGTGGGTCAACGGTGGAGGTACAGAAGTTCTTGTGCAGGCATTGATGGTCGAGGTTGGTGTTGGTAGCTGCCAGGATGATCGTTGTTGAAGTCGATGTTGGTTGTTGCCAGGGATGATCACTGTTGATGGTTGAAGTTGATTGATGTTGTTGGTTGCTGGCAGGATCATCGTTGTTGGTTGTCAAAGTTGATTGTTGCCGGGATGATCGCCGTTGGTTGCTGAAGTTGATTGTTGTCGTTTGCTGGCAGGATCATTGCTGTTGGAGTTGATGTTGATAGTTGCCAGGAGTGCCACTTGTTCGTTGTTGCCCGGGTGCCAATTGTTGGTTGTTTGTCGTTGCCGGGTTGCCAACTTGACGTGTTGGGAAGGAAAGAAGAGTTGGCGTTGTTCGGGCATGTCGCAGGTCCAGTGCAGGCGTTGCATGTTGCCGGTCGAGTCCGATATTCGTAACCTCCCGTAATAATTACTAATATAGTGTAAGGACGACGTGCAGGCAGCCAGTAGGGACGGAATGCCGAGAGTTGAACAGGAGCCAGGAATAGTAGGCGAAGTAGAGAGAGAAAGGAAAGTTCCCAACTATCGTCAAGTTGGCAGACAAAAAAAATGGGAGCGTAACTCAATACACAGCCCGGTGATCGGCGTCCTTGGCCAATGAAGGCCAAGGGACCTGCGAAACCTAGCCCTTCGGCAAAACTTCGTCCGGGTTCCTCTGCTAATGCAGAGAGTTCGACAGACGCCGACTCGGAAGCTCACAAAGGCAGCGTACTACACTTTGATCATTGCCCCCGGGCCGAGCAACGCTTGGTTTGGACGAAAAAAAGTGGCTAATAATATTTGGAACGATTGATTCAAGTACTCCCTGGCTAGAGGGAGTAGAAAACCGTAGATATTAAATTAATATCAATGGTTGCCGATGTTTGAAAGGGCGCTGCATAGTCAGATGCTCACGAGGTATGGTTTGGCATCAACGATGTTGGACTAGTCGTCCGGGTTCTCGCATGTTGCCTGACCTAAATTTGCGAGATCAGGGCTTGTGAAGGCCAAGGTCGGCTTTCTAAGGAGCGGCTAATCGGCGACCGCGACAAAGGTAAGCAAATTATTAAGAAATAGGAAAACTTCATTAGAAACAAAGAAAAGCATGCTCAACTGTTATCTAGTATCTATCCTCCTATATGGCACTCAATACTGAACAATTTTATTGTGGGTAAAAAAAAACAAACTTGAGGGAACATATATGTAGATCTACAGAAGGATTCTGAAAATACCATGGGCATAACATATGAACAATAAGGAAGTTTTAAGGAAAATGGAAATGTAAACAAAAAAGACAGTTATACTTAAAAAGTTAAAATCAGAAAGAGGTGAAATTTCTGGGGCATATAATGAGGAAAGAGGATTGGGGAATTTGAGACTCACAAAACACATTGAAGGCAAAATAGGTGGAGGAAAACATTGAGTAACCTATCTAACAAGCATGTGTAGATGGATGGCAAAACGTGGACTTGGAAGGATACTAAAGGGACAAACGTTGCTTATACCTATGAAGGATAGCAAGTTGTGGAGAACCATGATCGCCTACATTCTGACTGGACAGAGCACATAGAAAAAGATATACATTACAGTATTATGGAATTAGACTTGATACAAAAAATGGGAATCTATGTCAGCTACTTTGCATATAAAAGAGGAATTTATTTGCTATTAAGTACACCAAATTATTAGTAAAATATAGTTAGAAACAAATGAATTGATTTAATTTTCTATGGTTAGAGATAAATTATTATTATTTTTTTTAATCAATTCACTCCAAACAAGACTGTCAAAACCAAAATATAAAACAATATGTTTTCTAGAAATAACAAAACATTTTTATATCAACTATATACAAAATTGAAGAATGAATTTTCTCAGGTAATTTAAGCTGAGTTGCAAATTGTTAAATTGATGTTCATCACACCAGAAATTGTTTTATGTCAGGTAAAAGTTGTTTAATTGTGCACAAGGTGTTATGTTAATATGTAGCCTTTATAATTAATAATATAGCAGGAGTTTTTTACTTTTAACTATTAATTTGAATTGTTTCGCTTAAGGCTTTCAGAGAAACT
Source organism: Acanthosepion pharaonis (assembly GCA_903632075.3). Classification (NCBI taxonomy): domain Eukaryota; kingdom Metazoa; phylum Mollusca; class Cephalopoda; order Sepiida; family Sepiidae; genus Acanthosepion; species Acanthosepion pharaonis. The sequence goes on from CAHIKZ030000269.1 coordinate 2,551,533, forward strand.
TGTTGAATGAGAGGAAATTAACATAAATATATTAAAATATCTTGCTGCTCAAATTCACTATTCAACTTCACCATAGAGGAATGACATTGGTTGAGATGAATTCAGTGAGTGTGTTCTGGGAAGTTGAGATTATGTTGATAAAAAAAACTTTTAGCTCCAGAAGATGTGAAGTAAAATTTCTCACGTGTAAAAATTGATAAGAGTCAAAAGTTGTATTATTCTCTCAGACGGCATGTTTGTTGCTGAAGAAAATCTCACTTTTAGAAGTTGATAAATTTCTGTGTTCGTGTAGTGGAAGGAGTGAATAGATGTTCATAGATGTGCGTATGTACGTGCACAAGTGTGCCTCTGTGTGTGTGTGTGTGTGCGCGCGCGCATGATGACGTTTCATAGGATTTTCTCCTAAATGTTTATAAAAAAGGTAAATCAATTTTTATAATCTTGTAAATAAGCATTCATTGCCGAGAAAATGAACGTAGTTAAAAAAATAAAAAGGATATCAATGGAAAAACAGCCCTTTTGAAACACCGTTTTTTTTCGGATACGAAGATCCAAGTTTGTCCAATTTTCAAACCGATCTTTTTTTAATTGTCATCAATAAAACTTCTAGTGTTTAGGAATCATGCATTTTGTCATTTAGCTCCACCTTAGACCGGTTCACTCGTAAAAAATACGAAATATTTTAAAAAAATAATTTTTTGCAATATAGCATTCTGGTAGAGAGTGCACAGTACACTGTACTCACTGTGTAGACCTTCCTTTAGGTCGCAAATACTTTCTAAGTCTTCTTATCAGAATAAAAAAAATTCAGTCAGTTATGTGCCATATGTGATACACACTTAGGCGACCATGTATCTTTCGATACATGACTGACGAGGCAAATTTTCCCGCAGTAGGTTGCCGTAAGTGAATGTTTGTAATGGATTTGACTATAATTCGAACTCGGTTCTCCAATTCCTCAATCCGAGCCGCTAACTGATTTTGAAATCATTTTAGGAGGGGAGGTAATGTTCATTAGTGCAAAATCGACAAATGATTTTGCAGAGTTATTGAATTTCAGTTATTTATAAATATCGAGTTTGAAAATGTGATATTATCATTCGACATATTTTTTTTAATTTTCTAAAATTTTAAACCTTTTTTATCTTCTATTTTTTAAATTTAAACTTTTCTCTAAAGAATTCTAATGAAGAAAAATTTCTCTATTTTTACGAGTGAGTCAGTATATTTTTAAAACTAAAAAACTAAAAAAAGGTATTCAATTTGTTTTAAATGCGTGATGCCTAAACACAGGGAGTTTTATTGATGGCAATTAAAATATTAAATAAAGATGGGATTGAAAACTGCTAATGAATATGGATGTTATGTTTCGGAATCATCACGGCGGTTGTGTTTTCCAAATAATCGAGCCTAGAAAGAGAGTATAAAATCAACACCAAGGTGATGTTGATAAAATGGCAGTGCATGGGAAATAACTCCATATTTACAGTTTATCTACTTAGAGAACTTTGAAATATTATAGCGTAATGAATGTCTACCAAATTTGTTTCGTATATCAATTCGTTAGTGTAAATGAGGTTGAACCTCACTGGGTGCCTCTACGCTGTGTTTTAGAATAAGCTACAAAGTTTCAGCTGTGAATTTTGTTTTTAAATAATGTTTTTAGAGAATTTTAGCGTTTTTAAACCATGATTAAAATATTAATAAGTAAAGTAGTAATAATACTCATAGTTGATTTTTGTAATAATTATGAAGTAAATTTGAATATTTAAAATATTTAAATGATATTGCGTGTAAAAAAGTTAATGTATGTTAAACAGCTAATAATAGATATCATTCCTTAAAATTTAGAATGAACTAATTTTTATACGTAATAAATGTTAAGTGTCATGTAGATAGAGAAAAGGCTTATTTTTCAGTTTGTTTATATCATTATTATTAGCATATTTTATTCCGATAAAAAATTTTGATTTGTAAAGTAAAAAATAATAATAATAATTCTGAATAGAATGCGTAAAAAGATGTTATCGATGTTAAGCCTAGTTTTGGTCTTTTCCAAGGTCAAATGGAGGGAAATGGTGGATAAGAAAGCTATGTTGCATCAATTTTTCCGTAAGAAAGGACTTCCTTTCTTAAAATCCAATTTGTGAAATCGATACAAGAATTTCAGCCTTTACACCCTTGATTATCTACCTTTGATTAGGTATCACTGTTTGGTAGAATAATCAAGGGTAGATAAATCATATGCACATTGATACCGGGATCCGCATTTCGTAATCTTCTTGACTTTACCTAAACTTAAAGTTTACGCTTAGGTAACGTCAACGTTACGAAATGCCTTAAACTGTTAGTATCGGTAGTAAACTTTGTTATAAAATAAAATAAGACATATCTCGGTTGATTTGCAGGCAAATAAACTAACATACTCAAGAGCGAGAGCCAGATGGGAACGGGAAAATCAATTTAATGAAATGACCATTATCGTCGTTTACGCATATGCCCGACTTGATTAGTTCCGGTCGAAAAATAAAATAATACTGTTTTTTCGACCAATGAAAATGCTTCCCACCTAATTAAACTCGCGTCGTTTTACGAGCCTGTTAAAAGCCATAAAAACGCCCGGGGAAGTACAACATTTAACAGGAGGCCAGGGAAGAGACCTGTCAAGTAGCAGTTCTCCACGCCAACCAGCGAGAACTACGATGAGAGATCACCCAGGTCGGCAGCCGGCTTATGAACTATACCACAAGCAAGCTGTCCCAAAACCACACGTTCCTATTTAAATAAATCACGTAAATCTATTTCTGTTGTTGTCGTATTTCTTTCATGCAACCAACTTAAAATTATCTTAATAATAAAGTAGGTTCCTACAAATTTTTATATGCTGTGTCCTTTCAGGACGTAGGCGATCATGGCTCTTCATTTCCCCATATCCCTTGTAGCTCTCAATAAGTTTCGTGCCTTTGCCCACTCTCCCAGATCACGTCCTGTCATCCACTTGCTGAAGCCCGCCAAGTATGTCATGCGTTGCTCGTCTCTTTTTCCTCTATTCGACCTGTGAGTCAAGGATAGTAGTGAGTCAGATAATGTGGTGAGGATCAACTCAGTAAAAGTAGCAAATTGGTCTCCAAAATATGTTTGCTAGCCAACAAGAAGAAATAGTATCTAATTTAAGATAACATTGTACATTATATTTAATTTCAATATGTGTCGCACATTAGTTAGTTCATGCCAAATAATGTTACTTATCGCAAATATTAATTATCAAGAAATTATAAATTTTAAATCATAGTTTTTTACAAATTTTAAATCTTTCATCGCCGTATTTATTACAACGTTTGTTTTCTTTTTGGAATTAACTTTTTGGCTCACTATTTAGACTGTTTAGTTCCACGTGCCATGTTTTGATGGATGTCAGTTATCAGTTATTGTTAATTTTCTGAAAGTTCTCCACTGCCTTAACCGGGTAATGAACTCACACTCTTGGGTCCTGTCACTGGAAACGCCTTTATCCAAAATGCCATGTGTCCTTGAAGACATTTTATGAATTTCTGGGTATTATAAATAATGTTTTCAACCATTTTACCAGTGCTCATATTGCAATTTTGCTGTTATCATTGCATGTTTTTTTCATTTAGCAATGTTATTTGCTTTTCTCTGGCACTCCTTATTACTGATTCCATATTGTATTTATTTTTTACGCTAGGTCGGCTCAGAAGATCTTTGTGGCCTAGCATATGTGCTGATTCTAATGATTCCTTAAGTTTACGAATTTTCCAATGGTGTTCCCTGTCTATGATCTCAACATGATCCCACAGAGGGTGGTGATCTCCGTTTTCTCTCCATATATGGTCAGCCACGCCTGATTTTTCAACTTCCCCTCGTGTTACAGCTTTCTGGTGTTCTTGGCCTTACCTAAGGGGGCGGCCTGTTTCTCCTTTATATTGAATTTCCGCAGCTGCACGGGATATACAAGTCTTTTCATGTTTTCTAGGGGGGGTCTTACTGGGAGAAATATCTGCGAAGTGTCGTCAAGATTTTGAAGGTTGTCCTGATGTTATATGGACCACAGATCCTTTTTTTTCTCTGATAACCCAACAAAGGCAGGCAGAAGTGTTGTTGTCAATCCCAAAACGTTGAAAACTACTTATACTGACCAATTCTTTATCTAACGTACAAACTTATGACTTTTGCTCGGTGTTGTAAAAACGGATGATCCCTTTCTTTACGCTGTATGGATGGTGGGAGTTGAAATTGAGGTACTGTCCGGTGAATGTCGGTTTACGGTATACGGATGTCTCAAAACCATTTTGTTTATATATTAGAACATCCAGGAATTGTGTTGTTACTCTTTTCTCCATTTGAACTGTATGAAGGTCTTATTGAGTTCACATGGTCCAGTAGAAAGCATCTTCCAGGTTAGTATGAAGGTGTCATCTACGTACCTTAACCATATAGTTGGCTTTAGAGATATAGATTTAATGCCATTTTCAAAGTATTCCATGTATATATTCATTTTGGTGATAATGGCTAAGCCCTCATCCTGTCGATATATGTTTGATCCTATTCCGAAGTTTGTTGTGTACAGAAAGTCAACATCATCAGATTATCTATTGGAATACTGCTCCGTTCTTCTAGGGAAGAGTCAGAGGCCAATCTGTCTCTGACTACTGAGAGTGCCTTATCCGTGGGTACCTTGGTGAACAAACTCACCACGTCCAAGCTCACCATTTGGTTGGTAAGGATGGGAGCATCTTTGATTATTTCCACGAAGTGAGCGGAGTTTCGGACATATGAAGGAGACTTTCCGATCAATGGGTCAATTATATCTACAAGGAAGCGACTCAGAGGGTGGCACACAGGGCCTTGGGAACTAACAATTAAGATAGACAAATATAAATAGAGAACAATTGGTGAACATGGGCATTGATTAACGAACCCGTTTACTAAACGTAACGTGGAGAACTATGTTACGGCTGCTATTACACAGAGAGATATTCCAAACATAAAAATGGCGTCGCCGATAGGATCGTTAAATTCTCTGGACGACCCAGAACACATAGAAACATGGATAAAAAACTTTTGCTGTATTTGCAAGAGTGAAAAAATTAAGAGACACAAAGACCGACGGAGGAAAGTGCGAGATAACGGATTTATTTCTTGCTACCTCTGGGTGCGAGGCTGTGAAGAAAATTTAGACAATGTGTTACCCGAGCGAATTAGAAGAAATAACATTTGAAAAATTGCTAAAGTTTTAAAAAAAGAACGTAAGACCAAAGAAAAAAGTGGTCATTGCTGAAAGAACCAAGTTTTTGGAGACAAGACAAGCACCCAAAGAGTGCATTATACAGTACTTACATAGATTGAAAGAACGAACCAAATGTTGTGAATTTGAAAAGTTGGGAGCCCGGGAAATGACTGTAGAAGACGAATTAATCCTTCTCGGAATAATTGAGGACTTGCAAGACCAAAACCACAAACGAAAGATACTAGAATGTCTACAGAGTAGTAGCATGAGTTTGGAAGCTAGTGTCAAGATTTTACAATAATTAGAGTTGATTAGAGAATTTAATAAACCAAAAGAAGAATTCGAGACATACAGGACGAGCACGATCAAATTCATAATTAAATGGAGATATTGTGGAAAAATCACAGGAGAGATAAGTACAAATATCCAGCTCTAGGAAAAATATGTTCAAATTGCAAAAAAGAGATAATTTTCAGAGCGTATACAAATACGAAAATAAAATAGAATACAAAAAGTACAACTCTCTCCCCTGAAGAAGAAACGGAAATATTTACAAAATACGCAAAAAAGAAGTACAGAAAAAATAAGGATAAATGGCCAAATATTTAATATGCAAGTTGATACAGGCAGATAAAATTAGGACGAACTAATTTAAAAAAAAGCAACACACAATTAAAGCAATTGATGGAACGCCTATAAAAATAATGGGTATATTACAAGGCAATTTTGGAACCGACAGGCGTTTTGAAGTAATTCCCATTACAGTTGTAGAATGCGAAAAATATCACGGATTACTAGGAATTAATGTATTAAAAGTGGATAAAGCAAGGTTAACCAATTCCATGGAGGCACAAGAAAATGAAATTGGATTATTGAAAGGCTATAAAGCAAGTATTCGACTAAAATAAAAAAAAATATCACTCAAAATATATAGAGTCAAGAAAAGTTCTAATTCATATACTACTTTTGGTGGTAGCCAAATTAAACAAAATGATACAACAAGGCATACTAGAAAGAGTGACTCAAGGTGGTAGCAATTGGGTGTCACCGAGAGTAGCGATAAAGAAACCTGACGGAGATTTAAGGATTTGCGGTGATTACAAGATAGAGGTAAATCACTAGATATGTTCAGACTCTTTTCCTTTGTCAAATATCGAAACTGCGACCCACGAGTTATTAAAAAAATGGAACACATTGCAGAAAATTGATCTCAAGGCAGCATACGACCAAATAGGAACTGACGAGGAATTCAAGAAATCACCATCATAAACACCCCTATAGGTTCACTAAGATGGACTCGTCTACTGTTTGGGGTAAAGACTTTGAGCCATATTTTTCAGAAAGCAATTGAAAGAGTCTTATTAGGAAAAATAAAAAATATGATAATATACCAGGACGATATATGTGTAGGGGCAAGAAGTAAAGAAGAATTGAAATATAAAACAGACCAAATTTTAGTGGGATTAAAAAAAGGCAGGCATGACTATAAACAAAGACAAATGTAATTTTGACTGTAAGAAGATATCATATTTAGGATATCAAATATCAAAAGAAGGCATATCATTTCCAACAAATAAAGAAGAATTAGAAACCTTTTGGGGGCTAATAAATTTGTATTGTACATACCAAGATATAGCGACGTAATAAAGCCATTTACAAAATTACGCCAAAAAAATGAATGAAATTAACTAAGTGGACACGAAAGCAAACTAGCGCTTTTGAAACACTAAAGAAGATACTGAGGAACAAACCAATAATAAAAGTTTTTGATCCACAAAAAGAAGTAACGTTAACGACAGACACAATTGAAAAGGCGATTGCCGTTATTTTATCACAAGAAGAACACCCAATCATATACATATCAAGAAGATTAACGTCAGCAGAAATTAACGACTCGAATATTGAAAAAGAAGCACTAGCGATTGTATGGAGCATGGAAAGGACACGAAACTTTTTGATAGGAAAAAATTCTTATTAAAATCGGATCACTAACCATTGGAATTCATATTTAACCGGAGAAAAGAATTGCCAAAAGTCACGTCGTGAAGGATTTTAAGATGGGCGATAAAGCTCATGGCATTCGATTTCGATGATATACGTAAAAAAGAAGACTATCCCTCACGTAGATGCTTTATCAAGATTACAGTTCAAGAATGAAAGAGAAGAAAAACAGGAAAATGCTAAAGATAAAATAATACACTGGGTAGAAACAGGCGTTCTTCCTCTAAATAGACTCAAAATAGAAACAAAGCAAGACCCAATATTAAGCAGAATAGTGGAGAAAATAAAAATAATGTATGGAGCAATTGTTCGATGGCAGAGCGACCCTTTAAAGAAATGAAGTACAAACTGACCATAGAAAATGACATAATATGCAATGGGGATATAATTGTAGCTCAAGACATACGGATAAGTGATATATTAAAAGGAGTACATGATGACGTGCATTGTGACATAACAGTAACGCGATAAAGACTAAAATTACAAGCCTGGTGGCCAGGATATTCAAAAGATATAGAAGAATACATTAAGAAATGCCCAAAATGTGCGGAAATAAAAGAAAAACTTCAAGCAAACAAAAATTTACTCATGGTCCATGGAAGCAGAGCCATAGGTTAGGGTCCACATGGATCACGCACATATCAAAGATAGGGGATTGTTGTTAGTATTAGTGGACTCATATTCAGGGTGGCCAAAGGTTGCCAGAGTAAAGGACAGAAAAGCCACCACAATAAAGTAAGTACGAAGAACTATATTCTCAAGGAATGTAGTACCCCAGACGATGGTCACCGACAATACACCCGAATTTTGCGATGAGAACTTATATGCATGGTTAAAACCGATTGGATGATCACCACCACCGTATCACCCACAATCTAATGGCACCCGGAATCTAATGGTGCAAACGGCGAAAATGTGATTAAAAGCATTCTCACTGGTTAAGCATAGAAGCATATCTACCAAAAATGCTTCTCAGTTAGAGATCCATTCTGCATGCAGGAAAAAACTGAACCCTTCGCCATTAATGAGAAGACAAATCGGAGCTTGCATAACTATGTCTTTTTCGACGAATGAAAAGCTATGGTATAGAAAGAATAAAGAGGCTGATCCAAAAGAAGGAAATTTCCTGATACAAAAAGGACACACGGCTATACTGGAGAAAAAGGGACAAAATATACTGGCACGTGCAGATCAATTCAGAAGCAGAAACGAACTGGATGACGTAGAAATGGAAGATCAAAATCAAGAAGAGACAGAAAGTCACAAAAGTGGAATAGAGCAAGAAATGGAAGAAAGTGAGAATGAAAAGACGGACGAGAGTGAAGAAAATGAAGAAAGACCAAGATCACCATTAAAGAGGAAACAAGAGGAAGGACAGCACAGTACGAGAATAATAAGGAATAGTAAAAGAAAAAAACAAGGGTATACGCCCTCTCCGAAACAGGGAGATGTAGTCAGTCAGTTAAGCCCTCGCCTGTACAGAAGATAATTTTAGGGTAGGCACTGTGAAGAGAATATGCCTCTCGGACACTATAGAAAAACACAATTTCTTGAAAGGAAATGGGTTGAGGGGTGGAAATCATTCATCCCAATATATGTTTGTAAGGATATTATCCCTAATTTAACAAACATTTATCGAATAGAAGTCCAAAATTAAGGAATCAGAACATTTTCCATGGAAATAGCGATAGAATAGCAAGAGGCTTGCCACATTTCGTCTGTGGGAAAGGGGTTGTAGGGTGGAAAATAATTCACCTTTTGAACGCTTTTGGGTCTTATAAAAACTGGAAAGTGAAAACTGAGCAGGTCCTATCCATATATAGCAGCGGAACAGCATTTTCGGCCTGTCCTGGCTCTTGTAAAGGTAGAGCATAGCAGGAGGAATCAGATACTTACTGGAACGGTACAGGTAACCGACCATTTTTCCAACATCTTTAGCGATGTATAGTATACATGAGTTCCACTTGAAATCTTGATTGAGCTTAAGTCTCAACAGACGTTTTCATAACCTGAGCCACTGAGACGAAACTCAACAAACACACATTAAAAAAAAATGAAAACAAAAAACAAAGAAACCGTAACGCTGGTCAGGGGGAGGGGGAAAACGGGTGCTATATCTTAGGCAAAGATCATCTGCACGTAATAGTGGTTCGGTGTAGCCTAATTTTGTCCCCTAGTCAAGTCTCCCTTGTCGGTTATAGCTTTAGGTCATACCTAAGACCCTCTTTCCTTAAGTAGGTAACTGAGTCTTACCTTATCATGACGGTCTCCCGTGGCCTAATAGGTAAGAGCATACTTCTGCAGGAGTGGTTTACCTGTTGGAAAAAAGTAGTACAGGTTTATTGTTAAAAACGAAACAAAAAAAACTGGTATTTCAACACAAACATATTTACCAACTAAAAATAAAGTTTATCTTAAGACCTCAACTTATAAACCATTTTTTAAAAAATACTACATAAACATTAAATTTCCTCAATTTTTACTTTGATGTAACTTCATTCAAATTCACTCTTGAGGAAATATATAAATTGCAACCATAATTTGCGAATACCGCAGTAAACCCATAAATATCGACGTAAAGAAAGAAAGAAAGAAAAAAAGAAAGAAAAAAAGAACATATGATCAGACTAAAAAAAAAAAAAGATTGAAGCGATAAAGCAGATTCTTGTTAGAATTTTTTTAATCGTTTCACCCCAAGCAAAGCGATAATGCAACTAGAACGCAGTATACGAAGAAAGAAAGAAAAAATGAAAGAAAGAAAAAATTTTTAAAAAGAAAGAAAGGAAAATAGATAAAGAAAGAAAATAGGAAGACAGAAAGATTAGAGGGAAAGACAAAACCGAAGAAAAAAAATAAAGAACTTTTGTTGCCTCTTTGTTGAATAAGGAAAAAAAACTAAACGTTAGTTAGAGGAAAGACAAAACCGAAAAAAAAAATTATATATATATTTAATTATTTATATATACCCCAATATATATATATTTGTAATACGGTTGATGTATATATATATATATATATATATATATATATATATATATATGATTACCCCAAGGATAAGTTAGTTGATGTAAGGGATTCTTAGGATAGTTATGTAGCCTCGAATTTCTAATGCTTGGATTCTTTACTATAATTCTGATGTCCATGTCAAAGTTTAACAAATGTATAGAAAGACTGAGAAAGCCAATGCACGCAACAGTCTAATCTTTGATTTAAAGCAGACGTTCTTATATTTCTAGATGGTTCTTAATATTATAACAGATGCCATTGCAAATGCATCCAAGACCCGAAAAAAGTAAGGTTATCTCCAGTGAATTGAGAAGATGGTACATGAACTCGATATCTAAAAGCATCAGTTTTTACTTGACGTTTTGTGAAGTATAAAATTTTGAATTATTTTGCAGCAAGATAAAATATTTTTCTGTTCACTACTGCTGACCAAAATGATTGCAATCTTAAAGACATCAGTTCCAAACCAGTAAGCCTTTTCCGATATTGAAAATCTCTCAAACTGGTGATTTCGATTATACTTTCCGAATAAATAATTAGGCAACAATCCTTTTTTCAAACATGTTTTTTCGAAAAGAACGGACAAGACTCGTAAAGTTTTTGGTGAGTTTCTCCTGGTTGCGAATAATTGATGTAGGGACCTCCGGATTTTGGCATAAATTTTCGATACCTAAGGTTTAAAATTAAATTTTTTCTACTTTTTGAAAGTTTAGTAATTAAATTTATTATTTCCATTAGGTAAAATATTCTGGAGAATTTCAGATAGAAATTATATAGATCGGAATATCAAATTTAATTTTGATTTCTTATTTTTTAGTTTTAAGAAATTTGTAAACAAAACAAGTTTTTCTATTTTAAAATTCTTTCAAAAAAATAAATATTATTTCTGACACATTATTTTAGTAAAATTAGAAAATTTAAAGTTAAATTAATCTGATTTGAAATAAATATTACTTACTTATAACATAAAAATAATATACAACCGATTATTAACGATTGGTCCTGTTCATCTGATCAAACGTTTGATGGATTAACCCGGACCGATGACAGCTACTATGGGTCAGAAAAGTGAACGCATATTTTTTTTTTTCACTACCTAGCTTTTTACAAATGAACATATTTTCTGCAATTACTTAATATTTTATTGACTTTTATTTACCTTTCAAAGATGCAAAAATAAAAAAAAATAAAATACTATAAAATTTTCTTCAATTAATTTTAAAATTTAATAACAAATGAAATACCATGATTACTCAATTGAAGCATGTCCCACACTAATGTAAATACATAAAATAAAAATATTTAGCGAAAAAGTAACTGAAAAAAGTAAAACTTAGTTTAAGCTTTAAACTTTTAAAGCTGGTTAGAAATTTTGAAAATCTTTTGAAACGTAACTGAAGGGACATAATAAAGAGACAAATCTTTTAGATCATAATAATGGCAATTTCAGTCTACCGTACATGAAAATAATGAATGTATTAAGTAAAAAAAAATACAAAATAAAAAATTATTTTAAAAATAGAATAGCACAACTAAGTTTATTCTTTTCAATTTTGGATTTGTAAATTTTGTTTCCACTTAATTACTATATCACATCCAGGAAATAGCCCAATACAGAATTTTACACGATTTTAAACTATTATAAATTATTATAATTAAAATAAAAACAGTGAAAACATTCTTGTAAAACTTCATTATTCGTCAGAAAAATTTTATTTCTTCAGACAATAATGTCCTTAATATTACTTATTTAAAAGCTTTTCTAATTAAGTAATAGCATAGTTTTATTGGATTCATTATTTTTCAATTCAGAGCAGATTTTCAGTTAGATAGCTCAAATTTGGAAAAAAAAGTAGGTGATTTACTATCTCCAAGGACTCCTACTTTTAACAAAAAATTTCATGAGATAGAAAGGTTTTGTGCAAAATTAAGTAAGTGGGGGGGGACATATTTTTAAAAAAATATATTTTTACGAAAAGTTTCTAAAAAAAAACATTTAAAAAATAATTTCATTTCATAAGTCCTGAAAATTTCATTAAAATCGGACAAATACTTGATTTTTACAAGAATTTCCAAATCAATGTGTTTTCAACGGATAATAAAAGTGCAAAAAAAAAAAAAAAACAAAAAACAATGTTATTTTCTGCCACCGCGATGACGTAAACGAATGAAGATTTAACCAAAATTTTGAACGTGTTAGAAAGGATTAAAAAAATTCAAAAAATAATTAAAAAATACTTTAGTCTTTCATTTTAATAATAACAAACATTTTGACGATAAAACTTTATTTTCGTTAAGTTTGTGGCCTTTTTCATTAAGCTATCTGTTTTCCCGCGAAAAAGTGGAGGAGCCTGAATCGTTTTCTACACCTTATCAACCCTTTGTAGGTTATTAAAGCCAAAAAATATTTTTAGATTGTAAGATATTTTTTTTAGATAATAATGGTTTAGATATATAAGTCTTACTAATTAACCCGGAGCTGGGAGAGAAAAGGTGGATTCATAGTTTTCCCAAGAGTATTTACGCACAGGTGAATATAACGAACTGGAATTGGAACTCGGCTCTCCAATTAATAACTCCATTATCCTTTACAGCACTGGCACATTTAAGCTTACAGCACCTGGTATTCCCAAGCAGTCACCCATCTAAGTACTGACCAGACTAGACGTTGCTTAACTTCGGCGATCTTACGGGAACCGGTGTTTCAATGAGATGTGCTTTCGAATAAGTCGTCTGATGTCGGGTGGAAATTTTTAAAGAGACTTGCCGAAATTATGTGTCATGTTCCAAGTACTTACTACCATCGTTTTGAAGAAAAGAAGGTTGAAGTCGAAATTAGTTCACTTGAGATTTTATACTGCTAACAGCCCGGCGTTAGAAACGGGCATAGGTTCCATGCTTTTGGTAGTTGAATAGGTTATAGCGTCACGCGACAAAAAAATGACCTTATGGTTGAAAGGCATTTTAACACGTACGCCCTGAGATTGAAACGGATTTTCTAGACGTTAGGTTGCTGTCTTTTGATGTGAAAGGCAACCAAATTTACTGCTTTATACAAAGTCACATATTGAGCGTTAAAAGTGGAGGTAATTCTTTAGGTTGTTTTCATATAACTGCTTCTATTAAGAGAAGATCGTATAATCTCTGTCACTAATTCGTTTTTAAATTTAAGACTTTAAAATTTGTAGACCTGTGCAGTAACCATTGAGTTACATTTATAAATCATTACTAACATGTTTAATAAGAATCTAAGATCGCAAAATATGACTATAATGGACCAAAAAAGTTGACATTTAACAGACGAAAAAGTACAAAATAAAGTAAATAAAATAAATAATTACTGTCAGTCAGTAAATGCACAAAATTGAAAGGGGAACACGACAAGGAGGTGTGAGAAAATTAAATAAAATCAATAAATGAAATAATAATAATAATAATAATAATAATAATAATAATAAAATAAAAAAATAATTTCCCCATAATGCTAGTAGTAAAGGAACTAGAAAAATGATTACGCCACTTGACTTCGTCAAACGCCGTTAGGTGGCGCTATTGAAGGTTATAAAAAAAATTGAGCGCGACTATTATAACGATGTTTATACTTACTCTAACTCTAGGGACCAAAATGAAAACGGATATACCCAAAAGACATTTAGAACTTTGTTTCACTACAGTTTATATAAAACAGTGAATAAACGGTCCGTAGTAGAAATCCCAAAATTTTTATGCTTCTCTTTTAATTGTTTACATAAAGACACACGCACATAAAATATACCAGCAAGCAACCTTTTAAATTCCATCGATCGTAAAAGAACGAGAAGTACTACCAAGATTCATTATTGGTGGTCATAATCTTAACAACATATATATCGGAAAAATAAATTGGAAGTTGACGCCTGCAATATCGAACGTTTACTGGACGATAATACTAGAAATAACAAAAGGTGGGGAATTGTTAGTGTAATATCGTGAAATTTCTCCCGCTCTGGAGCAAGCGACAACAGGTCCGATATGAAGGTTAACTATGTTGTGGGGGCTGAGCCCTAACTAATTTATATTTACGCAAAATACCGCAAAATATGAAGCAATAAGTAGAATCATTCAACAAGAGAAGTTGCACAATATTTTCATGACAGATTCTGTTTTATCCTCTTATCAAATATTGCTTAATATTTTGCCTCATTTTGCATTCGGGATCACCAATTTGTAGCGAGTTGAACGGCCTCGATTCAATCCGTACTATTTTTACTTTACTAATGTGCTAATAAAGAATAAGCAAACAAGAAGAATAACATTCAAGAAGAAAATTTGCTTAAGTAAAAGGAATTTATATGCATAACAATAATTATACAAAGAATAATTCAGTTGTGTTTGAAATACTGAAATTTACTTTTTCTTTTGATAAACTGTGATGTGTACTAAAAAAGTGTGTACGTTTAGAGAATTTTAGTAAGATGTATTATTACTTGTAAGAGAATTAATCAGTTTGTTACTCACATTGTTATGTTAAGTGTTTCTGTCCTTGTGGTTGAAGGAGTGAATGTTCGATGTTCGTAGATGTTCTTTAATGTGCGACGTTCGTACGTACGTGTGTGCGTGTGTTTCATAGTGTTTTCCCCAAAGGGAGAAACGCAACCTCTCTACTGAACTACATTGCTGTGGGTCTGAGAAGACAAGGAGAAAAGAGAGAGGGCGAAGATGTGGCCAAGTATTTATAATTAATGTGATAGGCTCGAGAACACATAACCAGATTTTGGCGGTAAATTGACTTTGAGCACAACTGCGTAGGCGTTGTAATTTTTTTCACATATATTAGCTAATCAGAAGTATGGGAATTATTCAAGGCTTCTGTGATCCACTTTGGTGTTTAGTTTGTACAAAAACTGCCGTCGAAAGAAACTATTACATAAAAAATGCATTGAAGTCTTTTTCGATCAATAGTATTCGCCGAATCGAAAATAATAATAATATAATACAATCAAGTGGTAGCAGAATGCTAAAATGTAAACAAAACAGTGACGAAAACAAGCGACAAGCGACCGATGATTATAAAAATAAGAGAAACTTTATTTACAGTTTAACCAACAGTAGACAACAAAAAAATAGTACTGAACTTTTGTGTAATGTCGGCCCTCTTTTATAGCAAGTGAATGCTGGACAATCTTCTCACAGATGAGGAAACTTGAGGCAACAGAAATGCAGCTCTACAGGAGAATACCGAGAATACCATATAAGTAACGCGGAAGTTATAAGGGAAATGGAAGCAAAAATCAAAAAAACACATTTTTGAATCAGAAAGAGAAAAGTGAAATTTCTAGCGCATATAATGAGAAAAGAAGGATTGGAGAATTTAACACCCGTAGGACATACTGGGGGGAATAGCATCGAATAACCCAACTAGCGAGTTGGCAGAATAGGGATTAGGAGAGAATGTAAAAGATAAAACTTACTCAGATCTACAAAGGATAGGACATCGCGGAGAGGCATGAACGCCACGTCCTGAAGGGATATGGCACAAAGAAGGAGGGATAGAAAATAATTTGAGACTGCAACATATTTTTCTTTTAACTTCTTTTATATGCCGTGTCCCTTCAGGCCGTGGATAATTATTTTTTAATTTACCATAACCAATTAAAATACCCAATGAATCTAACGTGTCACTTTTAAACATGTTTCTATTTTTCTTTTTATTGTTTTTTAATATATTTTGTAACCTTATCTCCCCAGAATAAAAAAAAAAATCTACCCAGAATAAAAAAAAATGCGTCTTGGTGTTCTGGTGCAGCTTTGGCATTGTCTGAATGTAATTTTTTTTATTATATATATTTTTTTTGGGTTTAAAACGTCACCATTATCCCTCAACGGGATTGTAATCTCATAAAATCATATATGAGGTACGACGAAATAAGCATATGTCCTTTAAAAGTTTATTCAGAAATCATTGTATATTTTAACGAACATATGTCGCAGCCACCGCTGGCCACTCCTAAAAAAAAACAAATAGGACGACCTTGACCTTCGCAACCCTACTACTCCCAAAATTTAATCAGCAGTTAATTAGCAATTAAATAACTATCCTGATATATTTTGAGTTAGAAACATACCGTTAAAAGGGAGTGTTAACCACCATACGTACAGCATATGGAGTATTTTTACATTTAGCGTTTTCTACTCCCACCCGGGGGCTAGGATCAGTGTGTAGTATCTGTGCGATGCCTTTTGATATCCCTGGTGCTCCCTTGAGGGATACCTTTTGTTATGACCCCTCTTTCTGCGGTTGATCCGCCCTGGAAGATGTATCATCTCAACGACTCGGCCCTGTTTAGGGAGGAAGTTCACATCCCGCAGATGGAATATCTCTGACGACTCTCCCGAAACGTTGAAGATTTTGGTCTATTTCCGTTCCCAAATACCCTATTATTTTGGAAATTAATGTGCAGACTCAATAGTATGTACGTAGAACCATGAATTTCATAATTTGAATCATTTTGGTGAAGATTTGCTGGTGAATATTGATTTTATTTGGAATACTTTTTCATTTTTAGTGATATTTTCCTGAAATTTGGTCTATTTCCGCATGTTTCGGTCCGGCTCCATCCCAAAAATTTTCAAAAAGTTGACCCATTTCCTTCTATTTGGACACAAATGAGTGGAATTAAACACTTTCCAACATCTTTTTTAAAATTTGGTTTCTATAGCCCACTCCTAATATTGATGTAAAATTCTAAATGAACACGAATCTTATTTTTGGCACATCTTAAACTGAGACATAACTAATGGGAGTGACTGAGAAAATGATATTTTGAATCTTTGTTCTATTAACGTTGCATTGCATTTCCAAGCCTCAAATTTTCTTCTACTAATATGCACCGTGTCCCTTCAGGACGTGAGCGATTATGACTCTCCACAACTCCCTGTACTTTGTATTATTTAGTAAATTTCTTTTTAGTGTTGCTCATAACCTCTGTTCTGCAAACTATTTACATAACCTCGTTAGGTAGGATATGCCCAGTTTTCTGTTCCTTTTGCCATCAATGTCTTGTGAGTGTCACGTTTTCTAATCCCATTTTCCTTATTATGTGTCTCGGAAACCTCAACTGTCTTTTTCTGATTCTAAGTATAAGTGTCCCTTTTGTTTACATTTTCTCTAAAAAGTCGTCGTCACTCACATGTTCAATATTGTCAGTCGCCTTCTGTAGAACCGCGTTTCTTTTGCCTCAAGTCTATTTTGGCAAAATTTTGAACAACGCAGGGTAAATTCTCGAGACTTATTTCAAAAGAATTTTTTTTAAAAATTGTCTTAAATGTCTGGAAGTATGGTATATGTAATAAACTGAAATGTCACTCCATTTGAATATTTATTTTTAACTTACTTTAGGGGTATAAAGATTAACGATTTAAAATGTGAGGCAAATAGAACGAAAGTGGGATAAATTTTCTTTTTAATTTATTTTTTTTATATACTAAGGACTATACTATTCTAAGAAATGAAAATAACAACCTCCCAGTTTTGAAATAAGCGATGGGAGTATCTGCCGGGGTGGTAAAATTAGGGCAGAATTTGGTTTATTTCAATGAAGTAATAAATAAAAATCCATTACATTTTTAGAAATTGCTTTGTCTACGTTTCGAAAACGTTAGAAACTGGATAATTATGAACTTTTGAAGATCTGAACGAAGAAAAATGTGCTTAAAAGGCAAAATAGAACCTTGATTAATCACGACGTTCTTCGTAGTCAAGTTGGTTAAAGCACGTCGGATATGACGGTACTTTCTCCTGCAAAAGAGGACGGAGGTTCGAATGTTGCAAGAAGGCGCATTTTTTCTTTAATAAGAATTCTCGAATCCTCAGGCCGGTAGACGAAATAAAATGCTGTTTAAAAAATAATAAACGGAACGCCTACTCAAAGATGAGTATTCACTAAAAATAACATTTAAAGTAATAAAAATATGTCGAATCAATAAATAAAAATGCATTACTTATTATAGAATGGCATGTAAATATACAGAAAATTATTTAAATGGAGTTAAAAGTTTTCGGTTTGACTACTGTTTACTGAGCTCAAGGTTCTTGGAAGCAGATAACAACTTGAGTAAAATTTTACTAAAAACAATTAAGCCTTATTGACTAAAGGGGTGACGCAGTCGCTTCACGGTTATTTTAACACGTCTCTCCCTCGGGCCTTATTGAATAATCAGATCACAATAGTCGAACTATTGTTACTACTTTATCTAGCGTTAATTGCAATTAGGTTGAATATAATTGTTTACTGAAGGGGGATGAAGCATAATAATAAACGAGGTTATCTTATTTCAATTATTAATTGTTATTCTTAGGTTTCCTTTGAATTCATTATTCACCACCGTAATTATCAACACTGGACGTGTATTTATCAATTCCTTTTAGTCAACTGTTTTATTCAATTAGTCTTTGTCTTTGCCAGTAACGTGGGTCCGATAAATGGTAGTTAAGCCCAGTTTTCTTTTATGACAATTTTCCGCAAATACAAACCTTCCAAATGCTTCTAATGTCTTTCATTTGTTATACTTTTCTTCACGAACCGTCGGGCATTGTTAATGCTTAGAGGCTTGGGACGAGAAATTGGCGAGACGTTCGAATTTCAGGAGACATTGTTACATTCGCTTTCTTTCCGCACAATTATGGTCTCTTCTACCCCCAACCATGGGTTAAATAGCAGAACAGATTGAACTCTCTAGCCAAAAATTGATTATTAGCTTTAGTTCTGTATATCATTGCTGACTGTGCCACTCTTCTCTGGATTACACGCAGAGAAAATGTAACTCATCAACAATTAAGCAAATTTCTTAAAGTTACGATTGTAGCGGAAGTTTGTAGTACGTAGAGTCGAGATGATTTCCAAACAATTTTGTTGCTTAAAGATGATCCAGCATATATGGACCTTCGTGCCTGCAAAAAAAAAAAAATCAGTTTTCCATTGACACCGCTATTATTTTAACTACTTCCAGTCCTCGGCAATGCTTACTGTTTTAAAAACCAATGATTAGAATTGTAATAAAACCTAAACATATGATGAAAGTGAATTTATACAATTTTTTTTGTTAAGAATTTACAACCAAAATATTAAACATTATTTATTACATTTTTTATTTACAAGAATAATTTTATATTTACAGCATTCTAAAATCTAATACAAGTAAAACTAATGCAATGCAATGCAATATTTATCATTTACCAATTTATAAAGAAATAAATATGAAAATAATTTTTTATTCATAAATTTATAAAACATTTATTAAATTATTAAAATATGTGAACCAAATATAGGAAATCCTTATTATTTACTATATTATAAATTTTGAATCGATTGGTAATTAGTCAATGTTTTGCCAACTATTCCAATAAACAATAAATTTATAGTGTAAATAAATAATCTAATAAATACATAGTGTTTATTATTTTTGTCTATATCTCTGAGATGAGGTATCATGATTATTTACATTATTCGGTCTGTTATCTTCATTTTCATTGCCATATTCACAACGTTCCAGCCATTATGCTTTAGCCTTCTTCAGATGACTGAAATTTCGTCCACCATAGTAGATTGTTCTAGTTCCATGTGTCTTCCTTGACACATAGCCCAGTGGTTAGATCCAGTGACTAGACCCCAAGAGTTGTGACTTCAATACCAGGCTACACCAGTGGTAAACTAAAAAAAAACAAAAAAAAACTTATAGAGTTGAGTTAAAGGGAAATAACTAAGAGTCAATGAAGATGAGGATAACAGTCCGAATAATGTTTATTATTCTTGTTGTCAATTCTGAAGAACGAAGAAAATGTATAAATTCACTTTCATGTTTGTTTTCAGCGCTTTTTAAAAGAATGAACACTGCTGAGGAGTGAAGGTAGTTAAAATAATAGCCGTATCAATGGAAGAAACCATCCTTTTGATATTCCATATTTGTTACGGACACAACTGTCCATTGTTTGCCGGTGAGCCTCTCTCATTACTACGCTGTCTAATCAGAACTCAGCGTAATAATTAAGAACATAATCAAGCAATTTACGCTGAGCTCAACTTTCTCTAGGATCCATTTTTTGTACTAATAAAAATATGCCATGATCTCACTACCTATTAAAAAAAACATCAGTGCCGCAATAACTACCACAAATTGACATCTTCGGACCAAATGGAGTGGGGGGGGCAGCACTGTATAGGGGCAGCATTTTGCGAGTGAAAAAAAATTGAAGACGCGATCATTCATTGTTATTTTATATTAAAAAATATATATATTATATTCAAAAGTATTTTGTTTTTTTAATTCAAATTTTTTTTTCACATTAATTTCTTTTTGTTTGGAAAATCACAAACATAAATATGCCGCCCTGTTGGCGACCTTAGCTTTTAATAAGCTCGGGCAACTGTCTGAGATGCCGGTACATTGATCTGGCTCTGCTGTGACCGACCTCTTGCGGAGACTACAAGAACACACCAGAACATTCCAAGAGACATCTCCACTAAATTGTATATTTTGTACAACCAATTTTTGCCCCACCCCACACCGCCATATTTTTGTATTGCGATAATCGACCTAAATAATTTTTGGGTCGTTTTTAAATTATTTTTAATAAAAATAAAATGTGCGAAAATTTTTTTTTCAATGATTTCAAAATCACTTGTGAAAATATTGATATTCTAATGAATTTTTTGGTATTTTATTCATTAATAAATTAGTTTTATAATTAATAGCTTCTTGATTTAAAAAAAAAAAAAACTTTGAGAAAATATTTTTAATCACTTAAAACTAGAAGGAGGGTTTCAACGTTTGATCATTTGAATGAAAAAATCCCAATCGTTAATTTTTACATTTCTAGAAAGAGCAAAACGAGAAGACTACATATAAAAAAAAACGCACTGAAAAAGTTATTTGAAAATTTTAAAAAATCAAAAAAGAATTTTTATACCGTGTTTTTTTTTTTTTTTTTTTTAGTGGACTTTTAAAAACAATGTTTTTTTCTTTGGGTTGATCCCAAAACAAATTTCCTCTGATGCAATTTTACCTACATTTTGTTCACTTAAAAATTCTACATTGAATTTTGAAAGCCTTCGAACCCTTCTGTCTAAGATGAAATATTCGTAATTAAATAAGCTTTTATTTAATATATCTAAAAAAGTTTGATTAAATCTTCCCAATGTAGGATAACATATTTTCCGAGATTTTAATATATTTAAAAAAATTTACGAACGATTTTTCATTCAGACTAAAGTTGCTTGAAGAAATAAAGAAACGTTGTCTTCTTTGAAGTCTTAAGATTTTTAAGATTATAATTATGGAGAAATAAAATTGATCTTTTTTTTTTTTTTAAGTTGCGCTCCTTCTCAAACCAGAGGTATTTGGGGCGGAAAATTAAAAATAGAATAAATAAATATCGCATTTTTTCAAATGTTTTATATTTTTCTCTTACTGTCCATGAAATTTGAAAATATTGGCATTTTTTATTTTATTTTATTTTATTTTTTTTTTAAGCATTTCACCCCAAGCAAGGCGGTATTAGTATGGTGGTAACTGCCACACAGGGTTTACCGACTATTTTGTGTTAGTTAGGAAGAATAACGTGTTTTAGCCTTCCAGTAGCACACCTATACTAATATTAGCATTAGTGTACTGTAGCCATTGATACACTAACACTGAATACGAATATAGAAAGACGAGATACGTGAACGTAACAAAAAAAAAAAATAACATTTAATAAGGCAAACAACTTACGTAGATATATTAAAAAGATTTACATATGTCCCAAAACAAATGATTGTCCATATTGTCCCAAATGAATGAGGAGGTTACGGTTAACAGAACGAGAAAATAATAACATACCAGCTATATGGCCTTTGATAGTCCGCAGATAAGTGAATGGAAATTGCTTTTTTCTTTCGCTAGGCCGTGCACATGTTGACCAGTTTCCACGTGTGTGGACACCCTGGTGGTCAGGAAGGTAAAGAAGCCGTTCCTCCAAAAGACGGAAGCAAAGACAAAAAAAGGACAGAAGAGTTATACTCTCTAAAGGGGCCAAAACTCCCATGAGCTCAACCCAAGGGAAAACAACTGTGGTCTCCCTACAGCGGGAAGCCACTGGCACGCAAGGGGTTACAGAGGATTTGGAGCGAGAGCAGATAGGAGTGATAGAGGAAAGGATGAGGAGAAGGATAGTGGATAGATCAAGGCAACTGGAGATGTCGATTCACATTACATTTGAATAGTTGGAGATTATAGCTATCAGGGAAACAGGAAAAGGGAAGAAAGTTCCACAGGCGAGAGGTGCGAGACATGAAGCTATTGGAGTAGAAGAGACGCCTACATTTAACAGTTTCAACAGTGAAAGGTTGAGAGCGGGATGCCAGCCTCGTAGGACGCTTGAATTCATGAAGTCTGGGAACCAGCGAAAGCAGCTCATCGGAAAACCATGAAAGTATTTGTAAAAAAGACAGAGAGCGGCGACGGCACGTCTGTGAGAGAGCGACTGCAGACGAGATGCCAATTACATTGCATATCCGTCTCTGGATCTTATCAAGAACCCCGAGACAAACAGAAGGGGCTCCAGACCATATATGGCAGCAATACTCCATGCAAGGGCGAATGGTTGATTTGTAGATTTGAAGTATTGATTCCGGGGAGAAAATTTCCTAGCGCGGCACAGGGAGACAACTTTCCTTGCAGTGGAGCCAGCAACCGCAGAGAGGTGCTCTCGAGAAGTTGAGCGTTAGACATTCTAATGGGGGGGGGTCTCTGTGGTAATTAATAGAGAGCAGTTTTGTTTTTGAGGCGTTAAAGTTAACCAACCAATTCCTGCCCCAGTTCACAACCGATTGGAGGTCTTTTTCGAGACAAACGGCCAGGTTAGTTTTGTCAGCCACACGAGATTTGTTTTTGAGACAGAAGTAAATTGTAGTGTCGTCCGCGTAGATGCCTACTTGGGAATCTATGACGTCAGGAAGATCGTTGATGAAGATAAGGAACAGACTAGGGCCTAGGATGGAGTCTTGGGGAACACCTGCGTTCGTGGAATAGGAGCTGGAGGAGAATCCGTTGAGAACGACCATCAATTCAGGGTTTGACAGAAATGATTGTATTAAGTCAAACAATCGACCTGTAATTCCATAACACTGGAGCTTGCGAAGAAGGCCGGTGTGCCAAACCCTATCAAACGCTTTGGAGATGTCTAGAGCCACGGCACGAGCTTCTCCGTTATTTTGAAGAGCTTGGTAGACGATTTCAGTGATTAGCATGTTTAATTAATCATTTGATTAATTGAAATTTCCTATATTTTTTACATATCACGGGATACTGATTAGATTTAAAAGCAAAATCATTGAATCAAAATAAGGATTATAGTTTATTTTGATAATAAATGATAACGCGCATGGGTTTTAAGAAATATTTAGGTTTTATTGTTTCATTGCTCCTATGATCTTTACCCATGATATATTTTATGAATCTGTGGTGCTAATCCTGGAACAGACCACATTATACACTCAGAGCACACCTACAAACAGCATTGGATTAACCAGTTATCATTGGTAAAAACCTGTTAAAACGTACGTTTAATTCTTTTTGAACTTTTTAATAACTGAAACATTTTAGAACAAAACAGTCTTCATTTAGTTTTAAAAAATAGGAAGTGGCTATTTTTCCGGTCCCTGCACAATAACGAACCCCTCGTTATTTTTTCAACATAACTGCTAGGCTGTTATGAAAGAAGCCTAAACTATTTATTTATGAAAACAACAGTTTACTTATTTGCTTATCTTCAAGATACTAAATCCAAAAACTTTCAGCTTATTTTTTAACGAATGTTCTCTTTATTGTAGCAGCAGGACCCAGCCTTGTACGCTCTTTTGATCTATTTTTGTGGTGGGAGGGGAATTCTGAAATAATATTTGATTTGTTTTCAATTCATTGTTAAAAAGTTTTCAATTCATTGTGAAAAAAAAAGTTTTCAAATTTTATTATTAAAAAATTCATTGATATGTATTTATTGTAAAATGGCCAAATTAATTTATTGTAAAAGAAAATTATTTAAGAATTGAAATAAAAACAAGTTGCTTTTTCAGAAAAAGCAGATCAAAAGAGCGCACGAGGCTGACACCTGCTGCTTATTTGAAGGCGGTGTTCCTTTAAAAAAAAGCTGGAATATTAAGGAGAGCGTATCTTGAAGATAACCAATTATTTGCTTTTTTTATTTGAAAATGTTGATATAAAATATTGGATTCCTTTGAAGAATCCTCCCACAACTGTATCAACTGTAAAAATCTCCATCCCCAAAACATGAATGTTATTTTTTTCTTTCCAATTGGTTTTTTTCACAGAAAAAGATTGGAGATATTTTTAATAAAGAAAAACATTCGTAGTAAAGTAGAACAAGAAATATACGCGATTTAAAGTTTGTTTACATTTCGAAAGTTTTTACTAAACTTGCAATTTTTAAACATCAAAAACTGTATAAATATCACGCTCTTCAGAGAATCCAATAGATTTTCCATAAAATCACTAATTTAGAATTATTATGTGAAAATAACAACATTCTACATTAAATTTAAATTTTTTTTTTATAAACTAAACATTTTCAGAAAAATCAAATGTAGTGCACATTACAAGATTAACTTTTTATATTAGTATTAAAAACTAAGTTTGTAATATAAAAAAGGTAAGTTAAGATTATTTAGATGTAAAATTTTCAAATATTACGCTTTAAATTCTTCCGGAACGATTTTAAAAATATTTTTAAATATTCATTTAGGATCAACTGTAGAATGTTCATTCCAACTCAACTGTAGAATCCCATCTCCAAGCACGTCCGGGGGAAAGAGATTCATTGAGTAGCAAAAGCAAAAAAAAAAAAAAAAGAAAAAAAAAAGGATTTGTTTCTCTAAAAAAAAAAAAAAACAAAGTTAGAAATGTAATTATTTAATATTGACTTTTAATGTTTATTGTTTTAAAAACTTTATTTTAAAACACAAATATTTTTAAATAACCGGCTGAACTAAGGGAAATAAATAAATTGTTATTAAATATTTCTGGCCTTATTAGTTTAGTTTCAATACCATCTTTCATAACGCCGTAAGGTTAGAAAAAAACTAAAATATACGCCGGCAAAATAATGGGGGTGTAGTTACTTTGCCTAAAAAATGAATTGTCAGTCATTTCTCTGGAGAATAAGTTAATGTTTAATGCAAGTATTAGAGGTGAACATTTCTTATAAAATTTTAATGATTTTTGATACAAATGTGCAATGTTCAGTTATTTTTATTACGACCATTACTATGGATTAAATTTTAAATTATTATATTGAATATAAGAATGGAATAAAAAGGGATAAGAAAAAAGTATATGAAAGAAAATGATAGTAAATTTCAAAAATTGTATTTCAGAAAAGATTTAAACAATCATTGGCTGTATAGGATAAACCTCTGTAATTATTTCTATTTTTAAACAACACTTCACTGTGCCATTATAAGATGATTATGTGTCACTTATGTATCTAGCTAAGTTTGGAATAGTTAAAAAAATTATCAACCTTTTTTTACAGCCCCACTTTCAGTCTTGTGTCAAAATATATCTCAGTACAACACATAAAAATTCCCCATGCCGTTCAGCATGCTCCTTTCCTTTTTGTTTCTTTTTCTATTTTTTCATCGATTAGAATGTGTAAATGGCAAAAGCTGAGTGGTGCCGCTTGCCGCAGGTTGAAAGCTAGGAAAGAAAATATGCTGCATCTTTACAGAAGAAATATGTAGCTAAAGCAAAATACAAAGACGAGGATGCTGAATGTACATCAGAACTAGGAGGGGAAGAACATGGAGAAAATGCGAAGAGACAAATATAGAAATAAAAATTGGAGATGAATTTCCTGCAGGAATTTACGTTGTTAAAGAAATTGAAGTTGACAATGATAATGTGCCAAAGGAAAGAGTGTTCCAGTGCTTGCGGTAAAGACAGGTATGAATATGAAGAAGGAACTGATGAAGTTACTGGAAATAAAGAAATAGAACAGGCAAACACGAAGACACCGCATTTTGGCCACAAACTTGCTCAGGGTAGTTGCCTGTTGATTTTGTAATATTGGGAGCTAAAAAGTTTCAAAACAAAGATGAACAGTTTGCTCCGGCTGTAAGACCGGGGGAAAATATTCCGAGAGTAATGTTACAACACTGATTTTATAAAACTAGAATGGAGAGACTGTTTTGAGATCATGGTTGCTGTACTCAAAGACAAACAAATCTCTTTATTGTTTCTACTGTCGCCTCTTCCTGAAGATAGAGCAACGCAAATCAAGTCTAGCAAGAAATCCAGGATTTCAAAAGTTCTGGAGGCTTAATTCAAAAATGCCTGAACATGAAAATTTGTCTGACCACCAAAGTGCTTTCAAGGAATGGAATATTTTGGAAATGACCCTTAATAAAGGTAAAACCCTTGACAGTAAATTACAAGAAAAAATATGAAAGAAAGACAGATTTGGAGGCAGGTTTTAACACGGTTACTTGATGTCGTGGAGTTTCTGAAGAAACAGAATCTGCCTTTTAGAGTTCATCGAAGTGTATATAGTTCCAATAGAGGTAAGTTTATAGAACTTGTTGAATTTATGAGCAAGTATGATCCTGTTCTTGGAAAGCATTACTTAAAAAAAGTAAATGATAACTGACGGTACTTGTCACTGAAAATCCAAAATGAATGCATTCATATCTTGGGAAAGCACGTAAAGGAAAAAAATATTGGATCGAATTCGAAAAGCCAATTATTTTGCTATCATACTAGATGGCACGCCGGACATTTCTCATAATGATCAGATGAGCTTCATTTGTTGATATGTCGTTGTTGAAGACAAAGAAATGGAGGTGTGGGAATCATTTGGTTTTATCTCTGAGCATGGGAAGACAGCTTATATCAAGAATATATTTTGGATCGACTGGAGAAAGAGAAACTTGATTTCAAAAAATGTAGAGGGATAGGATTTGACAATGTGGCTAGTATGGCTGGAGTTCATGGTGGTGATTAACGTCTTCTACGAAAGATAAATGGAAAAGCTAAACTTGTGCCATGTTTCAATCATAGTCTGAATTTATGCGGTGTTCATGCTTCAGCTGTGAATGGAAGTGCCATTACAATTTTCGGAGTGATTGAGAGAGATTATACATTTTTCTCTTCTTTCAATCACCGGTGGGAATTTTTATCTTTGCATGTGAATGTCATGATGAAGCGTTTAGTAACCACCCGTTGAAGTGCATGTTAAGAAGCTATTCGTTCAGTGAAAACCGGATTTCAAGGAGTGATTTAGATACTCGATTCGTTAACCTCGGCTTCAGAAAATCTTCAAACGAGAGGGGATAAACAAATCATTTTGCTTTCAATTGAAAACTTCTTCATGTCACACTTGTTTTACTGGGAAGAAATTCTGGGACAAATAAATCTCATTCAAAAGAAACTTCAAGAACCTGATATTGGTTTGGATGTGTGTGTAACCCACATAGATGCGAGCAAAAATTTTTATAACCGAAACGGGGACAGGCTGGTGTCTGAATCGGTTAATCAAAGTAAAGCAAAGTGCAAAGTAATGAAAAAGCAAATTAGAAGAAAGAGAAAGCTACCCGGGGAAAAGGAAGATGATGCATGTCAAACAATTGTACAGGAAATAAAGATAAATCTTTACGAATGCCATGATCGACTTGTAAATTAACTGAAAGCACAATTTGACTCCATGTCTCATCTGCAAACTGTCTTCGCTGGATTATCGTCGCAAGCAATCCTGGAAGATACTGATGGCGAGTTGGAGCGAAAATTTTAAATTCTCGGTAGCGAATACGGTATTGACTTAGACGCATCTAGGCTGCCTTTGGAAGTTCTCCGACTTTGGGATTTCTCAGCGGCAGCTTCCAAAGTGAAACGTAACATGACTATGATGACCAAATCATCGGCTATCAAATGGCTGATATAGATTTATCGATGGTAAGTTCAAGAAACAGTGCCAAATATTGTGATTGCTCTACGGTTGTTTTTGACGTCCAGAGTTTCTGTTGTTACTACAGAGAGAAGATTCTCAAATCTGAAGCTCATTAAAAGTCACTTGAGATCGAGTATGTTGCAAGATCGCTTATCCAATTTGTCCCTCATTTCAATTGAACATGAAACTGTGAAGAAGATAAATTTTGACCAAGTTATTAGTAACTTTGCTTCTGCAAAAGCTCGAAAGGTTAAAATATGATAACGTTTGTTCAGCTAATTTTTTAATTTGTTGTTTTTCAAGTACTCATCTACGCCATTAAGGATATTTCATTTATATTTTTTCCCCCAATAAAAGGAGCGCCATTATGAATACGGGCCCCGGGCGGCACTTTGCCTCGGTACGCCCCTGTTCACTAGTAATTTACTCACATTACTCAAATTCCGATCTCTGACAGATTTCATCTTTTACAATTCTCTGTTTTTTCGTTTTTTTTTTTGTTTTTTTTTATCATTAAGAACGTTACTGTAAGCTGCTGACATATAATCGAACTTGCCGCTCCTTCGCATCAGGTCGTTGTTATAGCGACACTTTCACGGGGCAATATATTTGTTAATTCCTCATTCTTTTAACTAAGTGTTCGTACATATTTCCACTAATTGCATCTATTCGCCTTTTCTTTTTAAACTTCGATACTGACAGCTTCAGTATAGTAGAGAATACAAAACAAAACGGCAAACGTGCGTGCTGCTCAGGCAATGCGTTTTCGGATTTCAGTGTCGTACTGTCCCCTCCTCTGTTAAAACACTTCCTAGATATTCAAATTGTCGTACTTGTTTAATTTTGGTATCACCAATTTTGTAATTTGCATGTTGGGCTGTTCCTTTTGCCGACAACCATATTCACTCACTGAAAACGAAATGATAACTAAATACAATGTAAACTGTACCTACATATACATTATTGTCTTCTAAAGCTGTTTGTTATCAAAGTAATGTTTTAACATTATTTATCGTCTTATGAATTTTATTAAAATTTCTATGTATGGTCAACATACTTTATTTTGATAATCTGTTGATATATGTTATTTTGATATATGTTGATATATGTTACTTAGATTTAGGTTAAGTTTGGAGTAATACCAATAAATTAAGCCATATCCCATAAAATGTTATTCATTTTTACGTTCTCAATAGCTAAAATGAAAAAAAAAATCTGTGAAAAATTAGACAAATAATGCCAAATAGT
Organism: Acanthosepion pharaonis; assembly: GCA_903632075.3. Taxonomy (NCBI): domain Eukaryota; kingdom Metazoa; phylum Mollusca; class Cephalopoda; order Sepiida; family Sepiidae; genus Acanthosepion; species Acanthosepion pharaonis. The sequence continues at coordinate 2,581,010 of CAHIKZ030000269.1, forward strand.
CAATTTATTTGTTAGATAGGCTACTAGCAATCAGAGTTAGTTTCGCCATAGATTTCTACCGATAGGCAGACAATACGTTTTGTCGCGTCATTCACTTTTAGTCACAGTTGCCCAGCATGGCACAGCATTAACTTGATACGTAACACTCACCAGGCAGAAACAAAAATGATTCCAAAATACATTTTGTTCCCTTCTACCATGAAGACTAAACATGGAAAGTAAAGAACAGGAAATACATCTGATCTGGAAAATATGACTAAAATAAATAAATAAAGCGTGTGAACATGAAAAGATATTAAAATGAAACTCAGAAGTAAACCAGTATTAAACATTAAAAGCATTGCTTTAATAATATCTTACACGTTTCTGTGGCTGTCAGTCAACATTTCGTTGACTCCAAATAAAATATTTATTATTTAAAAAGTTTCTTAGATAAAATATTCTCTATTGATTTAGTGTGGACGGTAGATGTCGTGGCCTAATCAATAAAGCATCTGTTGTGTTACAACGTACTTACTGAGGAAAAATGATGCTAGTTGACGCCTTCTTTTTCTAATCATCATTTGTTACAAATAGACAAAGACAAAGGCTGTGTGGGATATAAAGCAACTGGAATTAAAGATGAAAGAAATACAAATCGAAAAATTGATAAATTGGTTATAAGAAATACATCTTATTTCCAACACAATTACATGCCCACATACATACCATAGTAAAACACGCCCAAACTTTATTTTCTACCAAATAAAGGACAATATCTACAAACATTCCAAGAAGATTCCACAATACAACACACATCATTTAAATCAAAGTGTCTATTGGTTAGAAATTAACATCACCATGTGAAATATTTGACCAATCAGAGAAAACTAAAATCGTATTTTTCTTGAGCCTACGTTCGGGAAAATTTCTTATATAAACCCACATATTTCGAGTTGCAACTACCTCCAAGCGGTTCAAACACAAGAAATGACGTAACTACTAGTCCCCTCCCCTACTCAGCGCGTGCTGAAAGAAATATGTGTCAACGACTTCAAACGAATCATCTCCAGCAGCAACAAAAGGAGTGGTCAAGGATTTTCTCAACCATAGTTTTTTTTAAATTTTTTTTTTTACTGTGGACCAATTACACAAAAGTCTTTTCTAAACAACAATTTTTTTTTCTGTGGAACTGAAGACTAACTCAACTAAGGGCTATTTTACTCCCTTTTGACTCTTGAATTGTACATATATTTATAAATACAAATGATTTATTTAACTGGCATACCCATATTTTTTAATTTTATTATTGTTTGAAATTTTGACGCTAGGATATTTAACAAAAAAAAATTAGACGACTGAATTTCCTACAGCAGCCCACGGCGGTATTAAATGACTACTGGTAACCGCAGCTACTATCAATAAGAGCTTTATTGAGGTGTGATTGGTCTCTCTAAATAATTACACGGGAATTAACTCTGTATTTATTAATACACCACAGTGATGGAAGGGTGGAAGTGAGTATTTCCAAAGTGGACAGTAATGATCCCGTGTGCTATCGGGGGCGACAGATTGACATTAAAACCAAGAAATAATTTTATTTTTATTTATTTATTGTTTTAGAAAACATATGATAAAATCTAAGTTGACTTAACGAACTCGTATCTGAGTTATTTCGACTTAAATTTATCTGCTTTCTCATTTTCAATATGGCTGCTCATTTCTGAGCTTGTCCATCTGCTCAGGATAATTTGTGTTTCTTCAGCACTGTTATAAAATAAAATGACATATCTCGGCTGATTTACAGGCAAATACTCAAGAGCGAGAACCGGATGCGAACGGGACAAAGCCCCGTCACAAAATGACCATTAACTTTCTTTACAAATGTTTCTGACACACGTGTTCCGGTCGAAAAATAAAATAATAATTAAAGTGCTCTATTTTTCGTCCAATAAAAATGCTTCCCTCCTAATTATACTCGCTTCGTTTCTCGAGCCTGTTAAGCCATAAAAAGGCGCTATAAAATAGGTCACAGGGAAGTTCAGCGACAGTCAACAGGTGGCCACAAAGGAGACCGGTCACGTTCAGCAGCTGTCAGCAGGAGAGCACCAACCACCGTCAACATGTGTGAACTACTATGAGAGATCGACCGAGATCCGAAAGCCGGCTTATGAACTTTGCCACACCAAGGTAGCTGTCCTAAACCCTTACGTTCCTGTTGAAATAAACCACGTAAATCTATTTCTACTGTTGTCGTATTTCTTTCTTGCAACCATACGCTTGTCTATAACACTGGTGTCAGAAGCGTACAGCAAGAGAAATATGGCCGACTACACGAGCTTCACCCGAGCCGAACTATTTACTCTCATCAAGGAACAGAAAACACTACTATTCAACTTGAAAACGGGACCAACACAGCCTTCCGAAGCCACAATACAGGAAATTCAAGCCGACATAAACGACATGCTGACTGTCCTAAAAACTACTTCAACACCTCCCACCGCTCAAACAAACGGCGATTACAGCTTAATGATGCGCTAACAAACTATACGCGACACATTGAAGCTAGAGAAAACTTTTCACCCTGGACACGACGTGAACTGATTCATCACAGCCCTAAACAAAGCATACACAATCCACGTCACGCCAGAACTCAGCACCTATCCCAGCCTGGAATGCGAATTCGTCAAGTCTGCTAAAGATTTACTGGACCAAAGTATTTTTCAGCAAATGGTTGACTCAAAAAGGACATATCCACCTTCGAACAACTGAAGGAATACTTATTAGGAGCCCACGGAAGCCAGATGACTAACTTCCAACACCTCAGTCAAGCCTGGGACCTGGAACGGCGAGACGGCGAAAAAATTAACAGACTTCGCGGGTCGACTCGAAAACACCCTTAGAGAGGCAGCCGTCCACATAAAAAACAAATACAAAAAAAAGACAAAAATACTGACTTAACAGTCGATGGGCTTATTTCCATCATCGGCGCTATGCTAAAGAGCGAAAAGGTGAAAATTTGGAACTCAAACCGTTACCTACATCTCGTCAAGACAATGGACAACCACTATTCAGCCATTGGCATAGCCTCCGAAGCTCAAAGATACCTTGATCGCGGTGTAAAATCCAACGACACAACTTCGCACAACACTGTGTATTTCACACAGAAACCACAGCGGTCAAACCAAAGAAACGCGCCACTCCGACCCAGCAGCCAACCAAACCCACAGCAGACGGGCCTCACCAACCCTCTCAAACATGGCCACCATCCGACACGCAGAAACCATCAGCACACACTACGAATCAGCGTGTGCAAGAACTACCTCGGAGGTCGCCCCTTCCACTATGGACGCAACTGTGTATATCGCCACCCACCTCGCACTCGGGCACAGGCCCATATCGCCGCAACGAATGACAATATACAAGCCATAAATGATGTGGAACAGGATTTTCGCTTCGGGCAGGACGAGATGTGATGCCTCGTTCGCCATGCCCCTACGTCAGCCATCACACCTTCAACTTTCAAGGACTCGCTCACCATTCACCGCTCGTCCAGTCCACCTTCAACTTCAGGAACATCACCTTCTCTGGCGTCGCAATGCTAGACTCCGGATGCTCCACCTGCATCGTACCAATACCTCAGTTACCCAGGGAAGCCAAGAAACTCATGACCCGCTCCGACGTCGTAGTAAAAGGAATCAACGGCAGCATCACCGCCCTCGGCGAACTGACTTGCGACATCACCATCGGCAGTCTAGACTCACCCACATTCAAAAAGGTTAACGTGCTGGTAACTACCCAAACCACACCAATCCTGATCGGCCAAAATATCCTACGTCACAACACGCTCGATTCCTATCTAATCGACAACCAAAATGCGACTATAGAATTCAGACGCACACTTTCCTCAGGATATACAACACACACAGCCGCAATCATATCACCGTCATTGTCAACCAACGATCCAGCATATGGCGCCCAAGCTGACATCATCCAAAACCAGCCTACTATGGAACTACAGCCCAACATCCAGACACTGGATCAAAAGCTAACCTGGCTAAAACATAACACGGACTATCGCTACCAAACCACCCGAACCGAGACGAACTAGAGGCCACTGCAAACCTACTCATTCGCTACGCTGACATTATCGGCACAGAAAGCAGCAGCAAAGGCACATTCATCCGACCCATCCGCATACCAACCAACGGCCAGTCTCGCAGCCAGAAAAAACACCCGATAGCCCAGGCTTTGGAAGCAGACGTAGATACCGAAATTAAGCGTATGGCTGATGAAGGTATCATTGAAAACTGCAGCGACCCCAAAGGCTTCAATAGCCCTATATTTGCCGTACGCAAGAAAAACGGATCGATTCGTGTCGTTGCTTACTTTAAAAGAACTCTCAACAAGGTCTTGGTCGATCTTGACCCTTACCCAATGCCAAGGATCGACCACTTGTTCAACAAAATCGGCAAAGGCAATAGATATTTTACTACCCTTGATCTACGCAGCGGCTACTGGCAAATTGAGATCGACAAGCGAGACCGATACAAAACAGCATTTACATGGAAGGACCAATGCTATCAATACACGCGCCTGGCCTTCGGCCTTACATCTGCCGGACAAATCTTCTCTCGTTGCATAGCAGAAGCCCTAGCCACGGTCATCCCGTGACAACATTTCTTCCTATATCGACGACAACCTGGTCCACGCTAGGACATTTAGGGAGTACATACTCTCCCTCGAACAATTTTTACTGCCCTCCGAAAATTCGGACTCAAGCTGAATCGATAAATGTTCCTTCCTCGCATCAGAGGCAAAATTCCTCGGACGCATAGTAAACAGCGAAGGATTCAAGGCTGATCCAGAATACGTTCGTGTCATCAGGAAATGAAACCTCCAACATCAAAAAGGAATTACAAAGCCTTATCGGCCGTTTAGTGTGGATTAGACAATTCCTAGAGACACGTCTTCACGAACAAATCAGGTCAGATATGTTTTCAAAACTTATGGGTCCCATACACGAACTCAACAAGGTTAATAGACCGTTTGTCTGGACGCAAAATGCCGACAGAGCCTTAAAAAAAAATCAAGGACCGTCTATCTTCACCACCTGTCATCTAGTTTCCAGATTTCTCCAAACTTTTCACACTCACCACCGACGCCAGTGACGTCGCATGTGGAGCAATCTTAATGCAAGAAGCCGACAACGGGAAGAAAGATATCATAGCGGTCGCTTCCCATACATTCAACTCCACGGAACAGAACTGGTCCACGACGGAAAGAGAGGCATATGCAATAAAGTGGGCAATGTTGAAATTTGATTATTTCCTTCGCAACCGCTCCTTCGTCATCTTTACTGACCACAGATCGCTGACATATCTGGACCAACGAGAGTTCAATAATGCCAAAATACGACGATGGCAAGAAAAAATTTCATGTTATAAATTCGTCTTGGAATATGTTGAAGGCGAATCAAATGTATGGGCTGACATGCTCAGCAGAGGCTGCGGACATAAGAAAACGAAAGCCCCGAACGACCCTACACCGGCAGGCAGGGCATTCGAGGTAAGCGGTTCAGAACTCCGCGTATACATCCCATCTTGGTGCCTCGGCGAGTTCAACGGTTTACAGCTCATTCCCAAAACTCACACACCACAAAACGCCCGCACCCACAAGTGCGCCACCAACGCATTCTTCGCCTATCACTCCACCACCACCATCCCCACTGAGAGAATCTGCAACCACCTCGGCATCGCAGATGAACAACTGAAGGACGACGCCCTGGCAAAGATCATCAGCGCCCTCCAGTCACCCACTCCAAGCGAACCTCATATCGATCCTGACGACCACCGAGCTACGCTTTTCAAAAAACATTTCCACCAATTTTTTCTAGAACCAGGCACCTCCGTTTTGATGACAGTAAACACTCTCCGAGATTGGTTGTACCATACAAACTACGACCCAGATATCCCTACCAGGCACACGAGGGCAACAACCACTCAGGTGTCACTCGTATGCGAGAACTCCTTTCCAGCTACTGGTGGGAATTCAAAAACCGCGACATCAAGGCCTATGTCGATTCTTGCGACACGTGTGCTAAGTGCAAGGGAAACTACGGTAGACGTACCCACTGGCCCATTGGCCACTGCCAACGAGGAAAGGGACCATTCGATCTCGTCTTTATAGACTTTGTCACAATGCCCAACTCAAAGGGAAAACGCTACATCCTAACCATCTTGGATAGCTTCAGCCGACATTTACAGCCATACCATGCGCGAGAGACCGTGCTATCGACGCCGCCCGCGGATTGTACCATTTCTTCCTTCGACACAGAGAGATTCCACGCATAGTATCCTCTGATCGAGGCACACACTTCACTGGAGAAGTCTATCGACAATTCTGTAACCAGATGTCAATCACGCAAGAACTTCACTGTCCTTGGCGCCCGCACAGCTCAGGAAATATCGAGAGACAACATCGCACGATGAAGAACGCACTTTATATGTTATGCGAAGACAGAAACTGTGAATGGACAGACGTTCTAGAATCTGTCGTTTCGTCCATGAATGCCACGACCAACAGCACCACCGGTGTCTCCCCGCACTATGCCATTACCGGCCGTCATCCCAACATCGGCCTACCTACACTACACAGAAAAGAAATCACAAGCGACGATCCTGGAACGTATGGAATGCAAATTAATGCCCTGCTAAAGCAGATTCACCACCACGTGACCCTGGCCAACGATGAAGCTGACCACAAACTTGAGACTAACCAAATCGCCTCACATACAAGGACCCAATACAAGTAGGCGACAAGGTTTTACTTCATCGGCCACACTCAACTGTTGCCCAATCCTCTCATCTGTCCTGGATAGGAAATTACACAATTATAAAAACGAACAATATGATGTGTCAGGTGCAAAACGATGATGGTGATACAATCTGGATTCACCGTGCACATATCCGACGACTGGCTCCACGCCCAACACATCTTTCTAATACAATCCCTCTGCCTCCACCATGTAACAGTCACCAGGATCATTCTCCTCCACATCCCTCAGGGACACATAATTCAGCAAATAACCCAATACCAAAAACAAATGCCAACAAGAAGAACACGAGGACAACTTCCCACACGCTTCAGAGACTTTATCATGACTTAATCACCCAAATATACACGAATAATGCTCACTGTAAATCAGACCGAGATCTGGGGAGCCTTGTTAAAAATAAAATGACATATCTCGGCTGATTTACAGGCAAATACTCAAGAGCGAGAACCGGATGTGAACGGGGGACAAAGCCCCGTCACAAAATGACCATTAACTTTCTTTACAAATGTTTCCGACACGTGTTCCGGTCGAAAAAATAAAAATAATAATTAAAGTGCTCTATTTTTCGTCCAATAAAAATGCTTCCCTCCTAATTATACTCGCTTCGTTTCTCGAGCCTGTTAAGCCATAAAAAAGCCCTATAAAAGAGGTCACAGGGAAGTTCAGCGACAGTCAACAGGTGGCCACAAAGAAGACCGGTCACGTTCAGCAGCTTTCAGCAGGAGAGCACCAACCACCGTCAACATGTGTGAACTACTATGAGAGATCGACCTAGATCCGAAAGCCGGCTTATGAACTTTACCACACCATGGTAGCTGTCCTAAACCCTTACGTTCCTGTTGAAATAAACCACGTAAATCTATTTCTACTGTTGTCGTATTTCTTTCTTGCAACCATACGCTTGTCTATAACAGCACACACAAACCAACCAGTAGTTTATAACAACCATGCTGATCGGATCTTAGTTACAGTTCAAGTATGTGTTTTACTAGGGCCACATACTGTTTTGGATTCAGAACTGTCTTTCACATACAGCAAAAGAGTCAAGTCTGCTCTGCTATTTAACACGATGGATCAAGGATGTTTGTGCGAAAATGAATGCAAAGATCTCGGCTAGAATTCAAAATTGGCTCGCCGTTTTTGAAATCTAAGTTTCTAACCATTACACCACCTGCACATACACAAAAAATAAAACTAACTCATAGTTTTATTTTATTCTGTTTTCTAAAGTTAAAGTTCGAACAGATGTTTGTGTCTTGCTAACGTAATCCTGGCAGGCCCCGCCATACGCCAGCCAGATTAGACAACCGACATCTGTGGAGACAATTACTCGGTAAGTGTACCGATATAGCCACGGATGTCCAGTTAAATTAGTTTTGAATTTGCAGCTCTTTTAAATCAATTTGAGTTGTTAACATCTGCTGTAGATAAAGCTGAATGTTTCGCCCGTAAATTCTCTTCAAACTTCACTCTTGACTCATCTGGAGAATCTTTGTCTAACTTTCTGTTATGTTGGCGGGAGAGGATTTTGTTGTTTGTTCTTCACGTGTGAGTTCGAATCTTCGTCGCCACTTGTTATGGTCCAGGTCCTTGTACCACGGTGATGCTCCAAGGTAGAACCAATAAAGAAGAACTCGAACACAGATATGGAATAACACAGATATATTACAAACAGAAATATATACACAGAAGTAGAAAGTGTTAGTACGAACAATCAGGTTTAGTAGGGAGAACAATGTAGTCTCGACCAGTATCACTATTACAATGTCTTGTAGTAATTGTCTGAATGCGACTGTTTCGGACTGCCTCTGACTCGACTCTTGACTGACTCCTTACGGACTTCTGATTGACCTCACTTCAGACTGAACTCCCTGCTTCCTCTTGAGGCGCAGTATTTATTACGTATGGAATAGTCCATTATGTTATTATGGGTATGGTCCCATAACACCCCGCTTCCGAAAATTTTCGTAGCAGGGATTTTTTAATGTCTTTTTTTTTTTATCTATTTCCAAAGGTTCAGTAAATTTTCTTTTTCTTGACGATTTTCTTGGTTCTGGCATTATTTGCGGTCTTGTTATATCGAATGTGTCGCAAATCGTGTCCAATACCTCTTCTTGAGGTGGACCGTTAGCATCCTGTAACGGTCTCTTCCTTATTTGGTTTACGTGTCTTCTGTGTGAGAATTTTTTTCCTTGAACTATGTACATCATATTGCCAATTCTTTTCTCAATTATCCCTTGTTCCCAGCAAGAGGTATTATTTTTGTATGCCTTAAAAAAAACTTTCACCTGGAAGGAATTTTCTTTTTGGTGTGTAAAACTCTGTTACTTGTTTTGTTTTACTTGGTAGTAATTTATTGAACGCTGATCTGATTTTCCTAGCAAACATGATATCTGCTGGTGATAATGTTGATGGTGTAGCATTATTTGGCGTTAATCTATATACCTGTATGAATTGCTGTAATGCTTTCTCCGTAGGTACATCGTACGTTTTTCGTAATGCTCTTTTGAGAGTATCCACGAATCTCTCCGCGTGTCCATTTCATCTTGGATGGTAAGGCGGGGATTTTATATGTTTTACTTGATAGATTTCGCAAAACTCTTGGAAATCTGCTGACGTGAATTGCGTTCCGTTATCTGTTACTAAACAGTCCACTACGCCAAACCGAGTGAATAGCTCGTGGAGGAAATTTATGGTCGTTACTGTAGTAGGATTTTTGCACCGAAACACCTCCGGCCATTTACTGTAGCTATCAACTATGATTAAATAGTAGAACCCATCAATTGGTCCTGCATAATCTGCGTGTATTCTTGACCATGGACGATCAGTTTCAGGCCAAGGCTTATGTATGATTGGTGGTACTTTAGCTGCTAAATTACAACCCTTGCACATTTCCGCCATTTGAGAAATATCCTGGTCCATATTCTTCCAATATACATACCTTCGCATTAGCGACTTTATTCTATTTTTACCCGGGTGTCCTCTGTGGAAATCCTTTAGTATCCGTTTTTGTAAAGTTTTGGGAATTACAACCCTTTCGTTGTAAAGTAGCACATTATCGCATAGAGAAAAGCTGTCCGAAATTTTCACATTTTTTTCTGCTATTTTTGCTTTTGTTTCATTAATAAATTCGTCATTTTTGGCTTCATTTTTTTATGTCTTGCAATGTGACTGGGAGGTTTCTGACTGTACAACATATTACTGTTCTTATGTCTTCTTCATTTCTAAGGGCTGCGATTACCGTATCTTCCAATGGCTCTGTCTTTGTTGGTATAAGTTTCGACAGACCATCCGCGTGCCGGATTCTTTTCGTTGGTAAATATTCCAATCTGAAATCATAGTTCAGAAGAATCGTTCCCCATCTAAGTAGCCTATTTGCCGTGTACACCGGTAAACCTTTTTTTGAACCAAAACGGTTTGTGATCCGTCTGCAGAGTAAAGTGTCTACCATAGACGTATCTATGGAATCTTGTTACTGCGAAGATAATTGCTAGAGCTTCCTTCTCAATTTGTGAATAGTTTTTCTCCGCTGGTAGTAGGGTTCGAGAAGCATGTGCGATCGGTTTTATTGTCCCATCTGGCATTTTTTATGTAATATACACGCTCCGACACCGTAGGCGCTCGCATCACTTGCTACAATAATCTCTAGTTTAGGATCATAGTGTGCCAAAAATAAATCCGATGTTAATGTCTTGATTATTTTTTAAAATGTTTCCTGGCATTGATCTGTCCACTGCCAAACTTTTTCTTTCTTTAGCAGTTCGTTCAATGGTGCGCGAACTTTATGCATTTGAGGTATGAATTCCTGGTAGTAATTCACTAATCCAAGAAAACTTTGTAGTTCTGTTATGTTCTTAGGAACTGGCATCTTTTTTATTGCTGTAGACCTTTCAGGGTCTGGACGTCTACCTTCTTGGTCTATTATATGGCCAAGATATTTAATTTCCTTCATGAAAAAAATCACACATATTTTCTTTCACTTTGAATCCATAGCTTTGAATTCTCTTAAACACTTCTTGTACATGTTGCCAGTGTTGTTCAACGCTTTCGCTATTAATCGATATGTCATCCAGATATGCTATTGTGTATTCTAGTCCTGCAAGCATCGTATCCATTGTCTGCTGGAAAATAGCCGGCGCTACTTTAATTCCAAATGGTAGTCTTTGGTATCTGTACAATCCCTTGTGTGTGTTTATGCATAGTAGTTTTGAACTTTCTTCATCGACTGGAATTTGCAGGTAGGCCTCATTTAGATCAATTTTTGAAAAATATTTTCCGCCATTTAATTTAGTGAATACATCTTCAGGACTAGGTAGCGGATAGTGGTAGTCCTTTATTGCTGCGTTCAAACCTGTAGAAAAATCAGCACAAACTCGAATTTCTCCTGATTTCTTTTTAACGTAGACCGTCGGGACGTCCCATTTGCTGTACTCTACTTTTTTCAATATGCCCGTATTTTCGAGTCTAGATAATTCTTGGTCAGTCTTTTCTATTGACGCAAACGGTACACTCCTTTTTTTCTTGAATTTCTTTATTTTGATATTAGCTGCCATTTTCTTGCATCTTCCGAGACCTGCCGAAAATACTTCGGGGAAATTCGTTTTTAGTTTGCCTTTTAATTTGTCTGCCTCGGTTGATAAGCTTTTTACATTCTGGCAGTAGGCGCTAATAGGTAGATCCCACAATTCAATTTTGCATCAGTCTGTCCCGAATAGGTTTTCGGTATTTCTTAAGACGTACATTTTAGTTTTTCGTCATTCCGTTAAATGTTACGTTTGTGATTATTTCACCCTCGAATTTTATCTTTCTCCCCGTAACTGATCTCGCAATTTTATCCGTTTTTAACATGACAGGTTTGTTCAGTTTTCTCCATGTTTGTAGATTTATGATAGTTAAGTCTGAGCCAGAATCCAGCTGTAACCTAACTTTTCTGTTTTGCATTTCAACTTGTACATATTTTCTTATATTAGTCTCATGTGTTTGGTCGGCACTCGTAATTCTTATTCTGCTTTCTCTATTTTCTATACCAACAGTGAGAACTTTTGTGACCAATTTTTTTACATGATAGACAAGTTTTAGCACGATATGTACTGTCATTAACCCAATGCCAAGACCCACAACGATAGCATGAACTTCGTGGTAGTTTCTTTTTATGTTGATTATAATTAGAAAATTTTGTTTTACCTGTTCTTGAGTCGGGAAAATCAGTTCGGTTTGTTTGTGAGGAGGGAAAATTTGTTTGCTTTGTTTGTGAGGAGAGAAAATTTGTTTGTCTTCGCACTTTGCGTATGCATGCAATGCCAGCTTGTTCTATGTCTTTAGAGTCTTTTTTCACGCTGACGCATCTCTGGCAGTCTTCGGCTAGTTTTTGAAGTGTCAGATCTTGTTCATTTTCCAATTTAGTAAGTATTCTACGTCTCATTTCTGCGTCTTTGGTTGAAACTAGACCTTGGACGTAAATTAAGCATTTGAAGTTGTCAGCGCTGAGTTCCGATAATTTGAATTCGTCACAATATTTATTAACAATGGATGAAAGTTACGTAATCTTCGCTATCCTTTTTGTAAGGTTCATGCATTTCCCATCTTTATTTATAAAATTTGAATTTAAGCTTGTTTATTAGGGCAACAAAAAAGTTCCGTCTGACCAATTTTAGATCTTCAATTTTATAAATTCTTTGAACGTTAACTCGCTTGTTTTTCTGGGAAGAAATGTAAAAAGGATATAATCAATAAAATTTGGTATATTCGCCTGTTCAACCTAATTTTTCTTAATAAAATTTGTCCCGTGGTAGGGACTCGAAAAGTTCCGCGCCAAAATAGAAAACAAGATGACTAAAATTTTTGCAGTCAAAATCATATAGATCTTATTCATACCTTCGACTGCGAGTTTAATTTGTACAAAAGTTTTATCTTCGTCGGGTGCGTACTTGAAATCTTCGATATTACTCCAGAAAAATAGCGTCTTGAGGACTCAAGCAGAACTGATTCTTTTTCGGGTTTTTGCTCCTTATTTGCCATTTTATCAATAATTCTTGCATTTACAGATGTTTTTGTTCGTAACTTTGTTGTTGATCTAACTGGATTTTGATAAGTTCCATAATGGTTGACATAAAATCTTCCATGTTAACGTATTTTTGAGTAACCTGATATTCTGTAGCCTGGACGGTTTTTTGGAGGATTTTGACGTTGTCGGTATTGAATACCTTTTGTATTTGTTTGCGCGTTTCTTCACGTGTGAGTTCTGAATCTTCGTCGCCAATTGTATAAAATCTAATATGGTCCAGGTCCTTGTACCACGGTGATGGTCCAAGGTAGAACCAATAAATAAGAACTCGAACACGGATATGGAATAACACAGATAACATGGAATAACACAGATATATTACAAACAGAAATATATACACAGAACCGTAGAAAGTGGTTAGTACGAACAATCAGGTTTAGTAGGGCGGAACAATGTAGTCTCGACCAGTATCACTATTGAAACAATGTCTTGTAAAAGTACCTGTCTACGAATGCGTTTAAAACGACTCTGTTTTCGGACTGCCTCGTACAAACACATGCTTCGACTCTTGACTGGAACAGTAAATCAACTGACTCGACTGGTGTACCTCACGGCCTAAGACTTCAACTGGTCCGGGACTGAACGGTATTTAGTCACCCCCCCCCCCCCACGAGGGCATCATGTTATTCGGCACAAAGGCCGGTTTAACGTGGGATCTCCGAGCCCGTGAGCTCAGTGAATTCTTCCAAAAAATATTGGTAAAAGGATGTTCGAAGAGTTTGGAATAAACCTCCTGTAAAGTTGATCATCCCTATCTTTGAACCTTGTCCTAAAAATACATGGTGTGTTCATGGTCGAAATTTAGGGGCCTCCCGAAATAAATGTCTCCGCCCTTCAGCGTAGCCTGATCTATTTTCGTTCAGGTTCCTGGGTGGTGGAAAACCTTCCCGCCAGAAATGAAGGCAGGGAGTTCAACCGATCAGTAAATGGTCGTAAGGACTGTCGGACGGACTGAACGGTATTAAGTCATGTGTTTGATGTTTAGTTGAATCAATAGATCCCACCCACGAGGGCATCATGTACCTAATATCACAAAGGCCGGTTTAACGTTGGATCTGATCGAGCCCGTGGGCTCAAAAATTAAATCTTGACGTGGTGCCCGTTAACGCATCCCTATTTTTGACCTGTATACACGGGTTCACGAAGCTTTATCACGGGGTCGGTTTACCTCCCCGCTAAAGGTCTAAAAGAATCCGCCCTTCGGCGTAGCCTCGTTCAGTTCCTCCCAAATCTTCGGTGGTAGTAACAAATGCAGAGAGTTCAATCGATCAGCCGGTCGCCTAACAGACGGGCTGATAACTCCCTTGAGGTATTTTCCTCTTGGCGCAGTATTTATTATGTATGGAATAGTCCATTATGTTATTATGGGTAAGGTCCCATAACACTTTCCACTTAGAACTTAGTCTCTGTTGAGTAATATGCATATAATCTCTTCCATGGTTTCTGCGATTATCTCTAATCTGGATCCTCACAAAGCATATGGACCTGATGGCATCACTGTAATAGTCCTTAAGAAATGTGCTCCCGAACTGTCTCCTGTTCTCTCTAACTAAACCCTATAATGAATGTCTCGCTGCCTTTTGCTTTCCTGCTTGGAAATCCTCATCTGTTCTTCCAGTCAGTGGCTGAGAGAGTGAAGTGAGTGAGAAAAACTCCCTATCCATATATATATATATACCCTACTCGACGATGATAAACTGGAGAAGTGTGGAAAGAGAAACTATTTTTCTACCAGGAAAACTCGCTTTCTCGCCAGTTGTTTATTTGTCAATACACAAGGCCAATGAAAAGTTACCTGAAAATCTTCCTTCTTTTTTCTTTTGTGTGTGACTTGTAATCGGGAAGTGATTATGTCAAATATATCATATATCAGAAACATGATCTATTTCCAATAACCTGTGTGGTTGGTTTTAGTCAAATATTTTTTTTAAAATTTTAATTTTACTCGTAACTTATTCTCTTATTTTACACACACAAAGTTACAAGTAAACAATTTAAGAAAAAAATATTCAGGGAAAAAGAAAAGGGATCGGTTTGAGTGCTAAATGATTCAAGTTTTTAGCAATGTTATTTCATTCGTTTTATTTTATTAAAATTTGTTAGTGACTATAAAGCTATAGATATTTAGTCAAATTCTAATGGTCTGGTGACTTTATTCTATCTTTCACGCAGAATGTCTTAGTAGTTTTCTACTTAAAAATTGTTTTTCTTTAAATATATTTAATGATGAAAAATAAATGATATATAAAAAAATAATCCTTTGATAAAATCGGATGAAATACATAAATACTTTGTTATATAGGAATAAAGGTCGCTGCCGACACTTGAGCTTGAACATAGGTCGCCAGTGAGCTAACACAGGCGATCCCATTATTGAATTAAGTAGATTACGTGACCATAGAGGAAATGCATATATATTAGCTAGGGGATGTATGCTCATTGGTGCATTTTTTTTTATTTCTGTCCCTACTTTTCTTTTGTTTAATTCCCCATCCCCTCCCATATTAAGTAGTTAGTGATGTTAGTTCTCTGGTAGATGCGGGACGCCTTTCATTTCAGGTATGATTTTCGTATTTGTTGTTGTGTTTCACTGAGTGTGTGGTTGAGTGAGTGCTTGGGATGAATGAATGTCTTATATTATTAAAGTCCCGTATTGATTTTGTCCCGTGAACTGATGTTTCTGCCACGTTTAAAGATTGTGTGTGTGTGTGTGTGGGGGGGGTTATTACTAACACTATTTTGTTTAGTTTCTTGTATATAGTTTTTGTTCATTTTTGTAAATATTCATTGGGGTTAGATTTTTAAATTAGTTGTTTTATTCCCCTCACCCCCCATAGACAATGAATTGTATATAAGAGAACTAGTTAGTACTTTCATGAAGACCACGAGGTATTATGGTGGATGTAGTAAGAATGCGTTTTGATGTAAGGAATATTGTTGTATGTTTGTGTCAGTGTTTGTGGCTAGCTACGTTTAACGTTAAGACAAAAGAAGACCGTCCTTTTTTCTCCATTCCTCATTTCGGCCTTGTGCCACATTTTGTATTTTTACAAATAAATATTATCGCTATGGGATGTATGAATATTTTATATTTTTAAAATCCCGCATTTATTTCGTCCAGTTAACTGATGTTTCTGTCACATTTAGTCTTTGTGTGTGTGTGTGTGTGTTTGGGGGGGGGGTCATTACTAACACTATATTTGTTTAGTTTCTTGTATATAGTTTTGTACACATTTGTAAATACTCGTTGAGGTTTTTAGATTTTTAAATTGTTATTTTATCTCCCCTCCCTACAAGCAATGAATTGTACATATGGGGACTAGTTAGGACTACAGAGAGATTCTGAGGCATTGTGGTGGGTGAGGTAAGACGGGTATGTAAAAATGTCTTGTTTTGATATAAGGAATATTGTTGCATGTTTTGTCCAGTGTTTGTGGCTAGCTACGTTTTACGTAAGACAGAAGAAGACCATCCTTTTCCCCATTCCCCTTTTTGGCCTTGTGCCACATTTGTACATCTCTGTGCGATAAATATCATCGTTATTTCTAGTCTATCTTCTATTACTATACGGATCGCTATTCTCTTCTCTATACTATTCCTCTATTCGTATCATTATACGGATTACTGTTCGAGCGAGTATTATCGAGCAAGTCCTATTAGTACGAGTTGTTATGCAACATTTAAAAACAGAATATTAAGTTTTATCTGCATATATGTTTTTATTATAATTTGTTTTTTTTTCAATCTTAAATGATTTTACACTGCTTTGTGAACTCTTCTTATTTAGCTGCGTAAGGTGGAGTAATGGATAGCGCTTCGGATTGAGGAATAGGAGAGCCGAGTTCGAATTCTGTGCTTGGGAAAGGTATGAATCCTCTTTTTCTACCCCAGACCGGATTGGATGGCAACTGGTCTACATCTAAGAAATAGCAACTTACTGCGGGAAAAATTTTCTTAGTATCCTGTATCGAAAGATATGTGATAGCCTGCTTGTATCACACATGACATTAAAAGAGAGATTTGTTATTAGTGACTAACCTAAAAAAAAATTAGTTTTTAAAAAGAACTGCTGTATCATTGGTTGATCTCATCCAACCGTAATAAATTCGTATTCAGCATTCTAAAATTATAAAAACTGAATAAACATTCAAAGAGAAGTAAAGAAATGACATCTCGAAGATAGAAAATCGCATTTTTACAAAAATGAGCATTTCAGCAGCGCAAAAGGTAGTTATTTATTTAGTTAAAATATGTTTGTTTATTTGAGAGAAAGTTAATTTGTAAAAATTTATTTTACATTATTTGTAATTGTTGGTATAGTTATTTATTTGATTTAATTTTGTAACTAGTTAAACTAGTTAAAAACATTCGTGCGACTGATTATTTTCACTTTTCAAATTTATTTACAAAACATTCGTGCGTGTTATTGAATTAGAAACATGCTGTTTTAGAAGGTCCACCTAACAGATCATGGCGGATTTAGAAATTTTTATTAAATAAAGAAAACAAACAAGACAGAATATTTCAACAAATATATGTATTAAAACAACAAATTTGTAAGTGACAAAGACAAACATTTGTGTTTTGTGTGAATGTAAAAAGTTTGTATTTTGGTGAATTTCGTACGTACGTGTGTGTTTGTTTGCTTTTTATTTTTATTTGTCTTTGCTGAAATGCAAAGTGAAAATTTTGCCCAAATTGGGAAGCGACTCTTAGTGAACAATTCAAAAATATATTTAAGAGCTAACTTTGACATAACTTATGTTACACGTATGTTTGTTTTTCTTGTTTACTTTTTAATTTAAAGCAATTCCTCCAAATTAAAGATTCAAAAATATACTTGCGGATTTTCTTAATTAAAGTTTAACCACAGAAATGCTTCCTTCACTCTTACAATTGGAACGGCAAGTACTATCTCTGATGAGACTTGTGTCCATGACTGGAGGCGTACATGTGAAGACCTAAATTACAACTAAATAACAATACCTTGTCAGTAACATTCAGTAATTAGTTAATACCTAATATCAGGAAATGGCTTACGCTTACATCGACTTATTTTCATAAATGCAAATATACAAAAAATAGAACAAAAATAAACTCTTCTACCATAAAATAACTAAATGCAGAAAAATCACTTTATTCGCCATAAATTAGACATTTTTGTTCGATGATATTGCAATGATTTTCTGTTTTGTTTCTTTATATTTATCAGTGACTCTGTCTTATTTCTCCTACAGATCGACAAAGAAATTCAATGGATTCAAAACAACATCTCTATGAGAGTATGCACAACTTTTGTGCCTAAAGATGACAGAATGTAAGTTCATATATTCTGACTTTCTACTGCTGCTTTTTTTGTGCTTAAGTTAATTTACATTCAGATTTAAGTTTACAGATCTATACGAAGGTATACTGAAAAATTCTCGGTTATACCTACCTCGCAAAACCTCAGCAAATGTCAGATTTTTTTGCAGGAGAGTGGTTTCTTGATCAGTAGAATTTTTCAGTAATTCTTCATAAAAACACGCAATCTCATATGCATTCATAAACTAGTTTTAGCAGTGTAGTTGTACATCAGGCACTACCACCAAAAATCATTTTTGTCAATTTGTTTTCATATTACTATAGATAGATTATGCCCTATGTACATATGTGTGCGTGTATATTTTATAAGGGGTCTGGTTTGGTACATAAATCCATTGAAAATTGATCCCCACTCCCTACGAAAGCCAAAAACCAATATGTTCCTCCTTCCGTCATGTTTTCTTTAAAAAAAAATATTGTTTTACAATATGAAATGTATGAACCCGTCTCTTCTCCCCTATCTATGGGTTAATTAGTAGTACTTGTATCACTAAACCATTATTATCTCAAAAAGAAAAATATTATACAATCTAAAAGTATTTTCTGGCTTTAAATAACCTGCAAAGGGTTGATAAGCCGTAGAAAACAAATTAATCAAAATAGTGACTTATTTTAATCTTAAAACAATTTTATAAATTTCGGTTTGTATTTCATATTGTCCTCATTTTGTTAAGAGAATTCTGTATAAGGTCATATTCTGGAAACATCTAATAATAATCAAACTGACAGTGCTGTATGAAATGAAAAAAAAATCTATTAAAAAGGCTTACGGCCATATCACGTTGAAACACTGGTTCTCGTCTGATCGCCGAAGTTAAGCAACGTTAAATCTGGTCAGTACCTAGATGGACGACCTCTTGGAATAATAGATACATGTCCAGGGATATATCGTCTAGTTCTTATTTAGTACGGGACGAGCAATAAATGATCAGTACTAAATAAGAACTAGACAAGACAGAACGGCTGAAACGTTAATGTAAGGAATGAAGACTCTTTAAATCTTAATATCGGAGTTACCCCACCACCCACTTTTTATTATGTGGTACCGAGTTTGCAGCATTCCTTACTTATTTTTCTTTGAAAATTTAATCAAAAACCAACTAAGTTCTACTTATCCTTCTAACAAGACATTTTTTGTGCACAAACTTGTATGTAAATCCAGGAGTTTATATTCATCTAGTTATTCAGCTGTTTAGTAACTACATGCCCATGCTGATTTGTGCCTACTGCATTTTTCACTAATAAATGGGTTTGTGTAGTGTATGTACCTACTCAACGACTTGTACACATGTATTAACAATATACGGTTGAGTGAATAAAGTTGGCAAATAAGAACAAGTTAATTTCATCCAGAAAAAACAAACTCAACTAGAACAAGTGAATAAGTTCAGTCTGAAAAGGCTCTTCCCAAACGAAAGGAGGAGGTATTTATGCACTCTCCTAACGAAAGTAAATTTATCACACGGCATAATTTATTTAAGTGGTAACCCATGCGTGCTCCCATCAGCATATTTCACGAAGACATCAAAAAGTCATAGACGTTTATAAGAAAAAACAAATGCCGCGTGTTTGAGAGTTTTCAAGTTCAACATTTCGGAACATAAAACAAAAGTAATTAAAGTTTTATTTTTATATGGGGAATTTAATGTAAAATGAATCAATAAGTTTTATATCTTGGCAGAGCCGGCGTTAGGGTCACGACCTCACAAAATTTTCATACGCACCCCACTCTCTACCACATGTCGATTTCAATATTTTCCAACCTCCACGAATCCAAGAAAAAAAGCGGGGCCGTCGCATCTCAGATGAAAAAAAAAAAAAAAAAAGAAAAGAGTTTTACAAAGATTCCAACACAACACAAATGGGATTGTCTTAAAAACAGTATTATAATTTTCAGGAAAATTTTTCATGTGTTGATCATTTTCTCGGTTTTATCTTTCTAGAAATGTAAAAAATAGGGACTAGAAATTTTATTTTAATTACTAGCTGTGAACTTCTGGTTAGAATTACTATTAGTAAAAAAAAAAAAAAAAAATCAGAGATCCTACTTAGTGGATGATCTCGAAATAAAAAATTATTTTACCGAAATATATTATCCACTTACTTAACTGATTTCAAAGAACAGTTCAGAAAGAAAATTAGAATTTTAAAAAATAAGCAATACTGAAATTAGCACTTCTACCTCACCTCCTCCCCAGTAGGCATTTGGCTCCCAAGCGGTTGAGAGGTTCGGGGTAGTAAGCACCGGCCCTGTCGATTATTATAGTTGATGATTGACAAAAGAATATAGTAAAATGTACAAAAAGAAGAAAAAATGTTCTGCTGAATCTCGCCCTTTTGGGACTCCAACCTTGTCGGATGTTCCTGTGTAGTACGTACCGCAAGGGTCATGCAGATACACAGTTAGTTAATGACTGTAGTGGACATCCTGCAGGGGCGCTCTATAATATGACCTGAGCGCCCCAAATAAGTATGAGTCACAAGAGGCCCACCAACATTTTAAAAATAAATGACGTAAAAGCTGGCAGGTCAACAACAATACAACAAATGACAGACTTAAAATTAATACAAAATTTATTTACATCGGATACAATAGTAGTGATTTGTTTAAAGGAACGTGAGCAAACAAATAATCAAGAGGCAGAAGTAAGTAAATTGAGGAAACTGACCGGCTAGAAGATCTATATACTTTAACTGTGACTAAATGTTAAAAGTCCTTGGAGGTTAAGTTTGCATGTAAGTCAACATTTCGAAAGTTCAGTTCACAAGTCGGGCGAAAGTGTTGAAAAGTTCCTAGTTAAGTCCAATGGTGAACCTTCCGTAATATTTTAACCGAAGTGTACGGAGTAGTTTATTTGAAGTATGGACGATATAGCCAAAGAGAAGAAATTTCAATTTAAAAGCACGGTGCTGGCATTTCGTAGTTGGTAGTTAAATGTACGGAATAGGCTATATGAAAGTCTGGACGATATACACGCAGTAATTTCCTGAACCAAGTGAGTTAAGTTGGCAGGAAAGCCGGAAGCAGGGACCTAGTGTAAATTCCCAATTTTTTTGAAAGGGCTGTTTGTTCTTTTAATTTAAGTTTACTAAATGAGTGCTTATGTGTATAAATTCTGTTTCAATCCCCCCCGCGGAAATTCCGATGTACACATTATAATTTGTCTTATTTTCTTTAGGTTTAATGGTTGCTTGGTATGCTACCCTTGTAGACCTTGCTCTCGACTGCGCAGTTTTCTCTATTTCTAAAATTACAGATGCTGGATTTTTTTTTTTTTTTTTTGTTTCACATAGAATTTACTTAAATTATAATATACATGTGCTGTCCGATATTAATATTTGACAGTTTGCAGAAGTGGGATGTGAACCGAATAATATTTTATTTTTCTATTTCAACGCCGACATTCCACTTCCGGTGTTCCGGTACTACCTATAGTGGTTAAGTACGATAGCTTATTTTTGAAATCACTTTTATGGAAATCCTTTTCTTATGGTTCTTTAATTTTATTAAACATTTTTTTCGTTGGATGATAATTTACTAATTCTGGTGCAAACGGTAGTGTGTATTTGTTTCAGAATATCATTGGGGTGGTTAGAACTAAATTGGGCGTTTCATTCTCTTTATGATAAGATTTGAAATAAATTTTTTATCATTAAGGTTAAGGGTGATGTCTCGGTAATAAACTACTTTACGGTTAGAAGAAATCTCAATCTTAAACCCTAGTAATTTAAAGGCCCTAATGATTTTCTTTTGTAACTTCACTGTTAGAGGACCATTGCTATTGCGGATGAAGATGAGTCCGTCATCTGTATATAGCCCCACTAGTTCTGGTTTTACGATTCTACTAAATGTATCTAAGATATAAATCATACTAAATCAGCAACTAAAAACAAGGACATAAAGACTATTAAAAACTCCAAAGACATTTGGGTAAGAGCCGATAAATCAAAAATATTTATATATGTAACCCTTCACTCTACCACAAAATCCTCACGGACAAAATAAGACACATACAAACTAGATTGATACAACAGTAGGATATCCGAGATCGATACAGAGACTATCGAAATAGCCAATAAGTTAAATATTGCAGATAGAGTGGGAAAGATCCATACTAAAGATGCTTATTTTATTTAAGGATCATAAAGCTAACTTCGCTAGTACTACACAGTCTAGACTAATAAATCAAACTAAAACTGAACTAGCTCTAATCTAAAAAAAAATATAATTAAAAAAATAACCGTTAAACTACTAATCACAACCTGTGACAATCTTTCGTCAGACACTATCAAATGGTCCGCCAATATGAGTAATAAGAATAGAGTGACATTTATTAAGTTTGATATTGTAGCGACTGCTACGTTTTTCCACGCGCACATTTTATTCGTCTGCGATTGGCTAATAAATCAATACTGCCTTTCAATAGGACAATTTAGCCATCGCAGTCGTTGCTTTGAATTTTTCGGTTTTGAACTTGCTTACTTGTTTCGTTAGTACAAATTTAGCGATTGGTCAAATTTTAACCAATCACATATTTTAGTGCAAAATCAACTTTTACCGTGTTCTCGCTGGGAGCCTATCTGTAGCTTTAAAAGAGGCGACTTTTTCACAAGCCGCCAGTAGAGTCCACTAAATTTCGCCTGTTAACACAAACCTATGACTTTACTCACAATATTTCAAACGCACACACAGACACAGAATTTTGTAATACATATATACAAATCTCTCTGTGACTCAGCCAAGTTCAATCAACCAGGACTCTGTTGATTTCTCTAACACAACACATTTTCTGATCAATTGTATTCTTGTGTTATCTATTCTAACAGAAGACTTCATCTAACATTGATTCCTGAACATTTCTCTCTAAAAAGAACTTTTTTTCGAACAATCAATTACAAATCAAAATACAGTAAAAGAGGAGCAACTTCTTTCCTCTTAATCTATACATTGAATACAAATTATTGTATATTTTGTTCTTGTATGTTATTTCAATATATACTTGATGATTCACATATGGAGTTTCGTTGTTTTCTTGAATCATTAATGATACAAAACATATGTGTGTGTATATATATGTATATGCATGTGTGTGTATATATATGTATATGCATATGTGTGTATATATATATGTATATGCATATATATATATTTATATGCATATGTATGTGTGCGTGTATATATATATATATATATATATATATATATATATATATATATATATATATATGATGTGTTTTTAGGCACCATTTTTTTTATTGATACATGTTTCATTAAATAATATAGACAAGTTTTGTCTATTTTATGTAAATTCTTTTCATATCGTCTGATAAGCTTAATAACATTATCATTAAAAGACGAAAGAAAATAACCATATTGATACATATTTTTATCCTATCTAAGCTTTCGGCTTACATCAAACACAAATATTCCATGGTTATAATTTATTACATTGGAATCGTAATCACGATACAATTCATCAGACCTACATATTAAAAAAGAAATCGGAAAATATAACTCAGATAGATAGATAGATAGATTGTGTGTATTTAGGCAGCATTTTTTCATTGATATACATAAATGCGTTGTGGACGCTCTTAAATTCGAAATGTTTTACTGCTATGTAAGGGAGGTAACTTAATTTAAGTAAATTCTATTTAAAAGTGTAATTACGTGTTTTAAAAGTGTAATTACGTGTTTTAAAATATTGTTTTTAATTGTAGTTTTAAACAATTTCAGTTCTGGTATCTTAAAACTTTGCCATTACGAACATTGTTGCTATATTCATTTTGTTGCTATACGTAATTGATTCTATTTATTTTTGTCTGTAATTCTTTCAGGTTTTCCAGAATTTGATGTTTTTTTAATGAAAAACAATCGACAAGTATTATACTCCACAACGAAAATAATAATTTTTTTTTATTATTTTCGTTGTGGAGTATAATACTTGTCGATTAGTACTTAAATCGTAAATATTGACATGAATATTATTTTTACGAATTGAGAGATTGCGCTATATTCATTTATATGAAATGTAAACCTCATTGAAAGTCTCGTTGTCATAAAATCAATATATATATTTGCATTTATGTCAGAGATACAATCTCCCAAATGACATTTAAATTGATTACAGTGTGGCGGAGACGTGCAAATTAACTATTTTGTCGTGTCTTAAATATTAGAAAAGTGAAGGTGAAGGTTGCGTATGTGAATTAGCTATTTCCGCACACATTTTAAACTTCTTCGTTCCACAACATTGATAAAGCATAAATAGTACACAAACAACAAATCTCAGATAACAACAACAATAAAAATCTTACTTATTATAAAACGCAGATTGTGTGTGTGTGTGTATGTCTGTAACGTTTATATATTGGATCGGATTTCCTACATTTTTCAACCGATTTCAACAAAACTTCACAGGACTACATAAAATTACCTTGTGGTGGTTCTAACAGCGTCAAAAATGGGAAAAATATAATTGTTTTTGCACAAAATCAATTTGAAAACACGATTAAGAGACATCGTGAAAATGGAAGGGGGACAACTCACATCGGGTTTGTGTGTTTGGGTTCCTTTAAATATGGGAGCGGATTTCATATATTTTTCAGCCAATAAAACAAGCATCCACTTTTTTTTTTGGCAGGTAGTGTTTCTTATTCTCTTGCACACTTTTTTCTTTATTTTTAATATTCAGAATGCTTTAAAAATTCCATTTACAAGACAATTATTTATAATAAAATTCTATTCAATCGAGAGACTCATAACGATTGAAAACAATGTTTTTGTTTGAGTTTGGGTTTGACCAATTCGTAAAAAAAAAAAAAAAAATAATTAAAACATGCGTGTCCATCAACCTTAAACAATAATCTTTGTCAATTTTATTTTTCAGTCTTTATGATGGTGGATAGTTGATTTATCTCTTACTGTTATATCCCCGGGCAACGCCAGGCTCTACTGCTAGTATTTTATATGACATAAAATACACAATAAATGTGTGTTGGTTGCATTTGTAGTGGGTTAGCCAATCTGTATCAATGACAAAATAAACTGAACCTCTACTATTTTTGCTAAATCAAATGCAACAAAGACAACAACAAGAGAAATAATCAGATAGGCAGATATTTGTTTTAACAGAAAATATTTTTATATGATAAGTACACACGATATAATAAAGTTGTTTAAAACACGTTAGAGTTCTTGGTTGTGTGATCAAGGATAATATAAAAGGTGTTATGCTATAGCCCTGCTGAGGAATTAAATAGTTTATGTTGATGATGAAATTGAATGAAATAGATTGCTTGACTTACTGTAGAGTTGTCTCGCTTCGGATGATATAGTTACGATTTCCTTTATGTTGTTAAGATATTGAATGAGTTGGTTTCTGAATCTCGTTTTCGTTGAATTCGTCACTAGATGAATTGATGTTGAAAAGAAATTGAATTCCACAAACCAGGTTGATGTTAATAAAAATTAATTTTTAGCGAGATAGTTGGGTTTCATGGATTCGTGTGATGAGTTGATTATTTTAAAAACTCACTAAGTTGCGTCGAAGTTTCATATTTATGAGTTTTCTTGATCACGTGGGAGGATCGAGAGAATGTTTACATTTTTGGCGAGTAGAATTCTGAACAGGTCAACTCGAGGTCAATCGTGCGAGCGTAGGCAGAAACATGACATTATTATTTATGGACTAATCAGAAAACATTGTTTTGTAGTAAACCCTGGAGTCAATTTTAATGGGTTTGTAGTGGACGCCTACGTACACCACGCCCACAAATTACTCAACAGTAATTGGACGGAAAATAAACAATACCTTTTGTACAGACAATTTACGCATCGCACGAACCACATAAAAATTTCTCGTGTTTTTGCTTCACCAAACTAGCTATAGAAAAAATCAACGATTGGTCGATTTTTGACCAATCACATTAAATGACACTTTCTTCAATATCCTTCCCGCGCTCGTTCTGGGAGCCACCTTACATCTATAAAAAGTAAAAATTAAAGAAATAACTTCAGTAGATTATAAATTTTCACAACCTAAACCACGTACGTGTATATTCAATTTTCTACTCACAAACACAGACAGATATAAACTACACTCACACAACACAGTGTACTGTCTGTTTACAAGCCAAGTCAATTATTCGAACAATATCATTCTTCTGTACAAATATTTCAACTTTCAAACTCAAACATTAAACATTTTTAAATTACTAACAAATTTAAACAAAAGACATTATTACAACATACATTTGTTTTTCACACAATACAAGGGAAACCACTTCGTGTGACTTAATATTTGTTGTTGTATTAACAGAATTATATGTATATGTTTATTTCAATACATGTTTACTTGTTGATTTTCATTGATCTCTCGTCATTCATTCTTGTGTTTTCTTTACAAATTTAAAGTGGAGTGTTAATGTAAAAACGCAATCTCGATCAAAAACCATTCTGATTCTTTTCTAACCAACACCATTAACTACCCCACAGGTTCATCACAAACTGAGAATACTTAACATCCTCTTTTAACAGGTTTAAAACCGAGAATGAAGAAATCTTATTCTACAAATTTTAGTGAATGAGAGATTTAGCTGGTGGATTTTAAATTTGCTTTTTAAACTCTTATGTTCAGTGTCACGTGAGGTTGAGTTCACTGAATTGAATGTTTCGGCTTATATCGTATGTGAAATTTCGATAGAATTTGTTATTAGATAATAAACTTGTTTAAATTGAAGTTTAAACAGTTTGTAAAACAGGTTCTGAAATGAAATTGTAAAGAGTTTAGTAACAAAAGTTGTCTGCCTTTTACTATATGTTTGTGTGTGTCAAAGATTGCATAAAAAATATCTTACTAGAATTCGAGAATTAAACTTGATGAACAATAAAATCCAGTGCAGATTCAGTCGAAAATCAATACTCTGATTAAGAAGTTTTCAGTAAGTAATAAATGAATCCAGAAGAAGCTGGTGAGTGAGTAATTGAGTTGAATATTTTAACTTTAATTACAATGAAGTTGTGTATGGTTCAGCGTACCCGAATTAAAAGGACAATTTAATACGGGATACCCTGCCCACAAAATACAACGCAAATTTCAAGAAGAAACAACACGATAAGGAACGTTTGTAGAAAATAGAACATTGTATATTTATTATCTTGTGAATAGGGTAAAAAAGATTAATGCTTTAGTTCGTTTAAGCAAAATGTGGTTTTGACAAAAATGTCTGTGTTCGCTGTTTTTCAACAGAGTAATGTTTGTTTCTTTTGTTTTTGTATAGGTGTACTGTAAAGGAAAAAGGGGCGATCAATTTAAGATGAAAAAGAGGGTGTGGATGAGAAATAAAAGATAAGAGGAAAATGTACTTATCGGGTTGAATTGTTTTGGAGTCAGTTGTAAATTTGTTGTTGTTGTTGTTTTCCTTACCTACTCCACTTTCGGCTCTTAGTGTCGGGTTGAGTCAGTGATGGAATTGACTGTCAGTCTTCTGTCCTCTACGCCCTTCTGACTGGTGATTGACTTGAAACTCTCTATTTATTGTTGACTTTTTTCACACTGGCTCGTTATCTTTTTTTTTTAGTTTAGCAAATCGCCTCCTTTCATTGGTCAGAAAATTAATTTCACACCTTATTGCGAAATCTGTTTTTAGTCGTTTTGATCAGATTTTGCGGGTGTGCAAATCTACTTTGTGTTTTTTAGTCATTTGTTGGAATGATATAGGATTTGTATCCTATAGTTGTTTTCGTATTGAAGAAATTGAAATTCTAACTTTGCACTTCAATGGTACAAGCGTCGTAGACTAGTTTGGCAATTGCTAGTCATGCAAAAATGACTTGGTTCTCTCGTGCATGTTGGAATTTAATTTGAGAACAATATTTTACAAGTTTACATTCTCGCTATGTCAACGTGCTCATATGAGAAACGACCACCGGAAGTTGAAAATACACCAAGATTGCTTTTTATATGCCTGTGGTCTTAGGGACTACCATGTATGACATCCATATGAAAGTCTTGATCTGGTAATGCTATTTTTCTATCCTCACTCCAACCTCTTTTTACTTTCAAAGCCGGCTCCCAAGGCCTTGATTCTTATTAGAGATAAGAATATATTTTCTGACTAACGAGGGAGCTGTAAATATAAAAAGAAATTCCACCACCATTATTCTTTCCATGGTGCCATATGGTCTGGGGGAAAGCTCGCAGTTTGTTCACTCAAACCTGTTTTCGTTACTTTCAAACCCGGCTCCCACACCCCTGATTCTTATCAGAGATAAGAATGTGTTTTCTGACCAATAGAGGGGCCAAGAAATTTGTACAACGATTTTGGAAGGAAAAGTCCCCGATCCATCGGAGCCTACCAAAACTCCATAAATTTGGAGAATCTTTGCCTATTTGACAGTGAGAATTCAGCCCACCGTCTGTGAGGTCAACATTAGTGAGCTCCAGTCAACTTCAGAACTACTTTCAACCAAAGAAGAACTACCTACTAAAGGGCTGTCAAGAACGAACGTCGGTCCACAATTCAAGACCAATTGAAAGCTGCATACCTTCACCACTCCTTCTGACGAGCCCACTGGACTTCTGTCGTAGACCTACGAACTCACACAACTGCAAGATTCTTATATCTACTAACAATTATCCTACTCTACAAGAACTGTGAGTGTTTCTATCTGAACCTTAACAAAATTCTAATCGCTTAAAGAACTCTTGTCACTCAGAGAAATATTCTGAGCAAGCTTTTTTTCTGTTATGAACATATTCTCTTTTTCCTTTCTTTCTCTCCTAATTGTGCTTTTATCTCTTTACCCTTTTTTTTCTGTATATGTAAATAAACATTTTCTTCTTTTATTGTTACACGCCGAGCAGGAGTTTTTTCTTTATTCATACGCGCCTAAAAGAGAGAGTTTGTCCGCTCTAATCTTAAGTTTTTAAACCTCAACCCAATTCTTAACCTCAATCCTTTGATGCGGGAAAGCCGGGACAAATTTCCTAGCATGCATTGAATTTATTTGTTTTTGTAGTCACGTGATATACACACGAACATGTTTAGAAATTTTGGCGGTCAACTCACTTTAGACACGATTGCGTGGTTGTTGTTGCCATTTTTCATATATGTGGACAATAGTATTTACAAAAAAATAATTTGGATACACTTTGTGTTTAGGATGTACAAAATTTTTTATCGGCAAGAGTAAATACACAGTATATCTACTCAAATTTATTATCCAATGAAATTCACTGAATCAAAATAGTATGATAATTAGACACTGGAAATTGGTGTATAGAGGTTAACTTCTATAACACTCTTGCTTTTTTGCAAAACGCTAGATAACGGAGAAGAAAGATATTACGGATGATTACGTTGGTTGAATTATATTTAGTGTAGTATAATTAGTTTTATTTTTTTAACTGGGATCAGTGGAAGATATATTAGTTTTTATGAGTTTTTCTAGAATTTTTTTTGATCTTGTTCGTATTTAGAATATATTTGATTGCGGCATAATAGGTTGATATGTTTAGGATTATTGGAGGAAGTATTATGTTCTTTTTTATTTATGTTAATATTTCTAATGGCTCGTCTAATTTGTTCACCAACAATGTAATTAGGAAGTCATTATTAATGAAGGTTAGTCTGATGTTTTAATTCAGTGTAGAAAATCCTTTTGGTTGAAGAATTAGCTTTTGTACCGTTTATTTAAATTTTGTCATAGCGCGGACATTCCCTTTTATAGTTGAGAGTGCACGTGTTTATGCTAGTCATCTTTTTATATGGGGATGTAGTAAATGTATTATTATTATTATTAGTGCCTAGCAATACATCAAGAAAAGGGATTTTATTTTTATTGTTGAGTTCGTATGTGAACTTAAAGACGGAGTTTTCTTGGGAGTTATTTCGTAGCTCATTTCAACTATGCTGTGACTAAGAAGAATATTATTTATTTATTTATCTTAGGTAGACGGGGGTATTTTTAATGGTATTAAATATCTTATATTAGCCATATCGAAGTTACTAAATATTGGTCCCAGAACTGAACCCATGTAAACACCATCGCATTTATATGTGTATTATTTTCATTATCATTGAAGGCAACCAGTTGTGGACCCCCTGGGGGGTGGGGGTGGGGGGCTATGTTATATGGCCCGAGCACCCAAATAAGTATGAGGTCACAAGAGGCCCACTAACGTTTATAAATTAAAGATGTCAAATCTGACAGGAGGAACAAAAATTGGACAACTGAACGAGGATGCTTAAAAATGAATACAAAATTTATTTACAATACAGACCAGAGTCGTCGTAGGCTAGATTAGCATAAAAGCCCAGTGAATATGTTGAAGAGGCTGGTCAAAACAAATGTTCGGTGCTGGCGTTGAGTAGCTGCTGATCAAATCTGTAGAATCAGACTTCTACATTTGTTTAAAAAGCCATTAAAAGTGGCCCAGAGCGAAACTTATCTCAAATCAATCCTAGTAGCCCAACAACCCATTAAAATCGGCTCCAGACGAGAAGTAATTAAAAACGCTTTCTGATTGGCGAATAAACAAAAAGAAAATCATAATTTCATACGTTCTCAACTACGTACGCATCATATCGGTTTAATGTGTATCCTAAACAGATACAAAATCTGTGCAAAATTTCTTGGAGTCTCCCACGTAACTTGAAATATCAGTGAATACGTAACATCATTCAATTTCGACAGTGAGTCTTACGAATTATCTCAGCTCGACACACGGATCCATGTTACATATCTTACCAGGCTTAAAGTTAAAATTATGTAGTGATTACTACTATGTTTTGCCACGCCTACATTTTTCTCAACTGTGATTAGTTAAATAATAAATACTAAATATCACAGAACAATTTACTGATCACATTCACCACACTGAATTTTTCCTACCGTTAATTCACAAACATGCTATTGTTATAAAATCACCAATTGGTTAATTTTTTATCCAATCAGATATTTTTCGTGTTCTTTCAAAATTTATCCCGCGTTCGTGCTGGGAGCCTACCGGTAATAATATAAGCCCGGATTCGTTCCCAAATTGGACAGTAGAGTTGAAGACAGTTGAAGACAGTAGAACTCAACAACTCACACGCGTCTACAAAGACTATTCATTCTACTCACTCTGCACGCATACACACAGACACAGAACTTGAATACCATTCACCATCAGTTCTTTGTGAACAAGCCAAGTTGTAACAGCTCTGTTAGTTATACAAAATACACAGCTCAACTTACTGTATGTTCTTCTGAATACACATTCAATTTCAATACAGAACTTTGAACATTCTATTCAGAAAACTTGCTTTATTACATTTTACCTTATTCAACTAACAGATAAAGGAAAACTACTTTTTTCTCCTTATTATTCACACATTACAAAAATTGCTTTGTATTTGTTGATTTTAATATATATTTTGTCGTTGAAACACAAATTGGTTTTCCATTGTTTTTCCTTGATTTAAAAAAATGTATAAATGTTAAATGCTCTTCAACACGCAGCCACATTAATCTTTTCAACACAACCAGCATTTACAATTACTTAACATTTCCACAGCTTGCAAAGTACACTCACTCAACTACATAAACTCAACAGAAAACATCAAGTTACACATTCAATCGAAGAGATACAACTTCATACACAAAACAGTAAACCGAGTACAATATTACAAAATTCAACACCAAAAATAAACTGTTTAATTTTCTTACAAACACAAAAATACCTTATCAAACTTACCCATTTTTATATACACCATTTCTCAACTCTTAATCTTTCATATAATATCTTCATAAACACTTCAATCCACACAAGAAAAAACTTTGAAGCAATTTAAACAATTCTTAACATAAAATTGTGTACCTTCTATTGGTTATATAAAAAAAAAACATTTATTATTGAACCAAAGTATTCTTTTATATCGTCATTTCTCTTCTTGTTTGCTTGCTTTTTATTGCATTTGCGAATTTTTTCTTTTTTTTTTTTAAAGTAGCGGGTTAACCGCATTACGATCAAACCGTTACAGATTGGTAAACCCGTCTTGTTGGTGGTATTAACCACATCCCTTACAAATCCAATGTCAGGTACTGGCGTTGCAGGTCGAGTCCAGTGGTAAACATCTCGTAGTATAAGAACCTATCCCGTACACTACGGTTATAAGAGCCTGGAACCACATGCATGCCGCAAGTATGGAGCGATGTGTAGCCGGACGTAAGGGGCTGTAGTGAGCAGGACCGTTTACGCCGTCAACTAAGTGGGTTAGATTGAAGTAAATGATGCCCGTGCTGCCTTTGCGTTGTAGCTGGTCAAATGCAATGTTCGGTGCTGGCTTTGCGTTGTAGTTGATCAATCAAATCCAATGTCCGGTGCTGGCTTTGCATAGCTGCTGGCCGGGTCCAGTTGTGACCTCCCCCCCCCCCCGTAGTATTATAACCGTAGTGTACTGGATAGGTTATTAGAGCCTGGAACAATATGCATACCGCAAGTAGGGAGCGATGTGAAGCCGGAAGTTCGGGGCTGTAGTGAGCAGGTCCGTTTACGCCGTCAACCAAATTGGTTAAGTTGAAGTAAGTGATGCCGGAAGAAAGGACCGTGATTTAGTCGGAAGTAGCAAGGCCAAGAATTCCACAAGCAAGGGTCTGTGTTAGCCAGGAGTAAAAGTCCATGGTTGCATGAAGTAGCATGCCAATAATGCCAGAAGCATCTACTGGGCTGGTGCATAATTATCAGACGTTTTTTAGGCGAGTTATTTGTTAATAAAAATTGCTGTTTTGTTTACTTTTTTAATATAAATATTTTACTTTCAGGTTATAAAAATGCGTGTCGATAATTATACGCTCCAAAATAATCATTTAAATATGTTATTGTTTAATTGTTTCTTTTTTCATAATAAATATTGTTTAAAAAAACGCCTGATAATTATGCACCAAACCAGTACTTTTTCACAATTATATTAATATGGTTTTGTAGTTCATTGGCAGCAATTTTTAATTGTTTTGTTAGTAATTTGGACGAGTTTTTACTTTCGTCATATCTGCCATTTATTGGTTCAGCTTCGAATAAGTTCCGAATTATTGGTTTTGTTTTTATTACTTGTTGTTCTTTAAGTTTTTGTATGTTTTGATATAACATTTCTATTTCAGATTTTTTACCCAATTTATTGTAGTGTCTGTAAAGATGGCAAATTGAGTAATTCCTTTTGGTGGTCTGTAATTCATAGTTGGAGATGTTGATAATTTATGTTTATTATTTGTTCATGTGTAATTGAACTAATGTCAATAGAAATCGATTAACATTAGTGCTACAAAGTTTTTTTTTTATTTTTACAACACAAGACTTGTAGAAATATCTGATAAAAATTAATCGTTCGTGTTTGTTTTCTTTAAAGTCTCTGAGAGACATAGAAATATGAGCAGCCGCGTGGCGTTAAAAGCTTTATCTCCAAGTTTAATATTGTAATTTAATACTGTTCATTCAGCAGTCAAAGGAACGGGCTTGCGGTGAGACACAGTTGTATGGAGCGGTCTGCTGGTGAGACACAGTTGTGTTCATCTTGCCAGACAAGTAAGCTGTTCTGAAGCGGTTTGACTCATTATTTGAATGCTCTGAAGGGATCACGCACACGCGCGTTAGCTCCACAAATTTCTTACGAAGCGACCGCATATTTTTGTACACCTGATTGTGTTTTATTTTTTTAGAAAACGTGCATAGGCGTTTTTTATATGTTAAGAATTGCGCCAAAGTTGATCCGATTTTTCTCGACAGCAAATTGCATCATTTCCTATAAATACTTCCCTTTCCGAATCGATATAGAATACATCGAAAGAGAAGAGTTTGTGATTAATCTCTTAATATTTCTTTTATGTATTTTTATGTCTGTATGTGTGCATTGTGAAACATAATTTTTGCGCTTGGTAGGCCGGTGAATATATAGTTTGTCTGATTGGATGATCTTTTTCGCTTGTCGACGAGACGTTCTCGTCTTTATCTTTGTATACGACGGGTTAATTTTCCGTAAGCTGATCAGATGATTTCTCAATGTAGGCTGGCTTGAGTCTGTCAATTTTATTGTTTTTTTTTTTTTTTTTGATTATGAAAAATTTATCTGATTTTTCTAGTATTTTGTAAGGTCCGTCGTAATTGGGTTGCAGCGATTTCTTAATCGTGTCTCGACGCACAAAAACAAACTCACTAACATTTATGTTAAGAGGTAGATATACCACGTTCGAATCTACATGCGTCAGTGCAAAAGAAAGTTTTGCCATGTGTTGTCTTAAGTGAGTCGCATAATTTGAAGCTGAAGTGACATTTTGGTTATGTTGTGTGACAAATTTACCTGGTAGCCGTAAGGTTGTACCATATACCATCTCTGCTGCAGTGCTTTTGATGTCTTTGATCGTGGATCGGAGTCCAAGAAAAACTATCGGCAAATATTCACTCCATTTGGCTGGGTCAGGTTGAGCAGCAAGTGCAGTTTTTTTAATTAACGGTGGAAACTTTCCACCAAGCCATTATTGCAAGGATGGTATGCCGTAGTTTTTATGTGGGTAGTTCCCAAGTTCTGCATTAGCTCTTGAAAGAGAGCTGATTGAAATTGTTGGCCTCTGTCCGTTATGATCGTATTAGGAATACTAAAGTTCAAGAACCAGCATTCGATGAAAATTTTTGTTATATTTTCTGCTGAAATATCCTTGGTGCCATGAGCCGAAGGCCAGCGAGTGAATCTGTCGATCATGGTCAAGATATATGAGTGCTCATTGGGTGTAGGTAACAGCCCTACAATGTCAACGTGCTCATATGAGAAACGACCACCGGAAGTTGAAAATACACCAAGATTGCTTTTTATATGCCTGTGGTCTTTTTTTTTTTTTTTTGCACCATGTATGACATCCATATGAAAGTCTTGATCTACTAATGCTATTCTAAAAATGATTCATTTACGCTATTTACATTATTCGGACTGTTGTTCTTATCTTTACTGTCACAGTCACATTTTCATCCTTTAATAGTCATTAGTGCTTAGTTTAATTTGTAACATAAATAAATGTAGGTAGAAATAAGCAATTGTTGATAAGATAATGTGGGTCACAAAGCACTGACCGTGGCCTCCAGGAAACAGCTCAACCCTTTCCCACAGACAAAATGTCACAAGCGTATTACTTTTTTTATCATTATTTGAAATGTTCAAATGAACTACATTACTGAGTTCCACCAGTTTAGACCTTCACAGCTATGATATAGCATGTCAAGGACACATAGTCAAATTGTGTCCATTACTTTCATATTCCATTTGTAAGAAGGAAGTTCCACTTCTCGAGAACTACTATTTTGAGGAACTAACACTTGAGAAGATGCTTCCATGATCACTACAATCTTAATTTCTTCAAATTGAGGGTCAACCTTTATCTTTCTATATTTTTACATAATCTGCATTTCTTACTTTTTCCTCTTATGTTTATACAACTTCATTTACTAACTTGAGTGGCTTTTGTGCCTTGCATTAAGTGAACATGTAGTGTAAAAAACAAAACATTGATAATTAGAAATAACAGAACATAACCGGATAATCTTTTGATATTTCTGTTGCTTGAAATTTGTGCATCGTTTATTTCCTACAAAATGCGTCCAATTAAAAAATGTACATTGTTTATCCGCAGCTGCCATTGTGGTTACGAAGAGGCTTACCATACTGAAGTGCAGTCAGGCAAGTGGGATGAACAGCAGCATACGAAAACGGAACCAACAAATGCCTTTGGTAAAATTGAGTTCCAAGGCTTTGGACAGAAATTTGGCAGAGTAAGTACTTGCAGAAAGTAATTTGTGAAATATGAAGCGAGGTAAATGTACTAAAATCAGGCAAAATCTTTTTGAAGGAATCATGGCAATTTGTAACCAAGTAAAAGAAGCTGTAGAGCGCCATGATCACCTATGTCTTGAAGGAACGTGGCATAAGCAGCAATAGTTTATGGTTGATGCTCAGTAGGTAAAATACTTCTAATAATAAAAGTTTAAATTTAGAAATAATAAAACCAAAATCATGATGCGAATTTAAGGGATCACATCAGATTATGCGTCCCATAACAAATTAGGGCACTAAGGGCATCATATAGCCCATCACTTTTCAGGTTGGTTTTTAATTTAGTTTTCATTCTAGATAGGTTCCCACCTCAAGGCAAAAGAGCCGAGTCAACCTTGTTATTTAATCTATAATGGTGGGGAGAATGAATTCATACGTTTCCCAAAGGTATTTGCGAGTAAGGGAACGTAACAAACTTGGTCAGAATCAGAAAGTTAATCTCCTGATTCCTCTTTTCAAGTGACTTACTGCTACACTACCTGCACATCCATTTTAAGGATAATTTGGATTAATTGACAAATAGATTGTGTAAAAATTGCTTAACGTTCAAAACAGTTGGTAGCTTTCTTGTCTGAAAGATATCTGGAAAAGGATAATACATTGGATCAGTATTCTTCATTGAACAAAAAAATCCACTGACCAACTTGTACACTCTAAAAATATAAATATACTCACGATGAATAAAACTAAAAGTAATGTTCTTTCTGGTTTCAGTCACTACCTTTCAAGAACGATAATTTTAAGTTGATAAAAAAATTGCCTTGTCCAAATTTCTGCTTTTTTTTTTTTTTTTTTTCCCTGACAGTATGTTCGGGTTGACTACAAGACGGACATGGACCTAATAATTGATCTGATAAAAAATCAGTGGAAACTTCATTTACCAAATCTACTCATCTCTGTGACGGGTGGAGCAAAGAATTTTCAAATGAAACCTCAATTGAAAGAAGTATTCAGGAGAGGTTTAGTCAAAGTAGCAAGGAGCACAGGTAGTTCTTTTTTCTTTTTTTTTTGTTGTTGTTTCACTTTTGAAATTACTCTAAACATTAAAGTGAAAAAGATTTACAGATTGAATTACAATGTCCATAAAGTCTCTTTACAATTAAAAAAAAATATTACTTAAGCAAATGAACAAATATGTGGAAATTGTGACAAAACTGAGGAGTAGATATTGATTTAATACTTTTCTATATGGGCGCCATTAGTTGTACGAAGCACATCAAGACGGTACTCGATTTCTTGCCATGTTCGCTGTAACATAGCCTCATCAATGGTGGCAATGGCATCAGTGAAAATCGCCGTACAGATGAAGAAAACGACTCGAGGTAATAGAAATGTGGTTCTACAGAAGGATGCTAAGAATAACAGGGACTGAAATGTGAACAACGACAAATTTTTACGGAAAATAGAAACAAAAAGAACACTTATACTTAGTATCAGAAAGAGAAAATTAAAATTTCTATGGCACATAATGTGGAAAGTGGGCTTAGAAAATTCGACACTCACAGGACTTATTGAAGGCAGAGGAAAACTGTACATAACCTATCTAATGAGCTTGTGCAAATGATTGGCAGAACTGGGCTTAGGACAGATATAGTAAAACGACAAAATTTACTAAGATCTGCAAAGGACAGGAAATAGTAGAATGCCATAATCATCAATGTCCTGAAGGAACATAGCACGTAGAAGAAGACGACTCAGTTAATTCCCCTTCATCTTATTTGCTAACTTAAAAGTTTTAATCCAAATTGTCATATTTAAATTGTGGATCAGTATGGCCATTGTATGCGCATATGTGTTAGATTATTAAACAGATTCTTGCACTCAATCAGCTTACTAGACCATTTGAATGCTGTTGATGATGACAAAGAAGGCTTGCAAGTGTTTATAGAAAATTTGTTTGCAAATATATTTGTAGTGAAATAAATTACTAAATAACCCCAATGCAGTAGTCTGGAACCAAAATAATCAATAAGAAAAATTTAAATTTAAGCAATAAAAATGCTTTAAAATACAGATAATAATGGCAATTAACGAAAAAGAAAGAAAACGTTAGGTTACTAAAAAAATAGTGAAATAAATATAGAATGGTCCCATGATGCATCAGGATAAGCGTTTTAGCATGAAATGAAACAAAAATCAAAATTTTATCTGTCTTAATTTTTTTGATGTCCAATGGAGATATACGTCATTGAGAATTTTCTGATAAAACATGTTACCATCAACAGATAAGCTAAACTTTTTTTTTTATTTCTGTACACATATGTTCTTTAAAATATGCAATCGTTTCTCGGATATGTATACTAAAGATTTTAATCGTTTTTGTCTATGCTTATTTCGTTGTATCTCATGCATGATTTTGTTTGTGATATTAAAATCCCGTAGTCGAATGATGACGCTTTAATCACCTCCGCAAAAAAAGATAAATTTTTATTTTAACACCCGAACGTCATTCACTGCTGAACTATTTTCTTTCAGAAATTAGTACGCGCTTCCGTAAAGCGATTTTTTTTTTGGTAAAGAGACCCGGATATAAGAGATTTTATCTGGTCCCAAATTAGAGCCTGTGTTAATGTATATAAATTAGACCAAACCCGGATATAAGAAACTTCTTCTCCGGTCGCGACAACTCTCTTATATCCGGGTTACACTGTACTTAATTTAAGAAATTTAACTTACAAATATATGTAAACATCGACAAATAAAAGAATAACAAAAGAAAAAAAAAACACCTAAACCTTAATTTGAAAGTTAACTTTCTTCTTAAAAATAAAAGAATAACCAAAAAAAAATCTAACCCTAATTTGAAAGTTAACTTTCTTCTTAAAAAAAAAAAAAATAAAAGTTCAGCAAAAAGCATAACAAAAAAACAATTTTGGAAAAAAAAAAACATTTTAACCTTAATTTGAAAGTTAACTTTCATCACCAGAAAAAAAAAAAATTAATTTATGACGAAAGACCAGGTAAAAAGTCCGCTTTTTTTCGGGTCGTTAACATCAAAAAGGTAGGTTTGGTTTTAATATCTAATTGTTGATTTGAGTTCAGCATATACATTTGCACGGAAATAAGACTATTTTGGAAAAATTTGAAGGATATTAGCGCTCCTTTTTGTTGTTAAAATGAAAATTTAGAAAAAAAAAAAAAAAAAAAAAAAAAAAAAAAAATATTTTTATGAATTCTGTTCAGACAAGGCCAATGCATCACCAGAACAACCCACCAAAT
The DNA here is from genome assembly GCA_903632075.3 of Acanthosepion pharaonis. Taxonomy (NCBI): domain Eukaryota; kingdom Metazoa; phylum Mollusca; class Cephalopoda; order Sepiida; family Sepiidae; genus Acanthosepion; species Acanthosepion pharaonis. The sequence continues at coordinate 2,620,333 of CAHIKZ030000269.1, forward strand.
ATTCAATTTATTTCAGGAGCATGGGTAACCAGTGCTGGGCTAAATGCTGGAGTAATGAAACATGTCGGTGAAGCTATTCGAGATTATGGTTTTACACTATCTGGACGCGATAAAGTCGTTGCCATTGGTATTGCTCCATGGGGCTGTGTTCAGAACAAAGATAATCTCATTGATAAAAATGTAAGTAAATTCATTTTCAAGAAGATGTTTTGTCCTTTTTGTTCATCAAAAAAGAATTTCTAATTTAGAGTCCAGAATATGAGAAGAGTAGACGCAATTAATAAGAATAAAATACAAATAAAACATCTTTCTGGTTTTTTGATGGGGAAAAAGAAAATATTACGTGGTTGAGAAAAACAACAATCAATTTTGTGTCTGACAAGACAAAATTTTGATACTATTATGCATTAATTTAATTGAAGCAATATTTTCGTCTTTGTTGATCATTTTTGTCACTGTATCCTCTACTCATTCTCTCTCTCTCTCTTTTTCATATAGGTACCGCCATGAGATCGCTAATAAAAGAGCATAGCATGATGAAAAAGACGCCAAATTTGACGAAAACAAAATTTTATCGTCTAAATGTTTATATTATTATTAAGAGGAAAGATCAAAGTTTATTTTAATTATTTTTAAAATTTTTCCTTCTTTTTAGAACATTCTAAATTTTGAGTAAAAAAAAACCTTTTTCTCTTTGTATCACCCAAACTCGTAAAATAACATATACAATTTTTAGCACTTTTTTTTGTGTGACAGACATTAATTTGGAAAATCTTGCAAAAATAAAAATAATTGTCGGATGTTAATGAAACTTTCAGAAACTATTCACAGATGATCGAAATTATTATAAATATGTTGTTTTTTTTTTATTAAAGTCATGTCAGAAATATTTTTTATGTATTTATTACAAAGTAATTTTATGAAAACGCTAGAAATTCGATCGCATCGGGGTTAGTGATTACAATAGTTAAAAGCACAAGGCTTTGAGGAATGCAAATCATGTTTTTTTTTGTTTTTAATTGGACCCCCAACCCCACCTGAAAATCACCTCTGAATTGTAACAAACAAAACTCAATAAAACAAAGATACTATTTAATTTCAAATGCTTTTATTTGCTTTTATGAATAAGGACAATATTTTCTGAAAGCAAAAAAATTTTTCTATGAAAAATGAATTTTTAATACAATTATTTGTTATTTTTTAATTATAATAGATTTTTACATTTAAGTTAAATATTAATAAAAATTAATTAATATAAATTAATTAAATATTATAAAATTAGTTAAAAGCCGCATCGGCTTTCCTAATTGTCCTTGTGAGATAAATCTTTTTTTTTTTTTTAGCGCGTTGTAAATTGTATCATTTTGACTAATCAGAATACCCGCAGTAATTAAGAAATGTAATTCTGTGTTTATAATCGGACTGTAATTATAAAGTACGGAAGACCAACCAGAATACAATTAAGTTGCGTTATTTGAGTTAAACATTGTTCTCCGCTGTTAATGCCTTTACTTTTGCGAAACACGTGTGGAGAAGTTAATTTGATTTTCAATTTCAACTGAGAAGGGTAACACCTACAAGTATCAGTATCATCTTATGAAATTTATATGATCTTATTTTATATTAATCTCAGTTATGACATTTTTTCCATAAATGAAATATCAAAATTAATAATAAAATGAAGGAAATACAAATAAAAAAAAAAAATGTAATAAATGTACATAAAATTATAGTATTTTATGTACATTTTGATAAAATTTCATAAGAAAGGTACCTATAAATTAATTAGATAACTTTCTTATGAAATATGAAATTTAATGTCACTCTTAAGTCTTATTTTAATTTCTTTATATTTTCCATAAAGCATCGTAAACGTAAAGGTGAAAGCTAAGTACAAAAAACAAAAAAACAAAAAATAGAGCGCTGAAAGTTTTCCTTAAAAGTAACGAGGTACAGTAGTGGCCATAATATAAGGAAGGGAAACAACAAAGACATAAATTAAAAATTGTGGCAAGGTGCCATGTCCTGCATGGAAATAGGAGATTCATAAAGATTATGGTGTAATCTTGGTACCACATGCTGCTGAAGAAGCCTTTTGTAAATCTCAGCATTGATATTGCCATGTACACGGATGATACAAATAACCCTACAGATGAAATCACAGTATTTTTACACCATCACACTGCCGCCACCAAACTTAACGGTTTTCTTGACACATTGAGTTACTAGAAGACAGTCTTTCACCTGTTCTACCTGTTCAGAACCAAATATAGTAAACTTGGACTCGTCACTGAAATGAACTGTATCCCATTGTGCATCAGTCCAAACAAGATGTTCTCTCGCATACCCAGGCGTTTGTTTTGGTTTCGCTTTGAAATGAGAGGCTTCCATAGAAAGCTGGAATACGGGCATGCAACCTGCATTTTTTAACCTGCGAGCAACCTTTTCTTTGAGATCTTATTATCTGTCTCTTCATTAAATTTACGGGCAATTGATGTAGCAGTTTCAAAACGGTTTTTTGTAGATATTCTAACAATTCTTCCATCTTCGCTTTACGATGTTTTTGGAGGTCTGCCGGTTTTTGGTTTTGCATCTAACGTTTTATCGGTTTTATACCTGCTAATTACACGATGAACGACACTTTTAGACCTATGAACAATATCAGAAATTTCTGAAATTGACTTTTTTCTTGATAGTTAGCGATAATGAGTTTTTTTCTTCAAAAGAGAGCGTTTTGCGTGTAGGATTTGCCATATTGCTTAAAAATAAATGATAAATGAACTTTTACTTATTGTTGAAAAGCTCCATCGAGTTTTTTAACAATGTAAGTTTATGCAAATTATTATCATCGTTCCTTAACTTTTGTTCAGTAGCTTATTTCCTTTGTTCCATTTTATCTTTATTTAAAAAAAAAACTATTATGTAAATTTTTGTAACTTTGTATAATATTTATGCATTACACCCTAATCTTTATTCGGTAAAAATTTAATTGCTAATCACGCATTACTTTTTAAGTAATACACATATTTATGTCTGCTACTGTAAATAATTTGTACACTTATATGTAAATAATTTCACTATTCTCCTTCCGTAGAACAAATTATCCTCACGGAATCCGTCAATATATCATTCATCACCTGTCATGTGACGCAAAAGTTTATGACCTGCTTTGTTTTATTTTCAAATTACATCTTTTTCGGTGCAGAAGCTAAGTTAAACTTGGTTCAAAATATTTTAAATAAACATTATAATTTCTGATTTTCTTAAAATAAGTTTTGAAAAAATGATAATTGATATTTAAAGAGTTTCAAAGTGAGATTTTCAGTTTTTTATAAAATGGAAAAAATGGTCAATTTTGTTGACTCAAAAAAAAAAAAAAGATTTTTAACGAAAATTTCGGACGTACTAGGAAAAAAAATAAAATACCTCCAAAATACTTAGATTCTTCCTCTTAATAATAACATAAACATTTAGACGACAAAATTTTTTTTTCGTCAAGTTTGGCGTCTTTTTCATCATGCTATGCTCTTTTTTTAGTGATCTCATGGTGGTACCTCAGCTTTATATATAATCAGAACTACTCAAATACCAGTATCCAATAATAATAACATTTAAAGTGATAAAAATCTGTCGGATTAATAAAAATCCATTCTAATAAATTTTCTTTGTTTACGTTTGGATATGAAACTGTGTGCAGATATGAAAAACTTAAAAAGCTCATTCGTTTATGGAATTTTTACAAAACAAGCGTTTCAATATGAGGGAGCTGACTGGGAATTGGTAAAATGACATTAGTATATAAAATGTTATATGCACTTTAATGTGTTGTTGCTATATTCGTAGTAAATTTTGGTGAGTGTTGGTTGATTTTGAAATAGAGGGCCTCAAGAATGTATAATTAGAAAACAAATGAGCAGTTTTATCACTAAATATTCTGTGTAATACATTTCAAGTACCTATGCTAATACTTGAAATACAAAACTAGTTTCTGCTCCAAGAAAGTCAAAGGTAAAATGGACCAAAAAAAAACAAAAAAAACTGAACCCCAAAATACAATTTTATTTCTTTTATTCTAACTTGGTTGTTGTTCAGTAGGACTAGCTTTCTTACCATCATCCCTCCCACTTCTGGGGTTGAATGCCGTCATAAAGCCCTGAAACTGTCTGAATTCTTCACCGAGTGTCGAAGGGCCTTGCGTGCTAATCTTTGGTCCAGTGACCTCTTACGGCTTAGGAGGACATTGTATTGGGAACTAGTGAAGGGGGTCACGTTGGACCTATTCTGTGGGCTGCTTGGCTTGTCAGCGACCGAATTGCACCCTTTCTGGTCCTGGGCACCAGCGGTGAATTACCTCAGCAACCCTGGCGATTGATCTGGAATGCGCTATCAATGATGTGTGTTTTGGAGCGAGCTGGGCAGATATGTTCGACTCTCATTGGTGTGACCTGGTTTTAAAAGAAACCGTTGCGCACGACTTCTACCAATGTCCTCTAGAGCGCTCCTTTTCGGAGAATATCGGCAAGTTAATAGCTCGTATTTATCATGAACATCTCGTGTCCATCGATCTCACATACGCGTGTGATGAAGTACCTCTCTCGTGCTCAGGGGGGAAACGGGTGGTTTTCTGATGCTGCTAGCTGTGACCCTTTTCCAACTTAGTCAAGATGATCTTCGTCCTCTCTAACCTAACTTTCTGCCCTGGAGTAACAAGGTGCCTCACAGGTTTCTCGTACGATTTCACTTACAAGACTTTTTTTTCACTGCTCTTTGAAGTGTCATCAGTGAAACTCTTCTCTCACGTGCTGTCTTATGGATTGAGTTGGATCTTTTCTAATTGATCTCTCTAGCTCTAAGTTGAAATGATGATCTTTCTTCCTGTTGTTATCTCCTGATCCAGTTTTCCTATCTATTGTTCCTTTTTCTTAAAACTTATTTACTGTACTCTTGACGGTTCTTGAATCAACTTTGATGGAAGCTAGAGTGTGAATATTGGTGCCATTACTGAAGGCCTGAATAATCTTTTTCCTCTCACGATTGCTCATTTGGGAAAACAGAGGGGCTGACACAAAACAATTTTAATATGTTCATTTTTAGCTGAATAACTTAGAGTTTTTCAGTGATTCTTACATAAAATGGTGTTAAGATGGATAAATATCTTATCTGACAATTTGGAAAAATGAAACTCAATTAGTTTAGTGGTTTTTTAGATATTGAACATTTTATGGGATTGACAATTATGCTGTTACACTATATGGACAATTTTGCTGTTACACCCGGTATATGTACAACAAGTATGGTGCAATGGTTAAACGAGGCTAGCCTGGTTGAACACTGTTACTTCGTAGTCAGTTTGATCCTCACTGGATGCCCCATGCAAAAGTCAACATTTAATAACCCAACAAGGATTGCAATTTACACTATATTCAGGCTATTGTTCTCATCTTTGTTGTTTTTATCACAAAGTTTTGGCCGTTGTGACCTCTAGCCGTCCTCAGGTATATATCAATCTGGATAATCTACAGGGAATTTTGAACAGAACCCTTTATCTAACATTTAATCTACAGTGATAGACTGTTCTTGTTCTACTGTCTAGGGATATCATCTAGTTCGGTTGAAATGGGTGAACAATAATAATATAATAAATAATATAATTATTATATTATTATTGTTCACCCATTTCAACCGAATACAAGTACACATTGCCCAACCCAGGGATTGAACTCACAATCACTATGTCACCAGATTCACAAACCAATGCTTTTGCTCACTAGGGCAATTTAGAGCTTTGATCTTAACCTTGCTGCTGATTAGGCTGTCACTGCATCTGTTTCTGGCTGTCATGGTTTGACTGCTGCTGCTGTTGAAGACTTGCTGACATTTGTCTTTCTTTCTTTGTTAGTAGCTTCCACATTCTGTTTATTTTTATGCTACTCAGGAGGTCCTCATAGCCTAGCATATGCACTGGTTCTTTCAGACAGAATCTTCTGCATTAGCAAGCTAAATATTTCTGGTGGTAGGGAAAATCTCTTGATGTTTAAACACCAAATTTTAAACTTTTTAACCTAAAATTAATTTGCTTTAGCAGGTTTCAGCAATCATATTGTAGGTTAATTTTTGATGGAATTTTTGAGATGAGGAATTATTATTATAGGATTCTTTGCTATTTGAACCCTCATGATCATCTGGATTGTTATACTCACAATGTTTCAACTCTTGTACTCTCTGGCATTCTTGTGTGGTTGTACTTGGTAACCTTGACATTTCAAACTTACTGAATATGACATCACACTTCTGAAGAAGGCTGGAGGGGGAGGTTGCACTGGCTGAAACCAGGATTGGTGAACATGCTGGTCTGAATAGCAAAACATATAACAATCTATGGTTGTGCATTTTAAATTAGGTAAAAAACTATTGTGAGTGGGTTGCAATTAATGATTTATTAACAAAATAGAGCTATAACTATTATTTTTAAACATTGAAAATATATCAGTTTTTATAAGTCAACAATTTAAAAATCTCTTGGTAGCTATTTTTAAGAGTTTAATTATTTGAAGATTAAAACGTACTGTGTGTCATAGTATGTGTTGATATTTCTGAATTATATTTGACATACTTTTGTCTATTTAAGGGTATGTGGCCTGCTCAGTATGACATTAAAGAAACCAGTCAGGAAGAAGTTAGTCCATTAGATCCAAACCACTCTCATTTCATCCTAGTGGACAATGGCACCCAATACATCTTTGGAACTGAAATTGAATTCCGAGCGAATTTAGAAAGAAGGATTGCAAATGAGAAAATTTCAGGTAAGAATATTTTGGTTGAAAATGTTTGAAGTCTCATGAAAGAACACTTCTTTAATTATGAATAAAATTACAAAAAGGTCTTTACTGAAGAAGAAAAACATTTACAACAAAAATTAACTATCTAAGCAGAATTTTTCTACTTTTATTAACCCTTATACAGTGGTTGTCATCAACTGAATATTTCATTGGAGATCAGTAGCTATCATCAATTTATGAGGTAAACTTTTTCTAATACAGGCATGATTCATTCATAATTCAAGTCTAGTTGATTATGGAGATTAAAAGGTTGCATGTTGGATTATTGTAGATGTGTAAATGTTCACATGTAAACAATTAAAGAAGAGGCATATAAAAAAAAAACTTGGTTTTCAACCCAAACCGTATATTCTCTTTATTAATCTAAACTGTAGTGAAACAAAGTTCTTAATATCTCTTGGTTATGTCCATTTTCTTTTTGGTCCAGAAGTTAAGTATAAGAATCATATTAATGGTCAAATTCAAGTCAGCTTTGCATAGAGTTGGAACAAACAAAGAAAAGCCTGTACTTACTTTATCATTGGAAGGTTTAAACATGGTTACGGTATGTCCATTTTCTTTTTCTTGGTCCAGAAGTTAGGATAAGTAAGAATAAGCATTCTTATAATGGTCAAATTCAAGTCAGCCTTGCACTGAGTTTGAACAATCAACTAAAAAGCTTGACATACTTGATAGGTGGAGGTTTTGGAAGCCATGTGCAAATGCCATGCACTGGAAAGTAGAAAGAAAGTCAGTCAACAGTTGACCAGGGAAACTAACATGCCCCAGTGGTACCATCTGTTTGTCACATACTACTATATCTTGTGGTAAGGAGGAGAAAAATAGAGAGGAAATATTTGCCTTTTTATAGACTTAAATAGCACTGCGTAAAGGCATTTGATAAAGTCAAGTGGGTTAATCATATTTCCAGTTCCTTTACTGCTAACATCATCAGAAAATGTCTTTTTTTCTGTTTCTTTTTTATTATTCACTATTATTATTTGTTTTAATGATTTTATTTCATTTTTCCATATGACTAATTGGCAACTCTAGGATTAAAAGGTTACTATTTATGAGAATTTATTCATTTTCTGGAATATTTGCCTGCAAATGAAACTAGAAGAACAAGCCAAAGACATACATACTTCTCAAAGAGGAAAAAAATGGTGAAACTTTGTACAACAAATGCAAAACACCATTGTGCATGGAAAATTTCAATGAACATGTCAAGTGCATACTACTCTAAACCCCACAACTGAGGGTAGGCCAAGTTTAATTGTGGGCCCCAGGTAGTGCCTTATGATTCTTGCTATTTTATATTTGCTTTTTTCTACCTACATGTATATACACTACAAATTAAACTAAGCACAACAATTAAAGAATGAAAAATTTTCATAGATTTTGATGTCATTCTGTTTTTTTTATACATTTTTTGTCCAAATCTGTGAATTTGCTTTGCTCATGCTGTCTCAAAAAAACACTATATAAAATTAACTATTTTTCATGTTGTTAATTATTCAACTTTTTAACAAGAAAAATCTCAAGTTGATGTTAAAAATTGCTGCAAAATATTGTTGACTTATTTAAGGTGGAATGATCTATTATGACATGTCACTAATTTGCATTTAGTTACATTGTATTTATTTTCAATTTTTCTAGTTGAATTGTTCACCTATATTGCATATGATCCATTATTGTACATAATTAGGTTACAATAAAATTTGTACTTTATATGAATACTACTTTATGAAAATTGAGATGTAGTAGAGTTGTGGGGGAGCATATCATAAATTTAGTGAGGGCCCACAAGGCCCTGGGACTGACCCTGTCAATGAATATCACAGTGTTAAATATATTAAGTTTAAGAACTGAACATTTGTTTTATTTCACTTTTTTCTTTCGCTTTATAAAAGAGTTAAAATGTCATTTTTATAGTTTTTGTAAATACCCTTGGGAAAGGTATGAATCCTCTTCTCCCCTGCCCCCACTTCCAGCTATGGATAAATAGCAGGACAGACCAGGTTCTATAACATTGGATGGCAACTGGTCTATCACAGAAAGAAATGGCAACCTACTGCAGGGAAAAAATCTGCCTCATCAGTTATGTATCGAAAGATACATGATTCCCTAAGCATGTATCACACATGGCACATAACTGACTGATATAATTAAAACAAAAATAATCATAAAATGTACCCTTTTAAGAAAGTGAATGTTTTTGTTTTTTTAATCTATTTAGCATGCATGTTTGTGCAATCTTTTCCAGCATTTAAGGGTTAAATAAAATGTATAAGATGCTTCATTTAAAATGTTAAAAGAGGTTACTAAATTATTTATTAGATGAGTTAATTTGTATGAAGTTTAAATTCTAAGAAGAAATACTTGTATTTACATCCAATGCAGGAGTAAATGATAAAGGAGTTAACATTTAGTACAATTCAGATAAAAGTAATTAGACATTATAGTCTATTTTTTCCTATGGAATTATATGCTTTAAAGATATTGAAATGTTTTATTGTTTGCCTCAATTTTACAATGTCATCAAAACTGTGGAAAATGACTGAAAAATAAGCAAATTTACAAATACTTAGAATGAATAAAATGAATGGCATCTTATTTAAGTCTACAGTTTTATACATACTGGATTTATTTTATTAAAGATGATATAAACTTGTATTAAATGAGTGAATTGATAGTTGGCCTTTTCAGCATCCACACTGGAGTTATTTGACAAATCTGAAATTAACAAACTCACTTCAGTAAAATCCATTATCTTGTTTGTTTAGAAAATTTCAATATTAACTGAATTTTGAATTTATTTAAATTCAAAATGATAAAAACCCAAATAATGTGAACATATTTCACTTTTTTAAATTTTATTTATATAAATTTATCTTATTGAACCTGTAAAAACTCAGATTATCCATCATTTCCTCTTTCTGCTCTTCTTTTACCTTTTGCCTGTATCTTCTTATTCTCTCCCTTATCCCTTTAATTTTTGTTACCTGCCAATATATTTATGTAAATGTTGTACAAAAAGGAATTAGTTTTATATGCAAAAACAGAATGAGAAATGTACCAATATTTCTTATATTCTTATACTCTTTTCTTGCTCTCTCTCTATTTCTCAGAAATTTTAATGTATCACAATTTTTTTAACACTTTTCTATTTTAACCTGCCTTTCAATCTTTTGCTCAAAGGCTTGCTGGCTGGATATCAAGATTGATTGACTGATTTATTTTTTATGGCTTATTAACCTTTAGCAGGTTATTTGAAGCCAGAAAATATTTTTAGATTGTAAGAAGTTTTTTTGGAATTAATAATGATTTACTGGTACAAGTCTAACTAATTAACCCATAGATGGGGAAGAGGTGGATTCATACCTTTCCCAAGGGTATTTGTGCATAAGTGAATATAATGAACCTGACTGGAATTGGAACTTGGCTCTTCAATTTTCAATTCCATACATTATTCATTGTACTACTCTCACATCCAAGTTTACAGCACCTGGTCTTCCCAAGTAGTTACCCATCTAGGTATTGACCAGGCTTAACATTGCTTAACTTCAGTGATTGTATGGGAACAATTTTTTTCATAATCATTTTATCCGAAGCAAAGCAATAAAGCCACTAGGACATTAGAAGTTACTGAGTGCTATTAAAAAGAAAGGACAATAAAAGAATAAGAATTAAGAAGACAAGAGATAACAGTTGACATTGCATTTAAATTTTTGAAGATCAAAGTTGACTGGGAAGAGTTCTACAAATGCAAAGTGTGATAGAAAAAACTATTAACATTGAACTTCCAGTTACATCTAGCCATTTCAACTGCAAAATGATGAGACCTTACTGCCAATCTAGTATTGCGCTTAAATTCATAAAGTTTAGGTAACATAGAGGAAAGTTCATCAATACAATTACCATGAAAGTATTTATGGAAAAGGCACAGGAAAGCTACATTACAGCAGTGGAAAAGTGACTGAAGCTGAGACGCCAAGTCAGGACCAATAATGCTGTAGATTCTTCTTTGGATTTTATCAAGAATTTTTAGATAAATAGCAAGAGTACCAAACCAGATGTGGCAGAAATATACAAAGCATGGATGAATGGTAGACTTATAAATATGTAAGATAGATTCTGTCTAGCATGATATAGTGAACCAACTTTCTTAGCTGCAAACTTAGCAATTGATTCAGTATACTCTTTCCATTTCATGTCAGCTGAAAGTGTTAGTCCAAGAAGGTGCAATGAGTTACTCTTATAGAGGTTAGCATTAACCATGCTGATGCAAGATAAAAAGGGTTCTCTCAGATCATTAAAAGAGAGAAGTTTCATTTTTGAGGCATTAAAATTAACAAGCGACACCTTGTCCCATTTAAAAACTGATTGTAGATCATTTTTGAGATCAGCTGCCAATTTGACTTTATCAAATCGATCAGATTTACTATAAAGATAGGAGTAAATAGATGTGTCATCAGCATAGATACCGAGTTGAGAAATTGTTATGGTAATTTACCCATGCACACATGGACTGTCCCAGCTATAAATAAGAGCAGGTACTGCCTTTTGGAGAGGAAAGTTTCTAGTAGTTAGCTTGGATAGTCAGACTGAACATTCTTGCTGTAACACTCTTGTTTGTATATGTTTGCATTACTGTTTTCTGTTAATATATTTGTTTAGCTCAATTCCTTTCTTGTGTCTTTATTTCTGGCTCTAACAAGGCCACAAGAGAACTGATGACAACACTTACAGCCATATTCCGTTTAAACTGATGTTTATACATGATATGGCCATAAGCTTTGTATATCAAGAGACACCCTTATTTTACCTGCTGTTTAATCTGCACTGCTTTGACCTTTATATATAAAAAAGGGTGCTGAAATGTTATCAATCCAGTCAAATTCCCAAAATTTGACCAAACGCCAGATATGTTTTAAGGCCTCTTGCTTTGATCAGGTAGAGAAATTTACAACACCTTTTTGCACATAAATTTATTTTTCCTTTCACTTCATTTTATTTTAATTTTTCTCTAACTTTCAACCATTCTTCCTTCAGACTTTTCCTTTCCTCCTCCTACTTATCTTAATTTCTTCCCAGTTAATATTATTATATAGGTCTCTTGGTCAATTGATATCAGCCTCAAACCATTAGGGATCAAAATAATAGTACAGATGGAAGGTGTTTTTAAGATTAATAACTTTTAGTAAATGTAAAACAGATCAAAGCTGTAAATTAATGAAATGACATTCTGATCTTTAAGACAAATAAGAATGTGTACAAGATAAGATCTCTGCCAGGAAGAATCACAGGTCTTAATTAAATTTAATCTCCATCAGGAACCTTGGTCTCAGAAGAGTTGATCTGTCGTGACCCCAAAATGTACTGAGTTCAGCCTAACAGATACAAAATAAGATTTCTACTCACGGCTACCTCAACTACATCTGGCAGCAAGGCCTATGATTGGAAGATTAGAGGTTTTGAGGAGAATGAAACCACCTCTTAATTGCTGTTGTTCCCAGGTCCACCCTGACTGGGGGTGGTAGCAACTGTTAGTCATCAACAATGGGAAAATAGTGAACCTCCAAACAAAAACAAAACACTATGAAAGTATAAAAATACATTTTTATAGTAAAAGTACATTTTTGTATGAAAAATGATCAATAATACATAATTATAGCAAAATGACCAACAATACATTTTATCTGTAGTTGAAAGTATACAATTGTGTTCAAAATATATTTAGTTCGAGTCATAAAATTGTGTTCAGATCATTATTTAGATTTTGGCATTAAATAACCTATAGAGGTGTTGATATGTCGCTAAACAAAATCAATCAATGTCACCTCAGAAAATAAAAAGACCAAGCCACCCTTAGGGTTGACTTAGAAACTGACCTTATAGCCCCCAAATGTAGAAGCAGGCCTCTAAAAACGTTGGTGGGTGCACCAATATAAACAATAAAATGAACCCAGCTGAATTTAGGATATGCACATAGAAGATAACAAGAAGTTCATGCTGTCCAAGAGAATACAAGTTTTGCCTCTTGTCAATATTCTCTAGTGAGAAATATAACTTCAAAATCTTCTGAAGCCATAAGTTACAATTCAACCTATTCTCAGCTTTCCAGAATTCTCTACTTCATATTCATCTCTCTTTGGTGAACAATTTAAGTGGCAAGTTATTTCAACTTATTTATGCTAAATTTAATCAGATTTTTAAAAACTAAAACCTACATTTTTAGTACCAAACACAACTTCTTGATATTACAAGTGAAGACTACAATTTTCTCTCACTCGACAAGTTTCATTGAACTATTCTCATAAGAACATTTCTTTCTTTGAGATTGAACTTTATTTCATGAACTGAAATCTTTTCTGTGAATTCAGATAAAATATTTTCTCTTAAAAGACTTTAAGAATTTCCAGTTAAAGGTAAATAACTCCTGCTATTACAACTTTTACTATATAAAAATCACACACTTGATTGTTTCTATGTCATATAGTAAAATGAAGATTGTTTGTTATTATAAAAAAAGTTTTTGTGTTGTTTCTCTTGTTTGCTTTTTGTTTGCTGACATATTTGTAAAGTAAAAAATGTACAGATTGAATTGTGGCCATACAGTTACATAAACACCTTATCTCTGATGGGCGAGAAAATCTCATACACCCTTGTAAGAAGATAAAAGGTTTGAAGAATGACTGGAAAACACATACCCTTGATTTGGCCAATGTTAATTTGGCAGCATCCAGAAGTGAATAAACAATTATTTTCACATGAGAAATTTAGTGTTGTATTCTCATCACATGTTACTATCATTGCAAATGTGTTTTAGTATTGTAGATGGCAATTCAGTTGTCCTTCATTTAATTTTTATTGATCATTATGAATAATTTTCTTATCTTATAGAAGCTGCAGATTTGACAATTCCTGCTGTTGTTGTCATGGTGGAAGGAGGACCGGGCACATTAAAAACTGTTTATAACTCTGTTCTCCATAACATTCCAATAATTATTGTAAAGGTCTGAAAAATTCCATTTTTGCAAAATATCTTGATTTATTTCCTATTTAGCATTTGTTGAATTGCTTTTCAAATGAAAAGTAAATAACATTTATCACCTTACTATCTTAATGACAATTAATCACAAATATCACAAAAGAAAATAAACTTTCATCTTTTGTTGTAATGCATACATTAAGCATTCACTGTTTTCATAGTTAGCTCCCTTTAACTCCACAAACAAAGTTTGCATAATTAACTCCGTTGGGGTAAGAAGTTCTATGATGTAAGACTTCCGGTTCGGAGGAAGGAAGAGAGGAGGAAAATAAAAGATGTAGCTGGCAACACACACGAGTACTCATTATCTATTTAACCATATGTCTTAAAGTCTCTTTCTCACAGGTCAAACATCCCACCTAAGACTCCAATAAGGCTTTTCTCCTTCTCATCTATTAAATACATAACATCTTTGTTGTTGCTATCACAATGTTTCATCCATTGTGCCCCCCTCATCCTTCATCAGATGTTTGTTGATCTGAGTAAACTTTATAGAATTTTGAACTTAACCCTTTATTTAACCTATGAGAGTTATCGTTCTTATTCCATTGATATCTTATTTAGTTCTTATTTAGTACTGCTCAGTTATTACTCGCCCTGTTTCCAGTGAGTCCAAGTATACACTGCCTGGTACATGGATTGAACTCATAATTACTATTTTGAAATAACTGAGCAGTATGAAATAAGAACTAGACACAAAATCCTTAGATCAAAAGAATATGAACAATTTACTCCCATAGATTAAATAATGAATTCAGTTTGAAATTTCATGATGGTTACCTGGGTTGATAAGCACCTGAAGAAAACGAGAGGGCATAATGGCCAAAATATTATAGTAACAACAACAAAGATGAGGGAAATGGTCTACCTGTAAATAATGATAATGCCTCATAGCAGAAATTTAGAAAATTTCTGCTAACTGTAGTTAGATAAGTGAAATGAAATAGTATTATTTTTCATTGGAATTTTCATTCATTGCTTTTGTTAACAAGTAACATGAAATTTTTACAGCTTTCATTCAATGCTGCAAACTTTAAAAAACAAAAGGTTATTGAGAAAATAAATAAATAAATATGATTTACTGTCCAGTTTTGTTCTCATACAATTCTTCATTTTATTTTAAAACTAATGTTTCTAAAGTCTACTTTTGCTTTGCAGGGATCAGGAAGAGCAGCAGATATCATGGCTTATGCTTATCAAAATGCAATTAAATCAGACGAAGATGAATTTAACAAAGAAGGGTAAACTCTCATAAAATTTTATATCAGTATTATAAAAAACAAACATTTAACCTTAGAACTGACAGAATTCCAACAATGCATTTTTTACATGAAATACCTGGCAGAATTCCCATAATGCATTTTTAACATGTAAGCCACCTGTAATCCCTTATTTAACAAAGATAAAAAAATCGTATTTTTAACACTTTTAAATAGTATTTTATTTGAAAAGTAGCTTTTATATAACCTGTATGATGCTGGGTAGAATTTATTAAACAAATATGACATTTAAAAATTTGTATTCAATCTTGTGAGTACATTGTTGTGGACCATTAGTAAGGTTGTTGTTTAAGTTAGGAAAATAAAAACGTGTCTCTTGAAGTATTCACAACAAAAATAGTAGACTCGGTATGTGAGTTCACATAAATAAATGCAAAGAAACAAAAAGAACTGATATATATCCAAACAAATTATAATGCATTAACAAGAAAGGTATACAAGTGACAATGATGTGTGTGTATGGAATTAACATTAATTCCATTTATAATTTTACGCGCGCGCGAGTTTCCTCCCTTCCTTTCACACTCGTGCGTGTGTGCGCGCGTGTTTTCACCCCTACCTTTCACTCACAGATAAACATAGCAGTAACCTACTTTGAGCTCCTACTGATTTGGACTCATAACAGATTTTGAATTTTTCCCGCGCGTTTTTCGGCGTTTCAAAACTGCTAACGTTTGCAATCCAGTTGCCTCTTAGCTATCGACCGGACTGGATGGGCAACTCATTTATTCCGTGCCCTTAACCCATATGCGGGCCGGAATATCTTATTTCAACAATGTCGACTGCACCCTCTACCAAGACCTTTTCTCCTTTTGAAGCTGCCAACAGGTCGGACCTTTTTCTCCGTTTTCTACCAGAAGACGTTTTAGAGATACGCGACACTGTCGCGAGCAAAAGTTCGTATGCAACTAATGGCGTATTTTTATCCCTCGTCAGGGGCCTAATAAGTATAGGCAGGGATGTCCTACTGAACGAACAAATTGCTAATCACAGGTCAGGACCTTTTTCTCCGTTTTCTACCAGAAGACGTTTTTAGAGACACACGACACTGTCGTCGGCAGAAACTTCGTGTTCAACAGGTGACTTAAACTTACCCCTGGCTTCGAACCAAATAATACAGACAGGGATAGTATTACCTTTGAACAAAACATTTTTCGTCTTTCTCTTTGGGCTCGCCGTAAACCATTCTACAAGACCATGTTTCGTTTCTCCTGGCTAGATGCCCACAGCAGTCCAGAACATTTACCAGCGGTCAATTCAATGTTTACCGAACATTCTTTATAACTTTGAACCTGTACATTTAAAATATGCATAATCACTTACAACTTAAAATATCCACAGTGAGTACTCCTTTCTATCTGTGTGCACATTCTTTTTCCGGAACTGTATAAAACTTTCTTTTCCCGCCTTTGGCCATCTTGTATTTCTATCTTGGCGCGGAACATTTTTCATTGATCCCTACCTTGGGATGAGTTACTCGTTACTGTTTAATTAAAGTTTTGTTTACTCATGTTTTATAAACAGATGTCTTTGTCATTTTTATTTCGGCTATCTTAATACCATTTATTTTATGCACTTGTTGATTGACCCCTTTCCTCTCATGGTTCATTCACGCATTTTACTTATTTTTACTTTGCTTGTAGACTCGGTAGTTTAGTGTGGTGTCTGGCACAAGGCCACTTAGTAATAAACCAGCACTGCACGCTGCCGGGTCTGCAACATGTGTAACAAAAGAATGTGAAAACCTTTTTAGTTCAAAGTATATGAAGTTAGTGAATGTGTGTGAAGTTTGTTCATTTTTCTGTAAGCGACTTACATGCTAATGTGTAAGTGGAAAATGGAAAAAAGAGAGTGAGAAAAAATATCACAGAGTATTTATAGTCTGGAGAGTGTCCCCTAGTAACAGTTTCAGGAAAGTAAGTGGAGTTAACCCCACAATTCTTCTTTCCAGATAGGGAGAATTTTATTCTGCCCATATAGTTTGTGTAGGTTTGTTTCTGTTCTTGTGAACTGAAAAGAAAAGTTGTTAGAAGTGTGGCTGAGATGCATGTTTAAATATGTTGATGAAAATGTGCTTATATTGTCATCAGGGTGCTGTATTATTTTCCTTAGTGGAAGATAGGTCGGTAGTGTAAATTGTCTGTTTCTAATGCTCCATGTTAAATTGTTTTTTTTGCCTGTCCTATTGGTTCCTGTTCATTTGAAGGGTTTTGTTCAGAAAAGCTCATTTGTTTGCTATGAGTAAATGATGTTGGTGCAAACAATTTAATAGAAGCAGTGTTGTGGCAAAGTTAAGCTGATGTAGAATGTCTACCAAGTGTCAAATGCATATCTGAGAACTTTAAGAAATTTGCTATTGTCAATTTTTATATTGTACTTGCAAATTCTTAGTGTTGTATTCGTGACATTGTCAAAGTGAAAAAAGGACAGAGTTGTCTGTTGACGTATGTCACACTTTATCTAATTAGCCCAGAAGAAACAGTGTTGATTATAGTTTGAATGGAGTTGTATTTTTGTTTTGTCATTTTTTTTTGTGATGTTTGTTGGTTGAGGTCAAGTTGAGCATAATGGTACCTGAGTGAAGAAAAGGGTCAAGCAAAAAGACAATAGGTATGAAGAATATGTTGTTTGCTTACTGACGGACCATATTAGTAATTGCAAAAGACATTAGGGATTTTTTTGGTGGGGATCAAATGTGTCACAAAAAAATTATTTGCCGAGTTGGAGAACATCATTATGTGTTGTATAGATATGTTGTAGTGGTTGAAATTTGTGATTTTACTCTTTCATAGGGTCTATTCACAAATTTTATAGCCATGTAAACTGTTTTTGCTAAAAGTTTGTAATGTCCGATGTACATGGCAGGATAGGAAGAGAAATTTATTATTGTTTTTCATCACTAGATCTTGGTTTGAAAAAGGTGTGTAAATGTATCTTTGAGGCTGAACATATATAGCCTTGTGTATTTCTTGTTTTCAAGGTCACCAACTTGTTGCAGGTGTCATGACAATGATATGTGAAAGAAGAAAACATTTAAAGACTAAAAAATGTGAAAACCTTTTTTGGTCCAAAAGGATGTGAAGGAGTGAATGTGTGTACATACGGGTGTTGTGTGTGTGTGTATGTGGTTTGTTCATGTGTTTCCCAGTAGAAAATACATTTTCCCATGAGAGACTTACATGTTAACATGTAAGTGGAAAAAGTAAGAAGAGAGGGAGAAAAAGTATCGTAGAGTATTTATAGTCTAGAGAGTGTCCCCTAGTAGCAGTTTCAGAAAGAAAGTGGAGTTAACCCCACAACATATATATAGTCAATTTGAAGTTATTATGCAAATCATGCAAATCTTAACTCAAATTTTCTTTGAACAATTTTTGTCAAATTTTAAACAGTTTAGCTATCAAAACAAAGAGCTTGAGTTAAATTTTTAATTCATTTTAATGTGTTTATTAAAGTTATTCAATTTATTATAAAAACTACAGTCTGTTGTTATTAGGCAAAACCAGGAAATTACTTTTTACTTCAATAACAAGGTATTAAAATCATTAACAATTGATCAATGCCTATAATAGAACAAATAATAAACATATGATAAGTTTTTGAAACATTTACATCTTAATATAGTTGTAAGGATACAAAGGACCCTTCTTCTCAGTAACAGCCAGCAATCTATTATCCATTGATTCTGCTAAATTGTTTACTTCAGAAGGTTCAATTTTGAATATGGTGGTTTTAATTGCTTCTCATAGGTCTGCTTTGCTGTTATATTATTTAGCATCTCCATAAAATACAACTGATCATAGTTTCAATTGGAATTAGATTGAGAATTTATGGTGGCCATTCCATTATCTTTTCTTCAGTAAACTTTTTACACTAAAAAAATTCACTGGTAACCTTAGAGACAAGAGAAGGAGTGTGACATCCACTGGTGGTCGCAGCACTAATAGGTAACATCCTCTAGTCCCGACGTCAATATGTGACACTGTGCTGTTAACCCGTGGTCAACTCCCAGTTGTGGTGTGAAGCTGTAAGGTTTCTTCCACCAGCGTTTGAGGTTGACTCCTTGTCACTGCCACCAGCCTGTGTCCCGGTCGATCTGGTTGTTCCCGGTTCGATACCAGCTTTGTCGTTCCCAGCTCACCTCTGACACCTGGTTACCGAAGTAACTACTTTGATCTCAAGTCTAACCTACCCACGTTGTGACTTTGATCTTAGGTAGATGAAATCAATCAAATGTCGGGCCACAGTGCAAGCTGAATCCGGGGTGAAGGTGATATCGCACAAGCATAAGTAAAAAAGCAATAAAACAAAACTCAAGAGGTACAAATATGTTGAGAAATAACAAATTATCTTTATCCGTCTGTTATATATAGGAGTGTGTTTCTCTCCCAGCCTGTTTCTATAGATTTGTGACACTTTTGCGTTTCTTAAGCGAGTTTTGGTATCTTAAGTCGTTCGCCAATATAACTTGCTTCTGGTAGGTAGTTGTAGTCGGAAGAACGTGGAATTTCAGATTCTGCGAGGCAACACTCTGACTCTGTCCGGAACTGAACTCCAACTCCAACTGCGAATCAACTGAAAACTGCCTGGGGACGTTTGTTTATATGGGTACCAACCAAAACTCAGTGTGGGGCCTGATGTGGCTTGGGTTCCTCGATAATTCTCAATTCCCAACAAGAATTCTCTTTGTTCTTAGGACCAATGATCTGTCGGCAGTGTGGATGTGCCTAGACTGTCCCTCTTAAAATTATTAACCAGAATTTTGTTTACAAAATCCTTTTTTTTCTTTTTTCCATCAGCCAAAATATTTTCTTTCACAAACCCCAGATTGCCAAATAATTCTTATCACATCTTTCTTTTGGGGACATCCAAAATTCACTTAGTCAGGTCTCTCTACCGACTCATCAACCACTGTCAAAACCCGACATCTGGCTTCTCTGCTAAGTCAACTTTTAACTGGGGGGGGGTCCGTATTTTACCTGAGAATCAAATTCTTTATTTTTCTTATGCCTTAAAATCCTCTTATTACCAGATGCCTATTTTTGATGATGCTGTGTCTGACGTCAACAGTTTGAAAAAGTAATAATAATAATAATTTCCTCTACAATTTTCTTCCTCAGGCCAGAATTCTAACACATACCAGATGACTTCCCTTCGTTGGACCCAAGAATCAAAGTTAAATGATATCTCTGAAAGATATCTAATATTGATTCTCTCTGCCTGTATCGCGGGTCTCAAGCTGAAATTTTTTTTATTACTGCCATGTTTTAGCCGGCTTTGTTTTTCTTTCTGAATTCTGTTTCTCTTGGTGTGTCATTCCCTTACCATGACATCAATCAGTTTTGACAGAATCTCATATCTCGCTTTTTCTTACGGATTTTCTGTCTTGTGCGAGAAGTAAATAAATTTTCTCCGTAAATAAAATAAAATCTTTTTAATGTCGCTCAGTCTATCTTTCGATATAGCTCTTTCTTGCCTTAAGTCTTTCCTGTTTTTAATTTCTATGGTTAATTAGTTAGCCAATTACCATAGCTAAATAGTGTCACAGGAGCATTGTCATGCATAAATATACACTTTGAAATTGCAAGGCCAGAACTTGTACCATTCAAAGAAAGTCTTGTCTATGAAATTACAATAGTTAGCACTTCAGTTTAGCTCCTTCATTTTTAAATAGTTCAATAATGGTTTGGTTGGCAATTCCAGCCCATAAAACCACACTGCTTCCTCTTTTTAGCTACAAGCACATCTGTATCAGATAAAATCCATCTTTTGGCCTATCCAGAAATTCATCCATGAAAATTACTTTAGAAAAGTCAATTTTCATTTATTTCTTGGTCCCAATACCAATACTTTAAAATATTTGCTTTACTGAGAGAAGTTTGCCTAGGTGATTTCTTGAGGATCTATTTGACCAAAAAACATTGAAAATGATTTGAAATCTCCCAGGCCTTGTCCTTATAACTAATGTAAGCCTTAATTTTATAAAATTAAATAAGTGGGGAACTGGTAACAGATGTAAAAAAAAAAAAAATTACCAAGATTTTCTAAAGAAAAAAAAAAAGAAACATTTCTAAAATAATTTCATTCATTCGTGAATATGTCCTGAAATTTTCATTAAAATCAGACAATTATCTGATTCTGCAAGAATTTCCAAATCAATGTGTTTTTCATCACAAAAAGATGTAAATTTATGCTCATCCATAAAACAAAATTTTTAACCAGAATTTCACTGAAAAGGATTAAAAATACAATTTAATAATCAAAAAATTCTTTAATAATAACATAACGATTCTGATGATAAAACATTGTTTTAATGTTTTAGGCATTTTTTTCATCATGTATGCTTATTTTTTAGCAAATCTTTGGTAGTATGTAATTATTTATGATAGGATTTAATTCAAGTAGTCAGAATAGGGATAAAATATAAATTGAAGTGGTTCATTTGTATGTCATGCTTTGTGTGTCAATGTCCGTATTTGTCTACTTAATGATACCTGATTGTCATAGGACATTAAATTGTGTTATTATTTAATAAGAAATAAACCTCTACCCCTGTTCATAAGATCAGAGAGGATTGTAAACCAGATGATAGACAAACCTATCTACACCAATTCAGGAAAAAATGTAAATAAATAGTAAATAAAAGTTCATAGTTTGAGGCGGGGACAACAGATGTATAGAGTTGAAGTCAACTTTAGAAGGAACTGGAAACCCAATCCTAAACAGAAAACAAGGGATAAACCTCTACTCCTGTTCAAAAGGCCAGAGAGAAATGTGAATCAGACAGTAGGCAAACCTATCTACTCTTTTGTAGTTCTTCAGTCTAGTGTTTCATCCCACCTGTATCTCATGAAATCAGATGAAGTTGTTTATATTCATTCCCTTTCAGCTGAATGAAACACTAAATTAAAGAAAGCCAGAAGGATGAAGTGTCTTACCTGCAAATTATATACAAATTATATACTTATTTTGGGCGGACCTCTTTACCTTACTTTTTACTGCTTGTTCTCTTTCAGTATGTACACACAAGAACTTGCCTGTGGAATTTTTAAATTTAGAAATCATTCAGATCATGATTTTTTTTTAATTGGCAGCTCTCATAAAATTGATTTGAACCAAAATTTACATGCACATGCTCCAAGTTAGCAGGAAGGCCAAGACTGACTTTGCATTTCTCAACTCTCATTGATAGTGGAAATAATCGATTTTTTTATGCTTCTACGACAGTTTTCATGTAGTTTGAGGCCATTTTGTGCTGGCCAGAGTGAGAGCCAATAGCTGGCTGCCACGAATTGGCAGGAAGATTCTATTGGCCAGCATGAGAGCCAACAGCTGACTGACACGAATGTTAACTAGCATGCAAAAAAAATCAATAGCTGCATTCGTCACAAGTGGAAAAAATTTAAATCTGCATGGCACTTTACTCCAATTGCCTCATTTGCTTGCTTAAACTCAACATTGATTCTGATTCTGCAGAACTGGGTTGGGTGTGAAAAAGTATTTGTTGTTAACATACTTTTTTCATCGGTTTTTACAGTTACAAGTTCTTTTTTAAAGCTGATCGTTTTGTGTTCATTTTGTTTAGTTCTTTTTTTGTAACAGATTTAATGTTTAGTATAGAGCTTAGAAAAAATTTGCAGTGTGAGGCAAGAAGTAAGACATGTAGCAACATCAGCACGGCAAAGAGCACTTCTTTAAAGGCAAGGAAGGGCAAAAATATTTTAAGTCAAGTGATAGCGATTGCTGTATGAGTCATACGAGTTTTGAATCAAGCTTAGGCAATGCCAGGACATGCTGCTAGTATATATATATATTTTATTTTTATATATATATATATATATATATATATATATATATATATATATATATATTATTTTATATATATTTATTATATAGATATATATATTTTTATTATATATATATATTATTATATATATTATATATATATTATTATAAATGTCTGGGAACATTGCTTGTGTGTTTGCCAGAAGTCATATATAGAGAATGGGTGAAAGAAAAATGTAAATTTATAATTTTGTAGAAAGGTGGGGAGAGAAGGAAAAGGAGAAAAAAATTCTCTCTTTCCACCTCCTTCCCATGATTGTATTCATGCTTATTTATATTTCAGCTTTCTTTAAACAAACAATATTTTAAATATTTTTATTTCAACTTTCTTCAAACAGGCAGTTTTTTTAAATGTTGTAAGCAACTTCAATATTTTCAAATCTGAACTTTCAGTGACTCAACAGGTCACAGGTAGTATACTTTAAACAAGCCAAAAATATTGTAAATAAATGTGTTTTGCAAATAAATATAAAGTTTAATAAAATGTATTATATCTTTCTTAAACTAACTGCAAATAAATGTATTTTTAAAATATCTCTACTTTGACAAACTCTACATGAAACTAAATGTAAAAAGTAAACATGAAACTAAATGTAAAAAGTAAACACAAAGTTAACCCAACAGGTGGTCTAGTATATATATATATATATATATATATATATATATAATCTATTTATTTATTATTATTCTTATCATATTTTGAAGCATAAAAATATCTTGAAAATTTTCCCTGCATCCTACAGGACAACACTTATTTTTATTTTACACTTATTGAAATGTCCTCTTTATGTCAGGAATAAAATGTGTATTTAATAAACACACACACGGGTTGATCTAAAAGTAATACACACTATTTTATCATGCTGATATAATAGCAGTAGAAATTAAGCTTTCCAACCAATAGCCTATAATATTTTTTTTCCTTTTAATTGATAACAGTTGAGCAAAATAGCCTCTGATATCAAAGAGTTAAATGTACAGGTGTTAAAAAAAATAAAAATGCACCCACTGACATTCAATGAAGCTTGCTGAGTGTTTATGAAAACCAAACAATGTATCTGAGCACAGTTAGGTTGTGGTTAATGTATTTCAGCAGTGATGACTGCAATATGTGTGAAAAATTGGTTTGCCTCCATTAGTGCAGAATGTTAAATGTGTGGTGTGCACCTTCTTTTTCATCACTGGCAAAAAATGCATAGCCAGTGTTAGTGACTGTGGAAAAGTAGTGTTTTGTAGCTGAAAACTTGCTCTGTTCAACAGAAACAAAAGGCATTATTTCCAGATCACCCATGATATATATATATATATATATATATATATATAGGGAAAAGGTTATAATTGTTTCAACAAAAGAAAAATATATATTTTAAAAAAAGAGAGAGAATGCAAACATTTTTGGCTATAATGTGAATTTGTTTCAGTGTATATATTCATCATGTTTTTGCTACACAGGTTTCCAATCTTGTGACCATCTTCAGGCAAATTAAAGGAATCAATTTTCCTTATGTTCTTTTAAGAAATATTTCATTGTTCACTTTCTGTATTTGTAGTGATCCTTGAGCTTTTTTTTTTTTCGACTGTTGGCAAAAGTGACTTTCTGCTTAAGTGGTAATAAAATCGTTTGGTTTGGTTTTATCGGTGGCAATGACAGATGTATTGATGATAGATGTCTCTCTATCCACACATCACCCTGGAGATAGTCAAATCTATTTCCATTTCTGTGTATCATTTGTGTGCCTGTGAGCATGCATGTCCTCGCTAGCTTGTACATGAATCAGTATACACACATATATATGAGGAGTTGCTGAAAAATGAGAAAACCTTTTAAGCAAAGATAAAAAAAATCTGAATTTTGGTTAGATTTGGGGAAGTATGTTGGACTGAGAACTTTCCAGTCCCCTGTATCTAAGTGGGTCTCTATTCATCTGCTTTTCTCAATATATACATTATGCATGTACATTTATAATTTCTTTTTTAAATATCTACCCATTCCTTTATATTTATATACAACCTTTTACAGTTACTTTTTTGTATGTTTTCTTTCTTGGTCTCTTTCACTATTTTTTTTTCTTTTAGGATTATTTCTGATCAGCTGAAAGAAGATCTCAAAGAGAAAATCATTAAAGAATTTGGAGAAAAAGAAGTTGAGAAACTGTTTAACTTTGTTCGTGATTCCTTAAAGAATCTCAACTTAATAACTGTCTTCGAGATGGGTTCTAAGGATTCTGCACGTGACATAGATATGTCTGTGTTGAAAGCACTTCTGAAAGGTAAGAATCATCCAACTGAATATTCTTTTAAGTTCAGAATAGCAATTTGTATAATCAAAAAAATTGTCAACATCTATTTAGGTTTTTGTGAATAATCTTATCCCAAGGGAATCTGTAGTAGTAAAGAAAAGACTGTCGACTGATAGTAGCAACTGCAATAGATTTCTTCTGTTTTTTTTGGCCGCAACACTTGTAGCCAAATCGCAGTTCAAATGAGAGTCCAACGTAACAATCCAACACACAGCATAGAAACGACAAAATGGGGGTCACACATCCAACCTTCACTTCTCACCAACAATGTGTGTTCGTTCCACCAAGCTCAAAAAAAAATCATCTCCTTTTATAAGCGAAAAACAACGACTTCTGTTCACCGAGAGAATTTTCTGATTGGTCACGCCATTCAGGGGAGAGAACATTAGCATAGCTTCTAGTCATTGATGTAAATTTCTGCTAACTACTTTTTGGTAATTTTTCTTCGGCAGATCGCACATAAAACACAAACTTTTTTTCGGGGTCCACGATGGCTTTCATGATGGCCAGCGCCACATTGAGTCTGAATCCCATTTGGGTTAAGCAGTATCTCCTTCCATTAAGGATCACCGTCTGAAATGGCCACAGTGACCGGTACACGCATACCTGCAAGTAGGCCTTTCGAAGGTCAATCACAGAGACATTGGATCCCTTCGTTCACCATTCTCTCAATTTTTTTGTTCATGAGCTGTGTATATGTCTACATGTTCGTTCAGTTCTCTATAATCTAGTACAGGACGCACCTTTCCCTTGTTCTGCTGTACCATGGCCATCAACGGGATGAGGCCTCTTGGAGCACTAAGCTCTTTCTCAGGATACGGAGTCAGCCATCCAAGGTACAGCCACACCAGCAATTCGCGCTGGTATTCTTCCTTGATGCGTTCGGGCACCGAATACTCTGACACTTGGTCCTGGAGCTTTTCTGGTGGGTTATTTTCCGACAATTTCCAAAATGCTGTCCATGTCTTGGTCCTTTGGTCGAACTTTGCGCTAAAATCGGGCTCGTTGATCTTCAAAGTAGCACAGATGGGTGGATCAGAAAACTTGACTTTGCCCGCCTCTGTATTGTGTACGCTGCCCAGCTCCTTAATAATGTCCATCCCAAGGAGCAGATCAAAACCTAATAACGCGCTGTCCACGACCAACACACTGACTGTGACGGGGTCACCGTTGTTGATACTGAGTTTGATGTTTCCAAGTCCCCGGCTTCTGAGAGCCTTTCCATCGGTCGTTAGCACGTCTATCTTTTGTTTGCTCCACTGTCGACAAATCGAACCGTTCGTGAGTGACTGAGAGCAGCCCGAATCTATTAAAGCGGTACGCGTTATTCCATTGACGCGCACTTTAATCACAGGTAGCGCCTCTTTCATGCTCGGTGCGGGGAAGAGACCGGCACTGACATCGCGTCCCCCATTCCATTTGCCGGACACTTAGAGGCAATATGACCTATTTTATGACATTGGAAGCATCGTAGATCGAGATGTGCCTTCGCGCTGACCCGCTGCGCATTTCTTCGCGTTGATAGCAGCAGTCTCCGGCAAAATTCGACCCAGATCACCGATAGCAGGTGACATCGCCATGGGGACGGATGGCTGGGTTTGGACCCTCTTTGACTTTAATTGGTTGAACGACTGCGGCCACTGGTTCATCAGCCTCTTTTCCGTTGATCATAACAGCACGGGTTCTGGTTAACAATTGATTGAGCATCAGGTCTTCCATTCTGGATGATGCACGGAGTATCTGTTTAACATGACTAGGCAATCCAGACGCGAAGGCACATGTCATCCATTCTTCAGGAAGCGGTGCGATTGGAACGGCGAGCTTCTTTAATTCTGCCAAATATATGTCTACTGTTTCGCCAGGTCGCAGACGCTGCGCCTGGAAATGGTTGTAGGCCACAAACCGGTCAGTTCCAAACGCGGTTAGTAGGGCGTGCTTTATTTGCTCAATTTCACTTTTCTGTTCTTTGTTCAGTTGCCTATACACAGCAAGGGCACCGCCTTTCAATCGCAGTGGAAGAATCCGTTCAATCTTCATGATCTCGCATAATTCACAGACCCGTTCCACATTTTCGATCCATTCAACCACAGACTGTCTCTACTCGTATCCCTACTGAATTCGGGGATCAGTTTTATGTCGAACAGTCTTTCCGCCATCTTGCTACTTTTTGGTAATTTTTCTTCGGCAGATCGCTCACAAAACACAAACTTTTTTTCGGGATAACTGATTATCTCTTTCACTACAGAATCCTAGATTTTACTTGTACAATGAATTTCAAATGAAGAATGTTCCAACCATTTAAATTTGCATTCCAAAGACTAAACTGAAATATATCATTTTAATAACAGAAATGTTTAAAGAAAAGATTTAAATATGATTTGCAAAAGACCTAAATTTAATATTTAAGCTGACAACAGATATTGTTATCCTTGAAACTGATAACAGAATTTGGAATAAAGATTTTAGTTTTCAACAATACAAAGAATGAGAAAAGAAAGTTGCACCTATGATATCATTTTGGCTGCCATGGGTTTTGCAGTAAATCACTAAATCATCCATAACGTTTGTATTATCCTCTCAAATTACACCAAAATCTCAGACAATAACAAATAATATCGTATTTATTGTCTGTGAAAATTATAGAATATAAAATAAAACAACTTTGATAAAAAATTATACCTACTTTTCTGACGAAAACAATGCCGTTCTGAACATTTTGGCCGCAACTGTATATCAAGAAGCAA
This sequence comes from Acanthosepion pharaonis, assembly GCA_903632075.3. Taxonomy (NCBI): domain Eukaryota; kingdom Metazoa; phylum Mollusca; class Cephalopoda; order Sepiida; family Sepiidae; genus Acanthosepion; species Acanthosepion pharaonis. Next base: position 2,648,371 of record CAHIKZ030000269.1, read on the forward strand.
TAAATTGTACACAGACAAGTATTTACAAAAAATGAATAAAATGGTTTTGAAAAAAGTTTTATTTAGAGTCTACAATTTTAAGTTTTAAGGCTTTAAAATAGTTCTACAAGAATGTGTGTGTGTCTATATGTGTAAAGGTGTCTATGATAAGGAGAAATTTGTTCATATACATATGTTCAGAATGAGAGGAAGGCTGACTTGATGATTTCAAGAAAGATAAGATCAATATTCGACAAATTGTTGCCTTGTCCAAAAAAGAAAATGCATAACAAAGAGAATTTCTGTGCAAAGAAGTATACACCTGGTGATAAAGTTTTCTTTAATGTTTTTGGGAGGATGGAGTTATTTCAAATAGAATTGGAATAGTAATCTATACGGTGAAAGGAAAAATATGTGTATGCAAAAGGCATGTAAACCAGTTAAGACCAAGATACTCTGAAATTGTTCAACAGGGTGATGAAGAAACTCTGATGGATTGTCCTGTATGACACGTTTGAAATAACAGCATTCCCTAACATACCAGAATGCATGGATACATCTCCTACACTAGCTTTGTCTGTAGGAGTTTGAAAGAGTACAAGGAAAAGAAAACCCACAATGCAGTTAAGTCCAGAACCTAAAAAGAGAAAGTATTAGAAAGCTAAATTTTCTTGAGAAAAATTTCAACACAGTGGGAGGTGATGTAATGGAATAACCTGCCACCCCCATGAGTGACTACACTATAAGTAGTAACTACCTATATATATCTGTAATTCAATGGACTACAGAGTCTAGCTGGGATCTGTTAAGTACGACTCAGACTTATGTGAGAACTACCGACCTTCCAATAGTAGCACTCTCTACTTGATTGACTTGCAATGACTTTATACATGTTACCTTTATTGTTATTCTACTGGTTTTTACAATAGACCTTTACTTATTTTATCCACCATGTTGTTCAAGTATATATTCCTATTAGCACGAAATATAACAGGAAGAAAGATAATAAATTAGTGACTGGTATCTCTGCCTCTGTTGGTTTGTACATAGTGGTCAGCAGTGTTTCTTTGAAGTTACTGCAGTACAAAGTCAGTCCTTTGGTATGAGCAAATCATCTAGTACTTAATTTTCCATTTACTAGTTCTTTTTTTATTTATTTTTGGATTAACTATCAACTGACACACTTAGGGTTTTTGAAAACTAAATAGAACCAATTGATTAGTTAACCATTCTAATTGAATGAATGAACATTTGATGTGTTCTCTACTGTTTACACTTTTTTTTTATTATTTTTTACTGTTGTCTTTATCTTTGTTGCCATATTAACAATGTTTTAGCCATTGTACACTCCGAGTGTCTTTTGTCCACTAAGGTAGATAGTTATAGTTCCATGTGCCATGTCTCTTCCAGAGATCTCACTATCAGTTATTTCCCTTTAACTCAACTCTCCAAGTTTTTGTTTACCTCTGCTGTAGCCGGGAATTGAACTCACTTTTTGGGTCACTGGATACAACCAACAATTTTATCCATTGGCCCATGTGTCCACTGCATCTGTTGAAATCAAACCTCGAAACCAGGCAGCATTATTATGTTTTGGGGGAGCTCTTCTGTTTATATATATTTTTTTAATTCTCTGGTTGATTGCTAAATGTTTACAATGTCTCCTGCCATTGGTCAGTTGTTGTGTGGTGATATGTGTGTAAACACATATGCTTACTTCAAGTTTTTCATTAGAAAAAAAAGGTAATTTCAAAATATTTGTAAGTTAAGATTTTCTATTATTGCATTTAGTTTTGTCAGATTTTTATAAAATTTGGTCATATCAAATTTTACTAACCTTAAATCAAGTCTTTTTCTATGTGCATCATCTTTTTAAACTTGTCAAATACCAATCCAATTATTTTTTGATAAATTTGTTAATCACTTACACCTTGTTCATTTCACTCTTTCTTCACTTACTACCAAACCTTCCTTTTTTATAACTAACACCTGTCAATTTTAGTAATAGAATAAAGTTGTTTTTTTTTTTTTCAGCAAGGGAAAATAAATTGGAAAACTTGCGTTTAATACTGGAATGGAATCGAATTGATGTAGCTAAAAGTGAAATTTTTACTGATGAAACCCAATGGCCAGTAAGTGATCCTCATTTGTATTATTTTTAGCTTTTTGCACAAAAATCATAACTTTTATCCAATGTCTATAAATAAAAAGTCTAAAATTATCCATGTTGTAGGAGTATCAAAATATTCTTGAAGCCAAATTTTTATGTCTTGCTTTTATTCTTATAAATATTAGAAAAAAAAATGAACAAATATAACAACACTTCACATAAACAGTAATACATTTATTTCATGGATTTAAATTCATTACTACTATAGGCATAAGAATTACTATTTATATTTCATGTATTCATATACTTACATATTTGGTGATTGAGTAACAAGCCTTCTCAAATTTAGAGTAATTTTCTCGGGATTCTTCACACCCCAGTTGTACTTTGGTCTGGACAATTCCAGTTTTATTTTAGATTTCTAATCTATCAAGCTTTGACACTCATAGCTTTAGCACAATTCAGTGTGTCAATTTATATTGACACAATTCTAATGCCCATGTTCCTCAGCTCTTAGGTGAGGTCCTGGTATTTTTTAGAATTTTTCACTTTTATTTTCACCATTATTGTATCTTTTTTTTTTTTTTTTATTATATTTCCCTAATACAAAATCCAAGAGCCACTCAAAGTAAGTGGTTACTGTATGTTGTTGTATGAACATAAGAAAAGGCAAGAAGTGAAGTTCATGGACTTATACAGGAAAGATAAAGGTTTACCCTAGACTTGAAGAGGTCAAGATTCTAGTGATGGGATAATAAGTATCACTGGGTGTACAATTTGGTAGTTTTTTGTGATTTTTTTTTTTGCAACTACCAAATAGGGTAGGGTTGCTTGGATGGGTTGGATTGTCAGTTCAAGAGTCTTGCAAGCCATTGTCAGTAAGTTTATTCTTTACTGAATGCTTATAGAGGTGGCATTTTGTCAAAAATGTATACTTTCCACAACAAATAACACTTAAAATAAGTATAAACTTATTCCAGAGACTCTCACTCAGTCTTTTACTGATTGTACAAATCACCATCCTGTTAAGATAATTGAGTTATCTTCCCTTGATCAATTGCATGGTTGAGGAAGAGAAAGATTAAGAATGGCGGTGCTAGTAGATAATCTACATATCAGCAGTATTAGCCAATCAGGATCCACCTTGGGGTAAGCAGGTAGCAGGAACTGGCGATGTAAGTTCAGTGTTGAGAAGACCTTAGAGCTGACAACCTCATTATAGGAATGCTAGAGGAAATTGACACATCCCTTCCCCACAACCCGCAAAAAAAAATTTTGTTTTGATTCCAATTTACATAAAAACTAGGAAAGGTCCTGTTTATATTCACTAAGCCCAAAATGTGGAATAATGCTATGGTGATGAGAAAATAACATTAATCCTGATTTCAGTATTTTTGTTATTCACCTGGTACAGTCTGGGTGTAGGTAGGTGACACTTGGTACATATTATTTGTTTCTACTTCACTTTAAACAGCAAGAACTCTATCCTAACACCCCTCTGCCCATTTCTACCTTGATCCATATAACTGTGACTCGGTCTATATAAGCCTATGGCCAGAACTTCCTGCCTTCCAGCTAAATGACACTTTCATTTATTTATTTACTCTATCTCCTTTCTATTACTTCTGGGGAGTTGTTGGTTGCTTATCATATCTTACTTTTAGGCTTTACTGCTAGTCATAAAATATCAAATACTTCAAACTCTGATCAAATCATTTGTTATTCACTTTACTAAGTTGGTCCTAATCACAGCCAGGTTTGATTGTGTCACATAAGCATTGGATACAAAAATAAGTCTGCATGGTAAATTTGTTTAATTTGTTGATAAATACAAAATAATTCTGAAACGAACATTATTGTTGTCATTGATGAGTTGACTTGAATTTGCCTGACTAATTTGCTTTCTTTTACAGACGGGTATGTTAGATAACTTGATGTTTTCAGCTCTGCTTCTTGACCGAGTTGACTTTGTCAAACTGTTCCTGGAATATGGAGTCGGTCTAAAGACCTTTTTGACAAAAGATTGCTTGGAAAAACTTTATCAGGAGGTAAGTATCTCTAAGTTCATGCCTGTTACCTGTTATGTTTTTCAGTCTCAATGATTTTGATATATACAAACTTAAATCATAAGTGAATATCATATGTTGCCTGGCTTATTAGGAAACTATTTTCTTGTTAAAATAAATACCCCAAGCTTATAAACAGGACTTTATGAGGTTTTTTTTTTTTTAATGCCATCTTATTTTCAATAGAGATTTATCCAATAATTTTTGTTTTATGCTTGCATAATCTAAAATTCACTGAATAGTGCAAATAAACTTTTCTTAATGAATCAACAAATATTTTTGACCTTTCATTTAGTTGGTTAATACCAAAAGATTTGTTAATATGAAATAAAAATAAACATGTTTTAAATGTTTTCTTTCAACATGAATCCACTTTATTATCTTTCTTAAAATATTTTATGTCTTAAATGCTCCTATTGATAAAATATAACTGTTTTCCAATTTGTTTTTTAATTTTTGGAAATAGACAATACAGATATTTTTACTGTTATATCCAGCATATGGTTGCAAAGCAAAGAGCAAACAAGGATTAAAATTTCAACAAGCATGTATTGATCAATTTTCAGAATATATATCAAATACTCAATGCCAGTATATGTAGTTGTATGAAAAGTATTTATTTGGTATGGATTCTGAGGCGAATAAAGAAAACAGTAACCAGCGAGTAAATTCAAGCTCTCCCAACTGGTATTTCAACCATGAGTTGTTCCTTCTTGAGTTCTGTCTCCAAATCACACTAACTGCCCGTTCTTGCCGTCAACCGTGAATGTCCCTCGAAGAACTCCCCAGCTCGGAAAAAAGTAGTTGCTTTTATAGTTGTTCATATACCCATAATCCCTTGCGTCTTCATGTGATCCCATAATTCATTGCGTCCATGTCCCATAATGCATTGCATCGTTATTGCATAAAAAATGCGATGCCAGTCCCCCTCATTCTTTTCGTTATCTGGCCGAGGATGGATTCGGCAGAGCGGTAAGTGCTTTTTTTCTCTCCCTCATTTCAACTGCAGTAGCTTTACATGCTAAGCAAATACGGGCTCTTTTTTGGCGAGGACAAGGCAAGTCGCAACCAGTTGTGCTCGTCCCAGGTTCTGTCTCATGTCCGCCACAGATTCACCAGTACGAGTTCACAAGGTATATGCAGTTAGTAGCATAAGTGGGGTATAATTGGCAAAGTTGGTCCATCCATCTTCAAGGTTGAAATTTGACGCCAGTGCAGTGTGTGGATGGGCTGGTGGTCATGAGAGTGAAGTTGATGTGATGCCCACAAGATATTAAATCAAAATGCTCTTGGTGAGGTAAGATATTTTTACCACTGTGGTTTAACAGGTGTTGGCTATTTTGAATGTGGGTATAGCTGTTAAATCCTGGAGCAGATGTGTTTGGTGGGTTGGTTGACCAAGGTCATGGTGGTTACAAGAGAGGCCTGGAGTGGATTAGTGAAGTTCGATCAAGCAGAAATATCTCTGTTGGATTCTGGTCAGATGGGAAATGAAATGAAAATGATAATAACCAGACTGTTGCTAGTAAGGCCTGGAGTTGATGGATTTTTGGGGTCAGTTGACGGAGGTCATGGTTGTGATGATAAGAGAGAGGCCTGGATAGTGATTTTTGCTGAGATTTGTTTTGTGGGGTAGATGCAATGCTTGGAACCCCCATGAAGAAGACGACTTTTCTTATTTTAGGCATTACTTTAGAGTGAAATGGAAAAATATCTAATTTACCACATAGTATAATATTACTAATAATTGATTCTATATGGCTGTTCTTGCATGCCTTAAAAAATGTGTTTATGCTGAACAGTTTTTAGCCTGATCAAGAGATTCTCCTCTCCCCACAACCCCAAAAAATAAATTCTGATGTTTGGTCATATGAGTCAGGTTGAGACATTTTCAATAGCCTTCAATATTGTTTTTGAGGTTGATGTCCTAATTATTTGACAATCAAAAATAGAAGATAATATGAAAAAGTAATCTTTTTCATTTTTTTCCTTTTAGACAAAAATGACACCTTTGCAGGAATCTTTGTTTAACAATGGAAATAAAGATAATGTAAGTTTTTTTCTTTGTTTTAATCACATTTTCATTTTTATGAGGCTTTATATATCAATAGAATTGTCAATTTTTACAGTAATTGTGTGCATTTTATTTTTACAGGACAACACAATTGATATAAAGAAAGTAGAAGATGTAATCAATGATCTTATGGGTGCTCAGTACTTCCAGTATTCATATTATCACAAAAACAATGAGCCCAAAGAAAGTACGTAACTATATTCTTAAGTAAGCATGTTATTATAAATTATAATTTTGAGTAAATTTATTGAAAAAGTTGGATTCTATGCAGGGCCAGGAAACATAATTTAGGAAAGTTTCACTTTAATCATGTTGTATTCGATGGTATGTAAGACAAGGGTGAGAGGAAGAGGGGAGAGAGAGGAGAAAATGAAGGAAAAATGAAATGTAAGACAAGGGTGAGAGGGAAGAGGGGAGAGAGAGGAGAAAATGAAGGAAAAATGAAATGTAAGACAAGGGTGAGAGGAAGAAGAGAAAGAGGGAAAAATGAAGGAAAAATAAAATGTAAGACAAGGGTGAGAGGAAGAGGAGAGACAGGGGAAAATGAAATAAAAATAAAATGTAAGACAAGGGTAAGAGGAAGAGGAGAGAGGGGAAAATGAAGGAAAAATAAAATGTAAAACAAGGGTGAGAGGAAAAGGAATGAAGGAAAATGAATGAAAAAAATAAAATGTAAGACAAAGGGTAAGGAAGAAGATGAGAGAGGAAAATGAAGGAAAAATAAAATGTAAGACAAGGGTAAGAGGAAGATGAGAGAGGGGAAAATGAAGGAAAAATAAAATGTAAGACAAGGGTGAGAGGAAGAGGAGAGAGGGGAAAATGAAGGAAAAATAAAATATAAGACAAGGGTGAGAGGAAGAGGAGAGAGGGGAAAATGAAGGAAAAATAAAATGTAAAACAAGGGTGAGAGGAAAAGGAATGAAGGGAAAATGAATGAAAAATAAAATGTAAGACAAGGGTAAGAGGAAGAGGAGAGAGGGGAAAATGAAGGAAAAATGAAATGTAAGACAAGGGTGAGAGGGAGAGGAGAGAGGGGGGAAATGAAGGAAAAATAAAATGTAGATAACTAGAGAAATAATTATTTTTTAAATATCTCACCATAACACATATGGATTCACTTTCAGTATTTGATAGATGCACATACTCATATACAAAAGTGTGTAAATGTCTTAACATGAATGATGAAAATCATGTATCACATCGAAACAGTTTTCATACAGTCAATGAAGTTAAGCAATATTGAGTCTGGTCAGTACCCATATGGGAGACTACTTGAGAATACTAGGTGTTGAAAGTTTGGATGTATAGGTGGTGAAAGCTTGGAATTGGAAATTGGAGGGCTAAATTTCAATTCCAATCAGGTTCATTATATTTACTTATGCTTGAAAAAGGTATGATTCCATCTGTTCTTTCCTCAGGTAAGACTAGTGTCAGTAAAACATTATTTTCAAAGAATTCTTGCAATCTGAAAATATTTTCTGGTTTTAAATAACTTACAGAAGTTTGACAAACATTAAAAAAAACAAATCAATAAATCAATACTTGATTGTAGTTACTGGTCTGGGTATCATTTTTTTTTTTTTTTATATAATATATCATATCTTAACCAAGCAGATGTAAAAAAACAGACTGGATTGAAAATATGTTTTCTTCATAATATTTTCATAAATTCAAATATTAATTCTTTCTGGTTTTTAAATTGTGCTGATTTCATGCCTTCTTTAAATTTATTTCATCTATTTCCAATGTCACTTAAATGAACAGAAAAGGTAAATGAGTAGATAAACTGGGAGTGAGAGAGGAACAAGTAAGTGAGTAGAGAGTAGATAGTCAGAAGAAAAGAGAGAGAGTAAAGGAGAGATAAAATGATTAAAAGAAATATTTCTAATTTTATTTTTCCATTTACAGAATATTCATTTCCTGCTAAGGAACTATTTTTGTGGGCTGTTCTCATGAACCGAAGAGAAATGGCATTTTTATTCTGGAAGGAAGGAATGGTAAATGTTTTAAATTTTTTTTTGGTCCATATCCAATCTCTCAGCAACCAGATAGATATTAACTGTATCAGTGATTTCTAATCGGTAGTTGTTTTTATCTTTTTTTTTCATTATAAATGAGTGGGTCAGTCTGATTGGTTTGACAAGGTTAAATTGGCAACTGATCTCAAAAATGACCTACAATCTGTTGCTAACTGGGGCACAAAATGGGTTGTTAATTTTAATGCCTTCAAAACAAAACTCCTCTCTTTTAATCTTTTTAATTTCTGCCTTTCATCAGAATGGCTGATGCTAACCTCTAGAAGAGTGACTCATTGCTCCTTCTCAGGCTAACATTCTCTACTTACATGAGGTAGAAATTTTATATTGAATCAATTGCTAGGTCTGATGATAGAAAAATTGGTTCATTGTGTTGTGCAAGACAGTTTTTTTTTTGCCAAAATCTTTCTTACCCATTTATAAGTATCCCATTCAACCATGCATTGAACTGCCAGATCTGGTTTTGTGCTTCAGCTATACATTTAGAGATTCTTCATAAATACAAAGAATATGCACTGTTATTGGTCCTGACCTGGCAACTCAATTTCAGTTGCTTTCCCACTGCAGTAACTGTGACTTTTCATGGTAATTGTTCTGATGAGTTTTTCTTTTTGGTACCTAGATTATGAATTTAAAAGAAGTACTTTATAGGCATGATGAAGTAATGGATAGTGGCTCGGATTGAGGAGTCGGAGAACTGAGTTTAAATTCCAGTCAAATCCATTACATTCACTTACATGCTAATACCCTTGAGAAAGTTATGAATTCTCTTCTTCTTCCCCCAGCTATGGGTAAATAGTAAGGCAGACCGAGTTTTATAGTTGTGCTATTGTAAATGGCAGTTAATGTTTGTGTTTTTAATAAGTATTTAATGTACAGAAGTTGATAGAGAACCCATTTAAATCAATACAAAAATATACCAACTTCTATATGCAAAATACTTGCCAAAATATAAACATGATACATGCCTCTAACTGTAGAAAATATCTTATGAAAACATTGAAACCTTAATCATAAAAACAAAAATTAACCCTTAATAACATCAGCTATGAACACAGCCACACTGTGATAACTATATTCAAAAATATCTATGTATCAACAACCTATACACCATGTATAAAAAATTTTTTTGTCCATATGCAAAAAAAGTTAACAGAAGTACCTTAGCAGTCATTTTCAATGATGTACATGTTTCATTAAATGTGACAGAGAAGGAAAATTTTATAGATTTGCCCTGAAGTAATTCTAAGCCATGCTGGGTGGAAGTAGTAATAACTCTATGTTGGACTGTCTTTGAAAGACAGCCAGCACATTTAGCCATTTTCAAAGATGGTAATGTTTAGAATTGACTTAAACTGTTTTATGTAAAATGTTTCAGTTATTTTCAGAAGTCTTTTGCAATTAGATGTTCTCAGAATTACAGTGTTATCCACAAGGATTTTTCTTATTAGTGCAGGTAGTTGTGTATGGGTGTTCAACTTCTTCCTCATGGTACTGAGATCACATAAGTGTTTTTCAGCTTTGTGTGACTGATGTAGCCTTCATGTTTATTACAAAATTCATAGTCTTGTAGGAGCAGCAAAATTGATAACCTATATTGGTGGTCTGAAGTTTGGATTTGATAGTCATGTTGTTATTGGTAATTTTGAAGTTGGCAGTTTTTAATTTTCTATAGTATATTGCAAGTTTTACATGTTTGCTCAGGTTGACAGGTGAATTGTATTGTTTATGATGTGTTCCGTGGCAAATTTGTTTTGTTTATAATTATTGTGAATCTAATATCAGTAAAAGATATTAATGTGTTCATGTGCTGTATTTTTAGTGTTAATGCTATTTAATTTCTATAGGAATAATCTTATTTAGCTATTGATAATGTAGTTTGAATAATTATTGTTAACCAATATTTGTTTTATATGTTTGTGTTTGCTGAAAAATATTTTTCAGGAAGAGGAGGTTAGGTGTGCTCTGTTTAGGAAGACTTTATATCTTTGTGGACATTCACTATTATAATTGAGGAGGCAGGAATTCTTGTTTTGTTTTTTTGTTTAAACAACAGAAAATAGGATTTTATTGTTAACACTAAGTCCATATGATTACTTTTTTTTCTAAAGATGTTTTTGGGTTTTTAGTTTCTTTACTATTTTTTTGCTAATTTAAAAAAGTCATCAACATATGCATAAATGTGATTTGCTTATTTGTTTTCAGACGTTGTTTTCTGCATGATCTATGTAAAAGTTAGAGTAGGTAACACATAAGAGGTGGCTCATACTAATTCCATTAGCTTGGGTGTAGATATCTTGTTTATAGTGTTGTGGAAGCTTCATGTTGAAATTATTTTGATCACTACTCCTTGTTTGACTAAGAGTAGTAACTACAATATTTTACACAAGTAAAAGACAAGTGTAAGGAAATAGAGTGAATTTCAACAAGGTAATATTTTACATTTTTGTTTTTATATAAATGAGTAAAAAGAGAGAAAATACACAGGTATGCATGTAAAAGAATAAAGATATTCAAAGTTAGAAATTGTGTGGGTGGTATACAAAGTTAAGTCACTAAGGAGAAAGTTCTCCCCATGCTCAGGAACAAAGTTCTATGCATGTCACCACTACAGCAAGCTGGGTAGAAAGAAGAAAAGAGGATGAAGAAAGTAAGTGTTTTTATAAGTGTAGTGATTTTCCAAGTGTAGCTCAGATGTTGCACAAGGCTGAAAGTATGGGGTACCCAGTGAGGATCGAACTCGCTACTCAGTCAATTATTCTAGCGAGACAAGCTCGCTAACCATTACACCATGTCGAGGTGCCCCTGTTTTTATAAGTGTATGTAGTTTAAGGTTGTATGTTGGTGTATTGTAGATGTGTGCACATTTACATATAAACAATTAAATAAGAAGCAACAAAAACTTGGGTTTCTACTACGGACTGTTTATTCCTTCTTTTTTTTATATATACAAACTGTAAGGCAAGTTCTAAGAAACAGAAAAAAATTCATTAGAATCAAAGAAAACATGTCCTCATCTTTGTTGTTATTATTATTATTATAACATTTTGGCTGTTGTGTCCTCTGGCCTTCTTCTAGACAATAGCTTAATGGATTAAGGTGTTGGTTCATGAATTTAAATTCAATTCCTGAGCTGATTAGTACAGACTTGGTGGAAAACAGAGCCAGAAATAACTGAGCTGTACTAAAAAGAAAACAAGACAAAATATCCCTAGACGTGGACAGTGGGACATGAACAATCTACTCCTAGCATCAAATAGATTAAATAAAGTGTTCCGTTTGATTTTCCTGATGGTTACTTGGATTTTCAAATACCTGAAGAACGCAAGAGAACACAACAGCACAAATGTTATGATAATAACAACAAAGATGAGGGTATGTGTCTGACAGTAAATAATGTAAATATTTGTTTATTTATTTTTTTAATGTGTGGGTGGTGTAATGGACAATGGCTTGAAATAAGAAATCAGAGAGCTAAATTCCGGTTCAGCTCATTACACATAAATGCCCTTTGGAAAGGTATGAATCCATTTCTTCTCCCCATATTTGAACAGTAGGACAGACTATAGCCTTGATTGGCAACCAGTCTACTAGAGAAAGAAACAGTAGTCTACTGCAAGAAAACTTCTGCCTAATCAGCCATGAACCAAAAGAGGCATGATTGCCCAAGCATGTACATGTATGACACTTGACTTTTAACCCCTACCATTCTGCCTTATTAAAATCACTTCCCTTTATACTGCATTCTTTTTCAAGGTCTCTCAATTGCAGTATCCTTATTGTTAATTTCCCTCAAAGTTGCTTTTAGCTGCCATGGCAGGATATGACAACACAACTATGAAATTCAAACACATTATTGTTCAGGGATCAGTCACCTTCAGTGGTAGGATAACCTTTTTGTACATCATGTGAAGTCACATACAGAGTGATAAAGGTTAAGTTACTTTTTGAAATGTTGTTATCTTAGACAATGCAAATTCTTCAATAGTGTATTCATGATTTCATTTGTTCTTTTTATCTAAATTATCCATCTGAAAAAGTAATGTTGTGATTCTAGGAAGGCTTACCTGCAGCACTTGTGGCAAATCGACTTCTTAAAGCAATGAAAAAAATATCACGGGATTATGACCAAATAAATAAACTTCAAGGGCATGCTGAGTAAGTGTTTTATTTTTTTATGTTTGCAATGAATTACATATTATATTCTTTGTTTTAAGATTTAACTTTTTTAACCATTTACAACTTAAATATTTGTAAAATTTTAATTCTGTAAAAATGTAATAAAGTTGTAACCCTATTAACACACATAATGGCACCAATTGTATTCATTAATCTTACTGCAATGCATGAAGAATCAAAATTTTTATCAAAAATGCATCAAAGAAATGTTTAATAATTAAAAATATTTTATCTACAGTAAAAATAGATTTAAAAAATGTCTGTTTGAAACAAAAAAGTTGAAATAGACCAACATTACAGATTTCATATTGTGTTGCGGATTGTATATTGGCTCAGAAACAAATATTGAATGACAAATGACATCAAGAAATAAGACGAAGACTTTAGTAAAAAAAACACATCTTACCAAGTTTATTTTCATTAAAATACATCAACAAAAATAAGGCTACAGTGCACTAGGCAAAAAAATTCTCTGCATGTTCATGAAGAGTGTTGTCCTGAAAAGGACAGTTTATCACATATCATTGCTGCTGGCGAGAATGGCTGGCTCGAGCCATAGGTCAATTATGGCTGCTGCTGGAACAGATACTACACTCTAATCCTAGGCTTTGTAGCATCAGTTCCACAACAGTTGCTGGTCCTAGAAGAGGTAGCATCTTCCATTTTTTTTTTTTTTTTTTTTAAATATGGGCATGTCCATACAATATAAAAATTGTTCTCAAAATCTGTATTAAAAAAAAAAAAAAAAAAAAAAAAACACAATGGACAAATATTTTCTCTCTAGGAGCTTTTTGTACCTTTTATCTTTTGTAATAAAATTCAGTACAAGTTTTTTAAAATATTTGATTTTAAATTCAAATTTCAATTCATTTCTGCTTCTGAATTGATCTGCATGTGCTATTATATTTTGTCCCTTTTTCTTTAATTTAGCTGTGTTGTGTCCTTTTTGTATCAGGAAATTTACTTCTTCTGGATCAGCCTCTTTATTCTTTCTATACCATACCTTTTCTTTTGTTGAAAAGGACATAGTTATGGGGGCTCTGATTTGTCTGCCCATTAATGCCGAAGGGCTCAGCTTTCTTCCTGCATGTGGAATGGATCTATAACTGGTATCTTGTATGCAATACATCCTATCTGTTTCAACCACGCACATAAATTCTCATTGCAAAATTCAGGTGCATTGTCAGTAATTAGTGTCTGTGGTACTCCATTCATTGAGAATATCGTTCTTAATACTTGCTTTATTGTGGTGGCTTTTCTGTCTTTTACTCTGACAATTTCTAGCCATCTTGAATATGAATCCACTAATACTAAGAACGATCCCCTATCTTTGATATGCACGTGATTCATGTGGACACTAACCCATGGCTCTGCTTCCTTGGGCCATGAGTGAATTTTCCTTTGCTTGAAATTTTTTATTTCTGCACATTTTGGGTATCTCTTAATATACTCCTCTACATCTTTTGGATACCCTGGCCACCAAGCTTGCAACTTAAGTCTTTTTTGCATTGCTATTATGCCACAATGCATGTCATCATGCACTCCTTTTAATATGTCCCACGTCAGTATTTATGGAGCTACAATTATATCGCCATTGCATATTATACCATTTTCCATGGTTAGTTTATGCTTCATTTCTTTAAAGGGACGCTCTGCCATCAAGCACTTGCTCCATACATTATTTCTTATTCTCTCCACTATTCTCTATTTTGAGTCTATTTAGAGGAAGAATGCCCGTTTCTACCCAGTGTATTATTTTGTCTTCTGAATTTTCCTGTTTTTCTTCTGCTTCATTCTTGAAATGTAGCCTTGATAATGCATCCATGTGAGGGAAAGTGTTCCCTTTTACATATATTATGTCAAAATTGAATGCCATGATCTTTATTGTGCATCTCAAAATCCTTCTTTTCTCAGGTTAATTATGAATTCCAATGGTTTGTTGGCCAATTTTAATAAGAATTTCTTTCCTATCAAAAAATTTTGTGCCCTTTCCATGTTCCATCTAATCGCTAATGCTTTCTTTTCAAAATTCGAGTAGTTATTCTCAGCTAGCATTAACCTTCTTGATATGTACATGAGTGAGGGTTTTTCTTGTGATACGATAGCAGCAATTGGCTTTTCACTCGCATCTGTGGTTAATATTACTTCTTTTTGTGGATCAAAAATTTTTATTATTGGTTTGACTTCAGTATTTTCTTTACTGTGTCCAGTTAAATTCATTATTTTTCTTGCATAATTTTGCAAATGGCTCTATTACATCACTGTACCTTGAAATGTATTTACTTTAAAAACTTATCAGCCCCCAAAAGGATTCTAACTCATTTTTATTTGTTGGAGGAGCTATTTCTGTTATTTTCTTTGTTAATGTCTTGTCAGGTGATATGCCTTCTTTTGATATCTTAAATATATTTTCTTCCAATCAAAACTACATTTGTCTCTGTTTATAGTCACGCCTGCCTTGATTAAATTAAAATTTGCTCTTTTTTTATATTTCACTTCTTCTCTGGTTCTTACCCCTACACATATCAGGTCATCCAATAAGTTCTGTCCAAATTTTGAATAAAGAAAACAAGTAACCAAATGCTACATTTAATTACAAATTCAATCAACAATGTATTTTCCCTGATTATCTATGACTTCCTTCCATCTATTAACAAGCTTACTAATTCCATTACTGTAAAATTCTTTTGGCTTTGATTCAAAGAACTCACAAATGTCAGTTTTAACCTCTTCCTGTGTTACAAAAGCTGTTTCTTCCAAATGATTCTATAGCTTACGAAACAAATGGTAGTCTGAAGGAGCAAGATTAGGAGAATAAGGTGGATGAGGAATTTTCTCCAAATCAAGTTCTTTGATCTTTCGTGACGTGATTCTTGCTGTGTGGGGTCGCGCATTGTCCTGATGAAACATCACTTCTTTTCCATTCACTAGAGCAGGTCTTTTTTTCCTCAAAGATTGGTTCAAACACTCTAATTGCTGACAGTATATTTGAGCATTAATTGTTGCATTAGGTGGTAAGAATTCAAAGTTGGCGATCCCACCAGATTGAAAGAAGAACCATTTGTCCATGAAGTTCCCTTCTCGTCTGTGGCTGGGGTCCTTCCCCATTACCAAGCCACTGTCTACGACGCTTAACATTTTGATAAAAGATCCATTTTTCATCGCCAGTCACAAGTCTATCCAAAAAAGGTGAAACAAGTTGGCGAGAATGGAGAGAAGTTTTTTTCTTTTCTCGACTATATATTTTGGGTGATAATTCTCTTTTAGCTGAATACTTGCTTTATAGCCTTTTAACACTCCAATTTCATTTTCTTGTGCCTTCAGAGAATTGACTAATCTTGCCATATCCACTTTTAACACATCAATTCCTAGTAATCTGTGATCTTTTTCATATTCTACCACTGTAATGAGAATTATTTCAAAACGTTCTTTTATGTTAGTACTGTATAATGGACTCATTTGTTGCTTGTCTTGTCTCTAAAAATTTAGTTCTTTCAGCAATGACCAATCTTTTCTTTGGTGTTATGTTCTTTTTTATAACTTTGACAATTTCTTCAAATGTCATTTCTTCTAATTTGCTCAGGTAACACATTGTCAAAAATTTCTTCACTGCTTCACATCCAACAGCAGTAGCAAGAAATAAATCCTTTATCTCGTTTTCTCCTCCTCTGGTTTTGGTATCTCTTAATTTTATTAATTTTGCAAATGCCACAAAAGTTCTGATCCATGTCACTATGTGTTTGGGATCTTCCAGTGCATTCAAGGATCCTACCGACGACGCCTTTGTTATGATGTGTATTTCTCTCTAAGTAGTATCAGTCGTAGCACAGTTCTCCACGTTACGTTTAGCAAACGGGTTTCCTGACTAATTTTCCTTGTTCACCCTCTGCTCTCTATTTATGTTGTCATTCTCATTTGCATAAGATACTACAAGAACAATCACCACACACTGAAAATTTGATAATTGCAGAATCTTGGAACAACAATTGGTTAAAAAATTTATATGCTAGTTAATTTTTTTAGTTCATTCATATAGTAAAATATATAGTTAATTTTTTTGTTACTTTTTTTTTTTTTTCATCATATAGTAAATCTAAAATTTCCTGTTTTTTTTTTTTTTTTTTTTGTGAGGAACCCTGTAGATATATCACAACTACAATTGAAAAGAATTTGTCTAAGCTTAACATAAAATTTGTTACAACTACTACTAAAATAATATTATATTTAATAACAAAAGTGATGGAAACAAAAAGTAAAAGAAACTAAATGAAATCAGCTGGACTATATTACCAACACATATTAAAAAAAAAAATAAATTTAAATTTTAAATTCTCAGGATTCTCACTCCCTCATGTGCATGTGTAGTCACATTAATGTAAATATCACTTTATTCCAATGAAGTCTTAAAGCACAAACTATTTTTTCCAATTTGTCATAGTTTTCCCTAAAATAATGATACATAAAAATATAATGTTTGTTGGTTTCAATCATTAGGGAATGTTTATTCAATCATTTTTACAAAATTGTTTTGTGGCAAAAGGCTGAAGAGGCAAGTGGGGGAAAAGCTGGTCATCACTGACTATCCTACACCCTGCTAATCTGACTGATGACCAATCATAAGGGAATGGCTGCAAAAACATCCCCCTCCCCAATTTTATAGACAAATCATACAGATGTATATCTTTAATTCAGAATACTACAATCACCTAACTGTATCCCTTTTGTGAATTAACACCATTCTTATTTTGTGAACATTTTGCCTTATTACTGTTGCTTTGCCTATTTTTGTCTTATATATATATATATATATATATATATATATATATATATATATATATATATATATATATATATATATATTTATTTAGTATTATTTATATATATTATTTACTTAGTATTATTTTTGACCTGTTCTTTTCTTTCTATCGTTATTGTTTATTGGAAACTTTATCAAATCTGTTTGTTGGGTATTTAATTATGGCCAATTACTCTACAAGACAAAACTTGTTGATTTAATTTAATAACCAACTTGCTGCCTAAATATGCCATATATGTAAATATATTCATGACGGCACCTCAAGGTGGTGTAATGGTTAGCTAGCTTGTTTTGCTAGAACAATTACGACTGACTAGTGAGTCTGTCTATATTTCTGAGATGAGGTATTATGTACAGTATTTACATTAGTCGGACTATTGTCCTCATCTTTGTCGCCTCAAGGACACATGGCACAGTGGATAAAGGCATTGGTTAGATCCAGTGACAGACCCAAAGAAGGTGAGTTCAATACCTGGTTAAAGCAGTGGAGAACTTTCAGAGGGAAAATTAGCAGGAGATAACTGATAACTGACATCCATCAAAACATGGCACGTGGAACTAGAACAGTCTACCCCAGTGATCGAAATAAATTCAGTTCGACATTCCAACCACCTGAAGAAGGCCGAAGCATACAACGGCCAAAACGTTGTAACAAATATGGCGACAAAGATGAGGACAATAGTTCAACTAATGTAAATACTGACTAGTGAGTTCGATCATTACTGGGTCCTCCACACTTTCGGCCTTGTGTCACATCCAAGCAATGCTTGGAAAATCACTATGTAAATATATTTATTTGTATTCTTGCTGCCTAAATATTTCTCAAATATATTACTCATTTGCGTATACACACACACACACACACACACACACATATATATATATATATATATATATATATATATATATATATATATACACACCTTTCTATCTATCTACATTATGATAGAAACTTAACATGAGGGCACCTCATGTGTCCATGAGGCGACAAAGATGCCATGTGTCCTTGAGGCGACAAAGATGAGGACAATAGTCCGACTAATGTAAATACTGTACATAATACCTCATCTCAGAAATATAGACAGACTCACTAGTCAGTCGTAATTGTTCTAGCAAAACAAGCTGACAGTTGGACCTAACATACATATATGTTATTTGCTTAGTATTATTTTTACCCTGTTCTTTTCTTTCTATTGTTATTGAAAACTTTGTCAATTCTGTTAGTTGGGTATTTCGCCCAATTACATTTAATCATGGTCAATTACTCAACAATGTTTAATTTTAAATAATGATTCTGATATTGAAGAGGCTAAAAGAAATCTTACTGGGAAACAGCTGCTTTGGAAATCCAATTCTGTGGTCTTTTTTTTAAGGATGTATTAATAATCTATTAAATTCTTCTTCTGTTCCCAAAATGATTGCAGTCTTTTTGAAGAGCGGGCCATTGGCGTGTTAACGGAATGCTATGCATCTGATGAGAAGATGGCACTCCAACTTCTTGTGCAGCAACGTGACAACTGGGGCCAAACTTCGTGCATACTTATTGCAGTCAATGCTGATAACAAAAGATTTATTTCACAGACAGCATGCCAATCACTACTGAGCAACATCTGGATGGGGAAAATGAATAATAGCAACAGCAACTGGAAGGTAAGATATATATATTATACAATATCTATATATATTTACATTGCAAATTTGTAAAATCCATAAATTATACTTACTTGCTTATAACAGCATAAGAAATTTGTTATTGTTAAGTTTCTATCATTTTACCACCACCTGTAGCTTCCCTGTGCCGTTTCTATAAATATGTTCATCGTAATTGTTCTGATATCCTTTCCTCTTTGGTACCTTAAGCACGGTACAATGCTGGATAATTTCCTCAAAGATGAAGAAGAAACTTGTAGCAACAGAAATGTAATTCTACAGAAAGATGCTGAGGATACACCATGGAACAAACTTGTGAGCAACAACAAAATTTTTAGAGAAAATGGAAACAAAAAGTAAACTTAAAATTAAAAAGAAATAGTTGAAATTACTGGTGCACATAACGTGAAAAGCGCACTTGGAAAATCTGTTACTCACAGGATGAATTGAGAACAAGAAGAAACCAATGTATAATATATTTGACGAGCTTGAGAAAATAGAATTTATTTAGAGCTTCAAGGGACAGGAAATTGTGAAGAGCCATGATCACCTATGTCTTAAGGGGACATGGCACATAAAGAGAGAGAGAGAGAGAGAGAGAGACAGCTAGGTCTCATGATTTTACTATTGAAATTACTAGGTGTAACCATAAGATCTATGCTAATAGTTTCTTCTCTTGCACTTCTCCCCTGCTTCTTACTTTCTTGTCAACTATGATCTTCAAAAAAATTAAATGCAATGTCACTTGTTATCTTCTGTCTCTTGGAATCCTTTTCCTTTTATTGTCCTTTTTCCTCAATAACATTTTTCTCATATCCTTTCACTCTCAGTAACCCCTTGCATCTTAGTGGCTTTTTTGCTTTACTTAGTGTTATGGTAATTTACCCACGTATGCATGAACTCTCCCAGCTATAAATAGGAGCAGGTACTGCCTTTTGGGGAGGGAAGATTCCATCAGTCAGCTCTGCCAGTTGGACCTAACATACTTGATGTAACACTCTCATTTGTATATGTTTGTATTACTGTTTCTGTTAATATATTTGTTTAACTCAATTCCTCCCTTTGTGTATTTATTTATGGCCATAACACTTAGGGTGAAATGATTAAAATTATAATGATTTAGTGGAAGAAAAGAAGAAGAAAACATTAAATGTCTTATCTCAAGTATTTTGAATGACACAATTGAAAAGTCCAAGACTCTTACACGAATGAAATCTGCAGAGAAACATTTATTTTAAAAAGCAAAAATATTCTTCCCAATATACAAGTAGTACAAATTACAATAAAGGCCCTGCACAAAATTTTCCTTATGTACCTCAAATTATCAAGGCAAGATAACCCTAAGCAAGAAAGGAATACCACTAGTATGCAAGGGGTTACAGGAAGTGAAGGTGAAGACTGATAATAGGGAGAATTGAGGAAAGGACAAAAGATGGATGGGATTCTAGAAGACAGAAAATGGTAGTTGATGTTGCATATAAATTTTTGAAGAATGTAGTTATCAGGGAAGCAAGTAAATGGAAGGGAGTTTCACAAGAGGGAAGAATGAGAAAATAAACTGTTGGAGTAGAAGTGGCAGTTGCATTTAGCTATTTCAACAGAAAAAGTGTGGGACCTAGATGCCAATCTAGTATCATGCTTAAATTCATATTTTCAGAGCACCACGGAAAAAAGCTTATCAGAGCAGTTGCCATACAAATATTTGTAGAAAAGATAGAGGGAAGTCACCTCACATCAGTAAGAAAGTGACTGAAGTTGAGATGACTTGCCAGGATCAATTACATTACAGATCCTTCTTTGGATTTTGTCAAGAATCTTGAGATGTATAGGAAGCAAACCAGACCAGATATGGTAAAAATATTCAATACACAGAAGAATGGTATATTTGTAAAAGTGCAAGATGGATTCTGACAAGAAAAAATTTCTGCTACAAAACAGTGATGATATAGTTGCTCTACTTCAAGTCAGTGGAAAATGTGAGGCCAGAAAGATGCAGTGTATAGCTCTCCTGTAGTCTAGTATCAGTCATTCTGATGTCAGGCAGAAAAGGTTTTCAAGGGAGGTTAAACTGAAAGCAGTTTTCTTCTCTTAAAAAATTACAGTTAGTGTAAAGTAAATGTTTTCTTTAAAAATAAATAGATTTTACAAGTTTCTTTCAGAGTAACAGTTTCTCTGAATCAATTTCTTAGCAACAAAAGAAATTTACATTGAAAAGTTAACAATTCAAAATGTCACTGTTTCAAAGTTGAAAATTGAAATTCAAAGGAGGGTGAGAAAAGGTTGACCTACCTGGGCAAAGCTGCTTTTCTGGAGTTCTTTTGAGGAATATTCAGATTTTTGGAACATTCAGATTTTTGGAACAGGTATCTTCAAGTCTGTGATAAACTCACATGGGTTTATGAAGGTAATCATATGACCGATTTCTTTTCTCAGCAACAGTAGCCTAATGACAGCCTTTTACCAAAGTGGCCTAATCCCTTCTCTGCAGCAGCAACCAGAGTCAATCTACCCATTTCTGGTTTATCCTTTTCTGGCTTTGCAGTCAAAATTTTTCCTCTTATGAACCAAACTTGTGGATTAAAACTGACTCATAAACCAATTCCTTTGAATCCTATGCCTTTTATAGGTTAAAATATTGAGTCACCATCCAATCAAATGATGTCTATTTTTAATTCAAATTTGGCAGATTTTTTATGACACCAATTTGGAAATTATTATTTTTTTTTTTTCAAATCTTTACACATCAATTTTCATTTATGCCATATATATATATATATATATATATATATATATTAAATAATTAAGAATGAGACAACCTTAAGGTTCCATGGCTATAATTCATTTCCCAAGAAAATATATTTTTCCTGGTTCATCAGGTCACATGTCTAGTTACAAAGGAATTTGGTTTCTTTTGTTTTTAATACAAGATTTTGAGGGATAGTTTTAGATTGATATTAGGTAACAGAGGTGATAGGAGGGGGAATTTATAGGATGGTCTATCTTGGAAGATATATATAGAGGGAGAGAGAGACTGTTTAGCTTCATTAATATTATCTTAGTAAAAATATTTTCTACAATTTCAATATTTTATTTATTTTTTTCATATAATTTCAATATCATTTTTATCAAAAACAATTTTTATAAAATATATACATCATAGACTTTTAGAATAAATTTATGCCTAAATATTTACAGATTTAGCTAACTATAGAAAAAAAAAAGGAAATTTGTATAGTGACATTATATCCAGAATCATTCTTTTACTATTGCTTTTTTTATTTTTTATTTTTTTGCATACTCAAGAAAACTGAAAAACGGTGTGCTCCCCATCAAGATTTGAATCTGCATCCTCCTTCCTTACAGAAGGAACCACAGTCTGATCCAGTGTATTTTGACTGCTTGGCTATGAAGAACCTCACAATCAAGCAAGGTTCTATTTTGCTTATTTTGTGAGGTTCTTTGTAACTGATTGGTCAAAGCACACTGGATCAGATATTTGTTCCTCCTGTAAAGTGGGCAAAGGTTTGAATCCTGCTGGCAGCCACATCTTTATTAAATTTTCTTGAGTACACAGGCCAGTAGACAAAATTAATAATAATAATAATAATAATAATATGGGTATCCACTAAAAATGTTTGAGGTAATAATATATATATATATATATATATATATATATATATATATATATATATATATACATACACACACACACACACACACACACACTCACTCTCTCTCTCTCTCTCCAATTTTATATCTTTTAATTTTCATCAATATTTTGATTAATTTTGATCATTTTTTTCTTTTTCAGTTAATTGCGTCTATTTTATTCCCTCTTTTTATCTTATTGCTGATTACATTTGACAAGAAAAATTCAGAAAAAGACCAGGTAAGATCATATTTCATCTTGCACTTTGCATTTAATTCCCTCTTATTATCTCTCATTTTCCTTTTCATCCATTTATTGACTGAGTTTTCTGTGTGGTACTAATACATTAGTCCTTTCTTCATTGCATGGACCCTTATTTGTTAAATTTCTTTCCACAAGTGCAATATTGATAAGATCAGTGGCTGCTGCTATGTATATGTCAGCATAGGGAAACAAATAAAGGATGTTGAAGTACTCTTGTTTAAACCTAGAACAGAATACCTATGGTGTAACAAATAGGCAGGATATACCTGGATCTCTCAGACATTGAAAACAATACAAAATAAAATATTAGGAAAAATATTTGTTTTATATCATGCAATGTTGAACATTGTACAACCATTTTGGTTGCATTTTTATAATTATGGGCATTATTACATCCATGATATAATAACATTGTATTTCATGGACATAATGGAACAACTGAAAGAAAAAGGAATGACAAACATTCTTTGTTCTCAGAAAGAGCTTTATGTCACTATGTTATACACAAAATTATATATACATATTTACAGATGTGTACCATGCAGAGAAACTATAACATATATCTACATAACAAGCAGAGTGAAAGGAAAACAAAATGATAAGGTCTTACATATAATATGGAGATTATGCTGTGTTTCTGGAGAAGCTATATATTCCCAAAGGGAAACGGTTTGTAAACTGTATGTACTACCTGGCTAACCTGGCAGAAGCCCAGGCAGGACAGATAACTCATGTGTCTTGTCTCCAGAAAGCTGACTGACTGACTGCCACTTTTGTCACTGTATGAAGTGATGTCACTAAATAGCTTTCATGCAACTTCATCTTCACCAGAGGGAGATAATCACCATTTTTTATCACTACACCATCTTTGTTAAAGATGTGCTCAGTAAACACATATCCATCTGACCCAGGAGTACCAGTCTAGTGTTAATTAGAACTTTGGTGCTAACATTATTTATAATCTGGGATAAATTATATGAATAAACTTAATTTCTAATTAATTCTCAAAATCAAAAAAAAAATTAGGATAAAATTAAAAAATATAGGGCAAAAACTGATCAACTCCCTTAAAACATCTTTCAAAAGAGTAATATTGAAGTAATTTTTTATTTGTTTTTATGGTTTATCAACCCTTTTCATGTTATTTACAGTAGAAAAATATCTTTTGATTGTAAGAATTTTTTGGAGATGATAATGATTTACAAATATATGTCCTACTAATTAACCCATAGCTGGTGGGAGAAGAGGTATAATCATACCTTTCTCAAAGATGTTTGTGCAATAGTGAATATAACAAACCCAATTAGAATGAAAATTTGGCTCTGCAATTTCAAATTCTGAACTGTTATCCATTACCCTACACACATATACAAGCTTACAGCACCTGGTATTCCCAAGGTAGTGACCAGGCTCAATGTTGCTTAACTTCAGTGGTCATATGTGAACTGGTGTTTCAAGATAATATAGCTGTAAGCCTAATACTGAAGTAACTTGTACAAAAAGATATTCTAAACTTATTTGCAGAAACTTTCTCCAAAAATTCTTCCAGTGAGAATTATAACCAACAATTTCAAAATATTAAAAGGAATGCTGAAAAAATTTTTTTTTTAAATAAACAATTCTGAACATAAGAATAAACCATATATTCTTATTTAAATTGACTCCATTTAAAGATTTCATATTATAGCTGATTACCTGGGTGAAATTTCTTTATGCTATTTTAAAACAGTTATCTGAAGGATCTGTAAAGCATCACTTTAATATCTTCAATGACATATAGATAAGTAGCAAATTTACAGATAGCTAGAGGCAGATTACCATAACTCCCAGTTGGAAATATGGAGGGAAAAAAAATACTGATGAAAGAAATTATCAATCTGTTGCATTGATGAGTTGCCTCTGCAAAACTTTAAAGCACCTGATAAATAATAGATTAATCTGGCTTTTGTATTAATGGATTAATTATCGATTTTCAATGCAGATTCCATATCAAAAGAATTATAATAGGTCATTTGGTTGATTTAGAAATGCTTATAAGAGAGGCATTTATTAAAAAAAATATAATACCTAACTGGAGTGTGTAACTGGATCAGATGTTGAGTACGTGTATGGAAGTTACCCTGTTGTTATATGTATTTGTAGTAGTAGTTGATAGAGGAATCCATTTTACTTTTTTTTACCCTGAAAATGAAATGAATTAAAAGATACAATAATAACATAAACAATAATATTCAAGACACATGTTGACATTAATAACAAGAATTTGTATTTTTCTTTTTCATGGTGTGAATTACACATATTGGTATGGTGTGTGTTAAAAATATTTTCAGTGTTACTGTCTCTTTTGTTTCTTTAAAAGTTTATGCTTACTTGTTTTGCTTATTCTGAAAATTTTGTTGGTGAGGATAACATTTGAGATCGTCAGTTTTCTATTTTCTGGAGGGATAAGGATATGTATATATTGGGCCTTTTTACTACTGCTACTGTCACTTGCTACTCTATTGATGCTACTGTCGTAACTGTCATCGCTTGTGGTGGAAGGGTCGTTTTTATAATCAGATTTTAGAATGATGAAATATCTTTCTCATCTTTCATCACCGGTGGCAAAGTTGTTTTTTGGGTGATGAAATTTTTTATCTTTATTTAAGAGATGATGAAATATCCTTATTTTCTATCATCACTGATGGCAAGGTTATTTTTAGAATGATGAAGTATCATTATTCTGGATCATAACACTGTTATTATAAATTGCAGCATACAAGTTGACCTCAAGTTTAGGTCTATATTTATTGTATAGATCAATCTCCAAACATAAAACTGAAACTTAGGCCTATTGCTAAATGAAGTTGAAATTTATAAAATGCCATACACATGAGTTACCATAATGTTTTTAAAATTATGTGCTATGTTAGAGTTAAAATTTTAATCATTAATGCAATATGGTAACTTTAAAATAATGTTGTACCATAATTGCACAGTAATTATGCTTTTACAGTACGTGTATATTCAATTCAGAGGAGGCATGGTGGAGTAATGGATAGCAGCATGGATTGAGGAATCGGAAAGCTGAGTTTGAATTCCAGTTGAATCCATTTCATTTACTTATATGCTAATGCCCTTGGGAAAGGTATGAATCCTCTTCTCCTCCCCCCAGCTATAGGTAAATAGCAGAACAGATCAGGTTCTATAGCCTTGGATGGCAACTGGTCTACCACAGAAAGAAACAGCAACCTCCTGCAGGAAATGTAGTCAGTCATGTATTGAAAGATACATGATCGCCTAAGTGTGTATCACGCATGGTATATAGCTGACTGACTGTATATTCAATGAACTGCCATTATGTGTCATTAAACTGTCATTACTCTCATGAAATTGCACAGATGACATGCATAGCAAACCTAGTTGTCTGAATTACCACCTAAGTTAAATGGCACTTCAGTCAGTATTTACACTTAGTGTATCAGCTGATGGATTGACGCCCAAACACTCTGAAATGTTCATATCAGAGCTTCTAGCACAAATGCCAAACAGTACAGCATGTCCAAATTTCTGGTGAAGTGAATTGCGTCATAGTGCTCTTTTGTCAAAGGCAGTACCCAACTGACACTACAATAAAATCAAATACAAACTATGCACATACAAAGTTAAAAATATAAAACGGCGACAATTTATCCATCGCACTCTGCACTTTTCTAATATTCTGGATGAGTGAGGTGACATTCTCTCTTATCCCATTCCTCATCCAAGAAAAAAAAATTCTTTTAATGCACAAGATCCACCTGATCTGGTTATAGCATTGCTTCTGAGATAGTCCTTAAGGCTGAAGAAATTTTGCTAGAATTATTCTTGTCCAATACTAAAGATACTACAAAACCAAAATATTAACCTGAAAACTTGAGCCATGTTCTTAAATAAGTTCATCAGATGAAAACTCTGATTGGCATCCATCTCATTCAGACATATCTATATACAAACGTTTTCTCAGATCAATGATTGAAAGGGGTTTCAAGTAAATGAATACTTTAAGTCTTAAACAAGACATTTCATAGACTTACCAAGTAATAAAAACTGCATAAGTTGAAAAGGGAAAATAAAGATATAATCAAGATGTTGACTTTCCATACTAATGTAAACAAAAGGTTTGGAAGAAAAACTCTTATGAATACTAGAAAGAGCTATAACATTTAGTGGATGGACTTGAGAACTCTAATTTCCTGAAAAAAAACTATTTTAAGAAAAAAATTTAACAAATTTCAACTGACAGTAACACTAATGTTTTCTATATGGAAATGGTTCATTTCACCATTACCATTGATCACTTTTGTTCTCAATTTTCTGGTGCACTGTGTATTTTTTATTTTGGCAGACTGGCAAAATATTTTCTGGCTTTATATATATTGTAGTCTTATTTTCATTTTGGATAAAAATATTGGCATTAGAACACCGCAAAATTAAAATGATCAGATTTCACTCAACAAAAAAAGTGCTAAGGAAAAATAATTGGTTTTGGTTCTATTTTTCTTTTAGGGGTGTGAGAGTGGTAAGAAAAAAGGGTAAGTAAGAATTAAAGTCTCTTTCATATAAAATATTTCTATACATACACACAAACACATATATATATATATATATTACAGTTGTGATTTCAATCCCTGCTCTCAGCAGAGATAAAAAAAAAAAAAAACTTGGAGAGTTGAGTTATCAAGTGGGATATCTAAAAGTATGACACATGGAATTAAAACAATCTACACCCGTGGCCTAAATAATGGGTTCAGTTCAAAATTCCAACAAATATCACCTGAAGAAGGACGGAGCATACAACATTCAAAATGTCATGAATGTGGCAATAAAGATGAGAACAACAATCAGAACACTGTAAATAGTGCAAATAGTTATAATACCTCATCTCAGAAATATAAACAACTATATAATCATGGTATTTCAAAAATAAAATTATACAGTGTGCGATGGGTAAATTGTCGCCATTTTGTATTTTTAATTTGGCAACTGCACAGTATTTTGTAGGGTCATTTGGGCACCATCTGTGAGAAAAAAAGCAGCATGACACAATTCCTTCCACCAGAAATTTGGAAACAACATACTGTACTGTTTGGTATTCACACCAGAAGCTCCAATACAAATATTTCAGAGTTCTTGGGTGTCAATATGAGGACAGTGCAGAGGATTTGAAAAGAGGTGGAGGAGTGATTATGAATGTGTTTAGAGTTATCACTAGTGATGACGATGTTATGCCTCCGTTCACCTTCCCACAGATCCTCAGGCTCAACATGAAGACCTACATCAAGTGCTTTGAGGAGGCAGTGCTGCCCTGGGTCAAGAGGGTGATTGCTGAAGACCCTATGTCTGGCAACAGGACTCTGCACCATGCCACACAAGAAGGAGAACACAGGCATGGCTGTCAGACAATTTCTGTGACCACATCACTCCTTACATCTGGTCACCTAACTCCCCAGAAGGCAACCTCCTTGATTATTATATTGTGCAATGCAGTTAAGTGAGGGACCAACAAAACTTACTGTAACACCAAGGATGAACTGAAGGTAAGGATTATGGCAGCATTCATCAATTTAAACAAGAAGATCATCCAGAAGAGTTGCAGGAGATTCCAAAGTCATCTGGAGACAATGATTGATGCCAATGACAATTTCATTGAATAAATTTACCCTTTAGTATTTCAAGATATTTTTGTGTAATTTTGATAAATATATGTTAAAATTAGTGTTATTTTCATTTTTGCATAATTTAGACAACTTGTCCATTATATATATGTATATATATATATATATATATATATATATATATATATATATATATATATATCCCATGCATAAACAAAACAAAATATTTTGGTAAACTTCTGAAATAAAAACATCTTGCTGGCAATAGTAGGCATCCATTTATCTCATGAGATTATGGTAGTGTTCTCTTTGGTCAAACATTCTCCTTTTGCAAGCAGCGTTTGGAGTGGGTTAACAGAGCAATCCATGCATGACACTCTCTTCTGTAGATGTGAGAGATGAAGATGGAATGTACAATAGAGGTCTGACTTTGCTCTCTCTACTTTCTTTGTTGTCTCCTGATCTCTAAATAAAAACATGTGGCAATAGAAAAAACTGATTGTGTTCTGTGAGCTTTAAGTCCTGTCCAAATAAAAGTAATTTTTTATGACTTTTTATGAAAGGTGTTTGTATCTGTATGAAAGTTTTCATTGAAGAAAAGAAATGTAAATTTGGTAGAGTAGGCAATTGTCATGAATTCTGAGTAGTAATAAGAATTTTACAATTTACAGTTGCCAGAGTCATAAGTAAACATGTTGGTTGAACATTACAAAGAATTGATAACTTGATCTCCTTGTGATGTGTCTACTATGGCCTTATATTTTACCATTTTTATGGGAACAGCTCAGATCTAAACATTTGGAAGTTTAAATGCAGTGTAGGTCTCCCAAAAAGATTAACATAGTGGCTGAATATTAAATTGTTAGTAGAGTGGTTGGATGATAAGTGGATAATAGCATTGGTTGAAGTAATGCAGTGACTTACTCAAAGAGTTGTGAGTTCAATACCTGGTCACAGCAGAGGCAAACAAAAACTTGATGAATTGAGTTACTAAAGGAAAATAACTGAAACTGAATCCAGAAGAGGCATGGCACGTGAACTAGAACAATCTATCCCAGTAGATAAAATAAAGGGTTCAGTTCAAAATCCTAATCACCTGAAGAAGGCTGGAGCATACAACAGCCAAAACATTGTGCATATAGCAACAAAGATGAGGATAACAGTTCAAACAAGTAAACAGTTACAATACCTCATCTCAAAAATATAGACAGACAAATATTTAAATGTTCTATTCAAGGTCTATTTTAGAAGTGTTAAAACTGGAGATATGATAACACTGTGGAAAAATTTGCCATCCCAGCCCAGTTATCAAAGGCAGCATCATATTTATAACTTAAAAACAAATGTTGCCATGTAGCCAAACCATGTTAACTCTCTTGACCAGAAAAGGATCAGCAAAACTTTCTAATATCTAATACAGAAAACTGGGTCCTGTTAGATAGGGATTTACTAAAGTACATTGATGTTGAGAAAGAATTTAAGGCTGCATATATTTGCGTGTGTATACATATAAGTGTGAGAGTAAAAAAGTTAAAGATTGTCAGTACGTATGATTGTGTGTGTTCTGCTAAATACTTTCAACTATTTCAAGACTTTACAATTGCATGTTTTTAATGGCTACAAACAAGATGTCTTTATTTATTCACTCCTAATGTTGTTAAATCTTTTGGCAGATCGAAAAATGAAGCTGAAAATTTAAGCAGGAAACAAAAAATCTTAGCTTTCTACACAGCACCAGTGATAACCTTCATTACAAATGTGGTATGTGAATTATTTTATGAATTCTCAAACACTTAGATTGAATTATATAAGATTGTTCTAAGTTTTTTTGGAATGGTTAATTTTTGTTTAACGGCATATCGACATCTCTATGGGTTATTTAATGCTGAAATCTAAATATTTTGTATGCAATTTTATTTTGGGGGATAATAATGGTTTAATGATGAAGTTTTACTAATTAACTCCTAGCTAGGGTGAGAAGAGGTGGATTCATACCTTTCCCAAGGCTATCTGCACATAAGTGAATATAACGAACCTAACTGGAATTGGAACTTGGTTCTCTGATTAACAATTCTGAGTCATTATCCATTACACCACCCACAAATCCAAGCTTATAACACCTGATATTCCCAAACAGTCACCCATCTAAGTACTGATCAGGCTCAATACTACTTAATTTCAGTGATTATACAGGAACTGTAAGAATGGTCAATCAGGAAAAGAAAATATTCTTAAATGTTATGGAAATACAATTTGTGCTTTATCAATTCATAGAGATTGATAATTACTTTAAAAAAGTATGAATCATAAGAATAAGGTATGAATCATAGTGATAATTACTTTAAAAAAGTATGGATTATAGTGAATGAATTTATAGCAGATTTCTTTACTATTTAGGACTAATCCCTGACTTTCCAAGAATTTTTTTTTAAAAAAAACAAATATTGGTTCAAATGTGCTATCACTCTGACTAATCAAAATTCAGACTTCAAAACATATTTTTTAACCAATCACATTTCACTTTGTTAAGCTTCCCTAAGGATCTTAACTGATATAAAATAATCTCACCTCAGCAAATGTTAATCAGTCAGTTACAGATTACTCACCATAATTCAAAAGATAGTTGACACCTTTCATCATGCATCTTTGTTTGTTTAATGGCATATCAACTCCTTATGGGTCATCTAATGCCGAAATTTAATTTTCATGTGAACATTAGTAATTTCTTTTAAAAAATGTAATGCTGGTAATTTTTTTTTTTATAAAAAATGTATTACTGGTAATATTTTTTTCCTTAGAGAAATGTATTGCTGGTAATTTTTTACAAAAAAGTATTGCTAGTAATTTTTTTATTATAAAAATGTATTGCTGGTATTTTTACTATAAAATTTTTTATACTTTAATAGTGTTTTGACCCCAGTTTGGGAGTTAACTATTTGCTCATAGCTACCACCCCAGGTTTGGGTGGACCTGGGAACAGGAGCAATTAAGAGGTGGTTCCACACTCCTCAAAACCTCCCACTCAGAGACCTTGTTGCCAGATGTTGTTTATCATCATACCCAGGGCAGTCATCAGGCATCTAGATTTGTCACCTTGCAACTTTTTAATAAATACATGAACTGCATTTGAATTCTCTCAGGAATCTCATTTCAGTCATCATAACAAGCCAATGAGTATAAAATAACTTTTTACAGTTATTACTGCCTGGATAGTACTTATGGGAGAGTGTTTTCCCCCAAATACTCACTTCTCTATCAACAATTGAAAGATACCAGTGACAAGGATTGTGGATTCATGCCTTTCCAAAGAGCATTTGTGCTGAGTGAAAGACAAGTAACCTCAGTTAAGTCAACTTGCATTTCTCATTTTTCAGTGTTAATAAGCATTACACAAACTCTATTATTCTGTCAGAAATTGTGGAAAAACATGATAGTTCACGTCCTGAAGGGACATGACACATAGAAGATGAAGATTCTTCATTCTCTATGCTTTGACTGCTGTAACTGTAACAAAGTTAAAATGGAAAATTTAAAAAAAAGCTAAAACATGTAGTTCTTTAAATGAACCCTATTTTGTAATTGTGTAGCGATTTTTAATGTTTTAATATCCTAAAATAAATTATATATATATATATATATATATATATATATATATATATATATATATATAATGATTGTTTTACAAAACAAAAA
The DNA here is from genome assembly GCA_903632075.3 of Acanthosepion pharaonis. NCBI lineage: Eukaryota > Metazoa > Mollusca > Cephalopoda > Sepiida > Sepiidae > Acanthosepion > Acanthosepion pharaonis. The sequence continues at coordinate 2,680,523 of CAHIKZ030000269.1, forward strand.
ATTTGGTTGACTAGTATATTTATGAAGGACAGTGCTTTTAAGGCAAGTAGCCTATAACAGTAAAGTTTGCTCAGCATTATGAAAGAAAGCATTAATAGTTTTTTGTCCATAAAGAAATACATAAATAAAAAATTAATTATACTGTTACTGTGTTGTTTCCATAATAAATAAATAAATAAAAATTAATTACAGAAAAAAAAATTATTATAAAATAATTATAACAATTATAATTATCATTAATTCAATCATTCTAAACCAATGAGAATTGATACCACTTTTCTCCTCTGCATGCACAAATGTGACATTCTCAATACTAGACAAGCAGTTCACATGGGCAGGTCATTAACACATGCCTCAATGAAAATTTTGTCTACTTTTCCTTTTTCAGGCCATAATGATAACATTTATCTTTTAGCACTCAACAAATATTTGAGGTAAGAAAACCCCAGACTCCTGTATTTTTTAACTAAATTATCTCAACACACATTACACCCATCTATAAAAAAACATACAAGAAAAACTGTATACACTTTACTTATTCTTTATATTATCATTCTATTGGATTCCAATCCATGCTTGATCTACATTTGACCCCAAACTCACAGTTTTAGTTGGTATCTGTCTCTCATATCTCCAAAACCATATAACAACCAGATAATAAATAATACTTGTTTTGTTTTTTCAACATCTTGCTGTTTCTCATTTTTACGAGTATTTTTGTATATATATTAGCATTTTTATAATAATTTAATCAGTTACAACTCCTGTACAATAAACAAAAAGTAAAAAAATGATCAAAACATATTTTCCCAAATAAAGTTTCATAGATGGTATCTGCTCATTATGCAGTTAGTTAAATTTAGATTTTGTTGAATTTAAGATTAGATAGTTAAATTTGACTTCAACTATGTAACTGTTATAAATTTTGAGCATAAAATTATATTTGTCCTTAGCAGTAGATTTTAAAAAATTGCCCGGGGATGTAACAAAAAGAGATAGATTTTTCATTTTTAAAAAAGACTGAAAAATAAAATTAAAAGATTATTTTTTAACGTTGACGGACACGCATTTCTTAATTAGTTTTTTTTTTTTTTTTTTTTTAATTGGTCAAACCCAAATTTTTTTTTTTTTTTTTACAATCGTTATGAGTCTATCGATTGGTGAATAGAAGATTATAAACAATTTCTTGTAAATGGAATTTTAAAGCATTCTGAATGTAAATAAAGAAAAAAGTTTGTTCAAGACAATAAGAAATTAGATAAAAAAAAAATTGGATGCTTGTTTTATCGGCTGAAAAATGTAAGAAATCCGATCCCATATATAAAAAACACACACACACACACACACACACACACACACACACACACACACATAAACAACCTGGTTTTTTTAACCTAAGTCACTCCACGGAATCGCTAAAACATAGAGCATAGTCTGATGAAAAAGATGCCAAAGTTTATGAAAACAAAATTTTAATTTAAAAACCTTGTTTCTCTTTGTCGCAACAAGGGGTAGTAAATAACATAGATAATTTTTGCACATTTTTTTTACACACATTAATTTGGAAAATCTTGCAAAAAATAAAAATAATTGTCAGATGTTAATGAAACTTTCAGAAACTATTCACAGATGATCGAAATTATTATAAATATGTTTTTTTTTATTAAAGTCATGGCAGAAATATTTCTTTTTATATTTATTAACACCCCCATAACTAACTTTATGAAAAACTCTAGAAATTCGAGACCATCGGTTTTAGTGATTACAATAGTTAAAAGCACAAGGCTTTGAAGAATGCAAATCATGTTTATTTTTTTTTTTGGCCAACGTACCTGAAAATCAGCTGTGAATTGTAACATACAAAACTCAATAAAACAAATATATTATTTAGTTTCAAATGCTTTTATTTGTTTTTATGAATATGGACAATATTTTCTGAAAGCAAAAAATTTTTTCAAGGAAAATTGAATTTTTAATACAATTACTTCTTATTTCTTTAATTTTAAAAAGATTTTTAAAAATTTTTTAAATTGAATTTTTAAAAAATATTTTAACATTAGAGGGTTCAACATCAACCTTTCAAAATGTCTGTGTGAGATTGTCATTGTCTAGCGCTTTGAAAATTGTATAATTTGGACCAATCAGATTAGCCATGGTAATTAAGAAATGTAATTTTTTTGTGTTTATAGTCGGACAGTAATTATCAAGCACGGAATTTAAAAACCAGAATACAATTTAGTTGCATTATTTGAGTTCAGCATTGTTCTCCGCTGTTAAGCCCTTTACTTTTACAAAACACTTATGGAGAAGTTAATTTGAGTTTTTCAATTTCAACTGAGAAGGGTACCTACAAGTAACAGTATCATCTTATGAAATTTAACTACTGCTAAATTTTAATTTATATGATCTTATTTTTATATTAATCACAGTTATGACATTTTTCCATAAATGAAATATCAAAATTAATAATAAAATGAATGGAAATACAAATAACACAGTAAAATGTAATAAATGTACATAAAATTATAGTATTTTCAACACTTTGATAAAATTTCGAAAGAAAGGTACCTAAATTAATTAGATACCTTTTTTTCTTATGAAATTTAATCTCACTATTAACAGTCTTATTTTTTTTCATTTCTTTATATTTTCCATAAAGCATCGTAAATGTAAAAAATGAAATTTAAACAAAAAAAAAAAAAAAAAAAAAAAAAAATTATATGCTGAAAGTTTTCCTTAAAAGTAACAAGGTAAATAATTTGTTCACTTAATAATTTCACTTCCTTCCATCTGTAAAAGAAACCCTATGTAAGTTTCTATCCGTCATGAATGTGCCAAAAAGTCAATAGTTAATATTAGCGAAAGGTTATGATCTTTTTTGTTTTATTTTCAAATTCATTTTTTCAGGGAAGCTAAGTTAAGCTTGGGTCAAAATATTTTAAATAAACAATATAATTTCTGTTTTTATTAAAATCAGTTTTAAAAAATGATAATTTCTTTTTAAAAGAATATCAAAGTCAGATTTTAATCTTTTTTATCAAATCGAAAAAAAATAATTGAAAATGATTATCTGTTTTTTTTTGACCAAAAAAAAAACCATTTTTTTAACGAAAATTTCAGACGTGCTAGGAAGGATTAAAAATGTAAAAAAAATACCCTCAAAATAATTTGATCTTTCCTCTTTAATAATAATATAAACATTAAACGATAAAATTTTGTTTTCGTCAAGTTCGAAGCATTTTTCATCATGCTATGCTCTTTTGTTTACATTTTCGTGGGAGAGTTCTCCCCTTTCACCATGTATATTTGATGATGTCAAATTAATCGTGTTTTCAAAGTGATTTTATTAAAAAACAACTGTGTTTTTCCCATTTTCGGCCCCGTTAGAACCACCACAAGGTAATTTTATGTAGTCCTGTGAAGTTTTGTTGAAATCGGCTAAAAAATGTAGGAAATTCGATCCAACATATAAACGTTACAGACACACACACACACACACAATCTGCATTTTATAATAAGTAAGATATAAAGTTCTTGGCCTAACTAACATCCAAAAATCTTGCCAAATCTTATAATTCAAGGATTAACTCCTTCTTTATTGCATACAAACTTGTGGAGTTTATCAGAAATTAAATTAAATTATTAAAATCATGTCTGGCTTACTTCCAGAGCCAAAAATAAACATTAGGTAGCCTCCCTCAGTGAAATTAGAATTGTTTGCGCATAAAAAAATTTCATTATTCATTTTCTTCTTTTTTTTTTTTCTTGTTTATGACATTATCTACAGGTTTATATTCATTTTTGGTTTGTCATTAAACACCATTTGATAAAAAGGACACATTTCACTATCCTAAAAGAGACTCATACAATTGTACATTTCAGGTACAAACATTTTATATACCAACTTCATGTGTACATTTCTTTCTTATTATTTGTTTATTATAAATTTTGTTCTATGTATGTCACATGAAATGGTTCAATCTTATTTACAGGTTATACCCATTTTCGTATAATTTGCCTTTCTTGCCAGATCTACTTTTTTCAACTACTGGAACTGGCTAACAATAACACCACATGTTATTCCTATACCACCTCAACATGTCTTTGTTTGAATGTTGTTTAGAGATTGAATTAAAAGCTTTAGCTAAGAAAACAATATTATTGCAAAAAACTTTACAACAGCACCCTAGTATATGTGATATTTTTTAAAAATTATATTTAAAATAGTTGTCCTTCAACAAAACCTATGTATTTTATCCACTTAACAAAAAGAAAAAGTAGGAATTAATATTAGAAATAATTTTCTATTTATCTTTCTTCTTCTGCAGGGATTCTATGTAATATTTCTCATCACCTTCAGCTATGTGTTGTTGGTTGAGTTCCAGAACACCACTTCTAACATGGAATATCTTCTTTATATTTGGGTTTTTGCCATATTGACTGAAGAATTACGTCAGGTAAGTCTTGTTTCAATGTAATAATTTTATTTGAATAAAAATATTTTTGAAAATATTTTAGAGAACTCTTGTTGATCCAAGACAAATCTGAAAAAAAAAATATTGGCTACTAATGTAATAAATAAGAAATATCAATAATTAATATAAATTTAAAAAGGTTAAAATAACTGTGTAAATGAGAAGCATGCTTGTGAGCTGCTCAAGTGAGAAGTATAATTGTGGGCCACCCCAAGACCATGTATATTTGCATGATGCTCAAGCGAGAAACATGTTTGTGAGCTGCACAAATGAGAAGCGTATTTCTGAGCTGCTCAAATGAGAAGTATGTTTGTAATCAGCTAAATCAAGAAGTATGCTTGTAATATTTTAAATCTTGAAGATAACATTCCCTTTTAACAAATGCCAAAATATTTTTTAAATGATGATTATTTTCTTGTAGCATATTCATTTTTAGTTCTTAATAAATGCCTTTATTGTTTAAGGTCCTTTTATTGAATGATATAAAATCTTTATAAAAAAAGTTTTGTATAATTCCTGAATGTTTTTTTTATGATAATAAATGAAAAGATTATTGAAAATAATTGTTTGATGTTTATTTCATCATTCATTTTCCTTTTCAGTTTTATCCTCTTTTATTTTATCTACATGTTTATATTCTGTTTGTCTTAATATACACCATTTTATAAAAATAAGGCCCTGTGCCCAGACTAAAGATTGAACCCTCAAGTATATAAATTTTAGAATATTTAAGTATATATAAAATATATATGTGGCTGCATGTTAATTAATGTTAATTATGAAGTTTGAATCTCATTCATTTTACAAGTATATAAGATAAATGAAAGATAAGACAAAGTCAGAATTTTCCTTCTCCAAGATGAGTTAATTTTGAATTAAATAAGACCTGGACATCTATTGTTTACAATTTTTACTTATTCATATCAGTTGAATCAATATTTAGCCTATAAGAAATAATCAATCAAAGCCACTTGTAAGATGCAACCATTTAAAAATTATATGTATATGTATGCTTTTTACAAGTTATCATATATATGTTCACTGACAGGACATACAAGGTGCGATGGTTAAATTGTTGGCATTTTATATTTTTAATTTCATGCATGCACATTGTTTTTGATTTTGTCAACTGCACAGTATAGTAGGGTCAGTTAGACACCATCTGTGAGAAAAAAAACAGCACCATGATGAATTACATTCCTCCATAAATTTGAAATGACATGCTGTGCTGCTTGGTATTCGCACCAGAAGCTCCAGTGTAAACATTTCAGAGTGTTTGTGTGTCAATCTGAGGACAGTGCAGAGGACTTGGAAAAAGTTGGATGAGTCTAATGATGATTATAAAGGTATGGCAGCTCAGAAAACTCACTCTGATTGTTCTGATAAGAAAAGAACATCCTAATTTGTTTGTGAGGGACTCAGAATCAATATGGAGGCCTACATCAAGTGCCTTGAGGTGGTAATGCTACCCTGGGTCAAGAAGGTGGCTGCTGGAAAACCCTATGTCTGGCAATCGAACTCTGCATCATACCACACAAGCAGGAGAACACTTGCTTGTCAGATAATTTCTGTGGCCACATCACATCTGGCCACCTAACTCCCTAGACTGCAACCCCCTTGACTATTATATTTTGGGGTGCAGTTGAGCAAGAGACCAAAAAAGTAACATCTAAACCTTGTAACATCATGATGTAATAAAACGTATTTTTTAACGTCAAAAAAAGACATTATTACGTCATTATTTTTGCACCAACCTAATAGCATTCATTAACTTAAACAAGAAGACCATCCAGAAGAGTTGCAGGAGATTCCAAAGTTGTCTGATGGCTGTGGTTGAAGCCAATGGCAATTTTATTGAATACATTTACTCTTTAATATTTCAAGATATTTTTGTGTAATTTTGGTAAATATATTTATTAAAATTAGATGTCAATGTTATTTTCATTTTTGCATAATTTAGATAATTTATCCATCACACCCTGTATAATAGGTAAGAAGGACAGAAGAAAGCAGCACATAACCTACCTAAAGAGTTTGTGTAAATGGTTGGCAGAACAGAGATTAGGAGAGACAGTGAAAAGAAAAAATTTACTAGTTACTATGGACAGGAAATTGTGGAGAGTCATGATCATACATATGCTAAAGGGACATGGCACATAGAATAGAAGAATATATGCTTGTATACATTTGTTCAGGAGTATACAGAAACAGGAAAAAATCTTTGAAACAGAATTAATTTTATTAATTTTTCCACTTGCTTTTTATTGCAACATGCAAACTATGTTTTTTTTGATTGCACAGGATTTAGTCAAACTTGCTGTGTCAATTCTCCTATGTACCTATGATGCCTTGAGTGAAGTTGTAATCAAAAATATCTGCAGAATAAGGATGAAAGTAAATAAGAGTTAAAATTAATAAAACTAAATCTATTCAAACTCTAAAATTTATGATGGAAATATTTATCTGGCATATCCTTTTGAAAATAATGACAGGACATTGTATGATTTGAAATGTTATTTGCCTTGAGTATCTGGGAAGTGGATGAAATTTGGAATTCTAGGTATATATGAGACTTTCACTGTATGTGCAATTTATTTAATTAATGGAAAAGTGTTGGGCTAAGTACTGAGTCAGAATAAAAATTCATTTGGTGGTGTTTTAACATGTAATTTTTTGTTTCACGTGTGACTGAAAATTATGACATATATAATTATGACATATATATGTATTCTGAAAAGTAACAATGCATTGTTACTTTTCAGAATGCATATATATCACAACATTTTTCAAATTTTTTTATAATATCATGGCCTTTCAGGACATAGGCAATCATGATATGCCACAGATTTCTTTTTAATATTATCTCTAAAATGCTATGTGTTCTTAGAAAAAATAGTTTCTTTGCTTGTTTTGCTGAACATATGCTCAGTAAAAGTATATAGATAAATATTTAAGATCATGTATATGGATTTTACTGAATGACTCAAAGATTGAACTGGTGGCCACCAGATAACTGCATACATAAGGCCATTTTCTAGAGAACAATCTAGTGATACAATTTTGGAACCCTAAACTTGACTTTTCTTTCATGATATTATTTTTATAAATGACAAGAAATTGTTTTTTGAACTCATTGATGCACTTTTGACAATCCATTCTGAGAATTTCATGTTTGGGAAAGTGGTTGAAGGCATTTTCTTTACAGAAAAGAAATAATGGTTAATATACTGATTTCCTTAGATCATTCCCTGCAATGTCAACTATGCTGACAATATTGTTTTCAACAACTTTTGTAACAAAGGTGATTCCATGTACAGGAATGCTTTCCAGTTTTCTCCAAGCTGAACAAAGAACTCTTCACCACACTGACTCCCTTGGATCATTGCTAGCAATTTGAACCACACTGAAAACACAGGTGATTCCATATTTATAATGGAAAGCCACACCAAAAGTCAGGGTCAATGGTCTACAGTTAATGCAAGTGTTGGGCCATGAAACAAAAATTTCATATTGGCTGTAAAAGCAGCTTTTTAATCATTTTAAAACAAAAAATGCCACTAAATGTTTTGTTAAAGAATAAAAGAAAAACATGTGTCAATAAAAGAACAGGAATAAAGAAGACAGAAGATAATGATCACCATTGCATTTAAATATTTGTAAATGTTGACTGAAAAAGTGACAATGAGAAGTGCAGGAGAAGAAAATGTTTTAACTATACTAGTCATTTCAACTGTAAAACAATGAGACCTGGCTGCCAATCTAGTACTGCACTTAAAATGTTTTTAAATCAGAACAAGGGAAAGTATTTATGGATGAAAGTTACATTAGATGGTGCCATAACCAAGATGTACTGTTTATAAATTCTTTGTTTTATCAAGAAATTCCAAATGTGGCAGCAATATTCAATGCCTGAACAAATATTAATTTTTAAGATTGAGAATGCTTATATAATACTATATAAGAAGAGTCAGTTAGAAGTAGTTGGCAAGTTGTGATGTAGAGATGGGCAGGAGAGAGTTGGAGTTCTTTCTGGTTGAATGAAAGATCTGGCTTGTTATTCTGTCTTGAGAGAAAATAGCAGTAAAGATGTCTCAAGTATTAGGTCTCCCATGACTAAGTGAGGACAAAAAAATGACCAAACATATATATGAAACCGGATCTGAGACATCACCTTTCACTTTTCATTCCTTTGTGAGGGGACACCAGTTTCTGTGAACACCAACACAATCTGGAATCGGAGTGCAATAAGGGATGATTTGTCCAGTTGATGAAAATTTGATGAGAAGATCCTGGTGTATGTCTATACATGTATTGATAAAAATAGTATTGTCACTTTATGTAGTAGGAATTAGATTCTATTTACTGTTTGCCATATTTCTATAAAAATATATCTTTCTCTTTCCTTACTTAGTGTGTAAGAAATTTAGTCATCCATTTTTTTTATATTAAAAATCCGAACGTCCAAATTACAAACAATAATAAAATAAAAATAAAGAAAATATGGTTATGCCTGTTAAATAAATCATTTGTCTTTATAACCATATGTACATGAATTATTTAAAATAGCCTTTAGTTGAGTTAAGGTATTTTGGGAGTTAATACACAGAAAAATCTGTCATTTAGAAAAGACTGTGGAGTCATTCGCATCATACCAGCAGAAATAGCCTTGTGTTCACAGGAATAAAAACATACACAGAAATAACACTAAAAGCATCTTGAATTGTAAATTAAAATCATACAATTTATTTCTTTTTGTGTACTGGTATGTGTGTTTTTCGAGTTACAAGTGTTTTGAGATTGCATGTGATGAAAGGAATAAGTCACTTTGTATTCCCAGAGAAAGGAGCAGGACATCTTGACTTTTCAATGGTCAAGAGAATGAATTCAGCATCTTTTGGTGCAAAGTATCTTTTCCAGCAGGAAATGTTTCTGTTGCATGTTGGGAGAACTTTTTATTTTTTTTGGTTTATTTAATTTATTTTAAACAAAGTTTAAATGTTATTTGTTTTTTATTTATGATATTCATCATTATTATCATTATTTTATATTTTATTTTTATTTATTAATAATAATATCATTTCCCCCACAATACTTTTAAATAATTGGTCTACAGAAAAAATATATGGTTAAGACCTTTTATCCTTAGTGGAGATGATTCATTTGAAGTCTCCAGAACATGATCATCAGCAAAGATTCACTGTCTCTGCTGTTGTTATTTTTGTTTAGTTGCTGACAACCTTTCAAGCAAATTGAAGGAAAAATATGTCTTCTCATCAGCTTGGAGGCAGCTGCATCTCTGCTCTTGAAAGTCAAATTCTGTGGGTTTTTATAAAAAAATTTCCTAAAGTAAGCTTGAGTAAAATAGGGTTTTAGTGTTTTCTGATTGGTCAAATATTTCACATAGAGGTGTTAATTTCTAACCAATAGACACTTTGATTTAAACAGTGTGAGTTGTATTGTGAAATCCTTTTGTAATAATCATTGTCTGTTCACAAAGTTTGGGCGTGTTTTATCTATTCTTGGTATGTAATTGTGTTGGAAATAGGAAGAAGGAACATCCAAACCATTATAATAGCAACAAAAGCAACACAGACAATGAGTTCAATAGTTCAAACATACTAATAGAATACTAATGACTATTCAAAATTACAGATTATTTACATTATTTAGAAATTATTTTCATCAAATTTAAAATCAGTACCTTCATCAAGCCAATTTTGGTAACCTTTTAGGAATTTCAAAATAAACCATTTATTTAATATTGTAAAGGGACATTACTCTTGTTCTTCTGACCATGTCAGGGAAATTTGACTAAAAAAAATTATGGTGTCCACTGAGTTTAAGTCTGTACAACCAGGCCCAGGAATTGAACTCAAAAATATAATTATTCCAAACCAATTCTTTTTGGCATCTTATGGGACATTACTGAGTGTAGAACTTGGAATCTTAAACTTAAAATAAACTTATACTAGCAACAAAGATGAGTACAGTAGTCTGAGTGTAAATAATGATGATTTAAAAAATGTTACAATACCAATAAGTTTAAAATTTTTTTTCAACATTTTACATCTCTACTCTATTTAATTCTGATATCACTTTCAACATTCTCATGATTTCTTATCTTTTAATGATTTAAACCTGTTCTTATATTTCAGTGTGTAATTTATGCAGAGAATTCTTTGTATATAAAAGTTTTTTTTTTATTATTTCTGCTCTAAATTGTTTTCTTTAATCAAGTATTCTATTTAATTGTGTTGATTCTAAAATGTTCAAAAATGCTTTATCTGCATTTCATAAGCCCTGCTATTCTTATATTCTAAAAGTTTAGAAATTTTACAGTATTATTAATTGCTGTATAAACCAAGATTTGCATACTTGATGCATTTCCTTACATCAACTCCACAAAGGTCATCATTTAGATATATGACAGCATGCCAATTTAAAAAAAAAATCAATTATTTAATCTTATGTTAAAATAATTTTAACAACCTTTTCTTATATAATTTGAAAAAAAATATCTAGTAAAATTGAAGATAAGATAAAATATACATTCTATTTTATAAATAGAAATATGAAATGTTTCTAAATTTTTAATTTAAATATGAAAAATAGTGTCTCATGCTTGGCAATTTTTCAAAATGGGCATGTGTTTATTTCGGATGCTCCTGAGATCTATCATTCTTTCACATTTTTTTAAAAGGAATGCTGATAATTTGAAGTAATTTTTTTGTTTATTAAACCATTCATGTTCTTAAATTCTAAGATTTTCAGTTTCTCCTCTATACATAGATTGCAATTTCTAGTTTTGTTTTTGTTTTTTTTTTTTTTTTTGCTTTATATTATATACCATTTTATGACTGAAAACAGAATGATAGATCTCAGAAATACCCAAAATAAACAAGAGCCCATTTTGAAAAATTGCTAAGCATGACACAGGCTGTAAATAGGTAACTAAATAAAAAATAAATGTGAATTTTTATGTCTATTGAAAAACTCTTTTAGAAATATTTAAAATTGAGCAGTCTTATATATGTAAGAAAAGGAATGTAAAATTTCATATATATAATCACTATTTTCACATTTACCAGGCATTCCTACGACAGTTTTATATGAAAAAAATCATATAAGATGCCCCAGAGTTTCAATAACGGATAAATTCAATATTTTTGTTATAATTTTTTTGGCTTCCATAAGAATGTTTCAGTTTATTACAATGTAAAATAATTATCAGCTTCAACCCTCATAATTTTTGCTTTGACAATAATCATATTGTTTTTTTATATATAAATTTCTCCTATAATTATTTTTCTTTTGTATTAGTCACAGGAAAAAATGTCCTCCTTTCCTGGCTTAAGCTATTTTTTGAAGACTGATGGCATTTACCATTTTTATAAAGCATTTTGTAAACAATATGTATAGCAATGAAATTTTGTCACCATAGTACTGTTAGAATTTTTGCTAATCTAAAAAAACATTTAGTAACAACACAGTTTTATGAGCAAGTGGAATAATCCTCTGAAGATATTACAAAATTGGAAATTGAATTTTACTAAGTGTATTATGAAAGAAACTCTTACTCAAGAGAAACTCCTCTTTATAAAAATCTGCTTAAATGCCACTTTTGACAACCTCTTCTCAAATCTATTACTATCTATAAAATATATAGCTTTTTTCAAATGCTAATTATCATTAAGCTTAGTGATTATTATTAAAGTATCATCACATCAATAGTATGTCACTATGGCTGATGGAGAGAGGGGGGCAGATAGGTGAAGGAAATTTATCTGCTTATTAGTTTTGTTTTCTTAAGAAAATTCAGGGTATAATAGCAGTTAATACTCTGGATTTATCTTCTATGGATATTTCTTTTTTTGCCAAATTATGAAGTAAATTTATTCAAAAGTGGTGTCTTTGCTAGACTGGAAATTGTTTTATTTTTTAAGAGCTTTGTAATGATATTGTGCTAACAAAAATGTGGTATAATGTGCTGTTTTTTCTGTTATGGTAACAAACTCATAAGGATATAGAATTCAGACCAATATATTAATAATACAGATGTAAGAAGTTGAAGTGAAACAATTTATTTTGAGTTACTTATTCCAGTTCAGTAATTGGCTCTTTTGCCTTTTTTTCTTGTTCTTTTTCCATGGCTTTGATCTGCTTAATCTTTGCCACATGCTAGTTGCTCTGCCAACTTATGTACCTACCTTCAAGAGAATAAGTTCATTCACTCATATCTCTCACCTTGAGTTTATAATTTTATGATTTTTCAGATTTACTTCCGCAGTTATGTGAAAGCTGTTGATCATCAGGTCCATGCTGAGGTTAAATTATTAATTCCATTTCTTTCACTAATCCAATTACTGAAACCAAAATAAGTCTTAAGTCTGGTTCTTGATATTTCTTCTAAGAATTTATTTCACAGACACTAATCTAATACTAAATGTGCATGTTAACTAAATGCATTTCAAAATTATCTGCTTGTTCAAATGTTCATATATTTTGTTCATTCAAGGCAAGTTCACTTTTATATTTAAGTCAAGATTCCATGATGTTTGGTGTCAGTGGAGATTTTTGATATGTATCAAAGTTACAATTCTGTCAGCAATTGGGTCTGTTATGAAGAACATGATGAAGTATGTGTGGTGATGTCACATCAAGACATAAGGTTATTGTTAAAATTTAAATAAATGAAAACTATAAAGAAATTTTAATAGAAAAAAAGAATAATCTTATTTGCTCATGAAAAATGAATTTGTTAGAATTAATAAACAGAAAAATAGAATAGGATATGTCACACAAGTAAATAAACTAAAAATAATCTTATTTAATCATCAAAATGAAGTTGTTACAATTAACACACAACATATTGAATAATAAACTAGAATAATCAAAAACTGATGTTACAATTTACATAGAATGATAATGGTAATATTAGTTGTTTCCTTATAAGGAAACATTCATCATTTATTGACTACACACATTGTACTACTTTCACTTGAAATTTATCTTTCTCTTAAAGCAATTTGCAGACATTGCCCCTTTTTCATTATTACACTATTTTCTTTTTGTAAGGAACGTAAGATTTTGACCAATATTTTTGTTGCTTAAATTTTGCACAAGAATTAATACTTAAAGTGACCAAACAATGTATTTTTTGTATAAATACTGGTTAGTCATTACAATAAAAATCTGCCTTTAGTTATTATTAACAGCTGACCAAATCAATGTAGTCATTCAATCAGATGTCATCTGGATTGGCAAACCTTTGGGATTTTAAAGAAACAATGTGCAATTCAGCTTTGTTGCCTTTTATCCTACATGCTTGTAGAGGGCCCGTGGCGGTTACGGTTTGTTGAGGGTTCATGGCGTGGCTGTTATGTTGTTGATAGAAGTCAGACGTAGAAGAAACGCAAGGTTCAGATACTCCTGCCCGCCAAGCCCAACTACATAAAAAGGTTGGACTTTGATTAAGTCCAAAGAAGAAGGAAAAGAAAGCAAACAAAACAAGACTGATAATAAATGTATATACAAATATATATTATTAACAAGTTACAATACAGGGAAACAGTACAAAGGACGAAGTGTGTGTGAATATTCTGTATGTGCGTGTGTGTGTGAATATTCTGTACGTGCGCGGGTGTGCGAATATTCTGTATGTGCGTGCGTGTATATTGTGCTTAGCGTGATTTCATGCTATTCCTTGTTAGCGACTACATTTCAAGGTTGATAGTTGAAATCCTCTAGGAATAAGAGAAATTTACCTCTAGGTGTTGGTGGACAGGCCTGAAAGGAAAAAAGTGATAGAGGCGAAGGGTCATTGGCTATTTATAGCCAGGAAAGAGAGACCCCTGGTGAAAGGGTTACGAACTGAAGGAGGAGTTAACTCCGACAATACCCCCCACCAGATTAAAAGTTGTAAGGAAATGAAAACTTTTAATATATAAAGAAAAAAGGTTCGTTAAAGTCTGAATATTGTTCTTGTGAGCTGAAAAGAAAATGTGTCAGAAGTGTGGTTGAGATGCGTGATTCACGAAATGTGCTTGTGTTGTCAGTGTAATCGTTGAAAATGTTTTTCGAAGCAGTGAGTCATCCGAAAAAATAGTTTGAAACATGGGCAAGCAGTGGAGCTTAAAGGAAAAAATGAATGCGGCGCTTTTTGAGTTTCAGAATGGAAGAAGATCCGAAATGCTATGACCAGTAGCATGTGTTGGAAAAAGCGGAATTTGCAAGATTAATAGCGATTAATTACGTGCATGCAAATTCTCAGTGATGTGCATTTTTAATGGAACAGTGAGTCGTCAGAGAGTTGTAGAATCATTCAATGAAACTTGTGTGTCGCTTTCCATGTCGGAATCACCAATGTTGTTGTTTGAGTAAAGGACAGTGGTTTTGCCTTTAGTGGTTTGGGTTTACACTTTATCTGTTTCAGTCCAGAAGAGGATAGTGTTGGTTGGTAGAAAATGAATTGTTTTTAAGCTCGGTACTGCTCTAAGCATGTGTGCTGGGCGAAATTAGGTCAAATTGAGAGAAAGAAAGGGTCAAGCAAATACAGACCAGTGGGGGAAGAGTTCAGGTTTCTTGAATAGTAGTAATTGTTGTTTTAGTGAGCGGCGTGCATTTTTCAATGTTTTCCCTATTTGGCTCTTTTTTGTGAAAGTGTGTATATAAGAAATTGTTTGTTTTTGTACATATATATCATCTTGTGTGTTTTTTAGCAGGAGTGGAAAAATCACGTCGGGGTCACCATTTGTAGAGGGCCCGTGGCGGTTACGGTTTGTTGAGGGTTCATGGCATTGGCTGTTATGTTGTTGATAGAAGTCAGACGTAGAAGAAACGAGGTTCAGATACTCCTGCCCACCGAGCCCAAGCAGAAAGTATAAAAAGGTTGGACTTTGATTAAGTCCAAAGAAGAAGGAAAAGAAAGCAAACAAAACAAGACCGATAATATATGTATATACAAATATATATTATTAACAAGTTACAATTTGTGTGTGAATATTCTGTACGTGTGGGGTGCGAATATTCTGTATGTGCATTGTGAATATTCAGTGTCCGTGCGTGTGTGAATATTCTGTATGTGCGTGCGTGTGTATGATTTCACGCTATTCCTTGTTAGCGCGACTACATTTCGATAGTTGAAATCCTCTAGGAATAAGAGAAATTTACCTCGAGGTGTTGGTGCACAGGCCTGAAAAAAAAAAAGAGAAGAGGCGAAGGGGTCAAATTTATAGCCAGGAAAGAGAGACCCTGGTGATATGAACTGAAGGAGGGTTAACTCCGACATGCTTTTTTTTCCCATAAAAGGGAGTATGTCGTACTAGATATATTACAGGTATTAAATAAGTGAGTGAACCATGAAGGTATAAGCTGTAGATCTAAAGTTTGCAATGAGCTGTTGTCCAAAATTACCTAAGGAAACCATTTAACAAATAGGCTACTCAGATTGATATGTTTT
This sequence comes from Acanthosepion pharaonis, assembly GCA_903632075.3. NCBI lineage: Eukaryota > Metazoa > Mollusca > Cephalopoda > Sepiida > Sepiidae > Acanthosepion > Acanthosepion pharaonis. Next base: position 2,696,456 of record CAHIKZ030000269.1, read on the forward strand.
GTGGTTATGTGGAACTTATATGTAAGTGATGAATGTATTGATTGAAAACAATGACTGAGCTGCTTAAAAGCTGGTTATTACTGACCCAACTCAGGCCTGTTAATCTACAATCTTATGATTTACTGTTAAGACAAACTAACAAATGCAATTTTACTTTTAGAGAAAATCTTAGAGTGTACACATTTAAAAAAAAATAGTTTGAATTTCTTTACCTCATATTTTCAATGAAAAAGGCCAAGAGGTAACAATTACTGGTAATTTTATAAAGAAGCAGTCACAAGTGAAATGTAGAGATCTATGTGTTAACATAATATTTATAAACTTTCAATTATTCACATTTGATCAGATTCATTAATAACTTAGCAGAAAGTATAAAAAATTATTTCTTCTTAAAGGATGAAAAATCTTTGTGGATTTTAACAACATTCTGGGGTTTTATTTTTCATCCAAATCCATGAATTTGTTTTGCTCATGCTAAGACTCAAAAAACACTATATAAAATTCACTATTTTTTTTATCCATAATGTGGTTAAATTCAACTTTTTAACAAGTAAAATGATGTTAAAAATTGCTACAAAACATTGTTGATTTATTTAAAATTGAAAGACCTAAAATTGAAAGACCTATTATGACATGTCTTTGTATTTAGATACATTGAATTTAAATTCGATCAGAAACCAATTACTGACAAAATTTGGAATTTATCAAACTATAAATACAGTGGCCCTTTGCTATTGATACATTTACAAAGCACTAACACATTCCGGTCACAAAGTAATATATCAACAAATACCTTACAATGGCAATAACTGATAGTTAAAATTTGAAAACTTAAGCATGTACTTTTCTTGCATTGAAACATATATTACAGATGTGTGCAAAAGTTTCCAGTATCTTTCTTTATATGTATAGGGTTTTCGCCAATTTCTAGTTTTCTAAGAAGTAGCACTAATAACTTTTGCTCATGCTTAATGTCTTTGTATTGAAGCATGTACTATTTTTGTGGTGAAGCATGAATTTGACATATTTTCTTTCATATATATATATATATATATATATATATATATTATATATTCATTTACTCTATTGTAGCCTGCTTGCATGACAGACTGTTTATTTCATAAAATTTCTGAAATCTGGGTTCTTCATTTTTATTATTTTTACAATATTTATTTTCAGAATGGTTAAAAAGTTCTTGGCCTGGCCCAATTCCCAAAATCTGACAAAGTAACCAGTCACTTTTTTTTTAAATCTCATCTTGGTTGGGCCGAGAACTTTTCAGCATCTCATAGTTTTAGTAAACACTTGCTTATATTGATAGATATATCAATATATACATCAGTAATTGAGAAGCATTTTTATACTGTCACACACATGCATACCTATCTTTACAATCTGAAACATGTATTTGTATACTTGTTGTTAATTTTTATGTTATGAGGGAATTCAGGCCCTTGATTTGAATTTATCACCTCCAGGCAAACAGAAGGCAAGTGACATATTCACTATGCCAGTGTTCTTCTGTTTGGGCAACATGATAAAATTAACTTGCAAATACAAAGTTAGGTAAGGTGCATCTTAGGCAAAAGTGATGATCTTTATGTAATAGTGCCTGCCAAAAATGACAGTATTTTCTATATTTATTTATATATTTGGACTTGTATATAAAAAAAAACTACTAATAACCATGACTTAACAATATATTGTTGGCATGATTCTAAAAGGTTGAGTTGATATATGCCCTTTTGCATGTTTTTCCCATTTTTGAAATGAGCAAATTGATCATGATAACAATGACATAGACAGTCTTATGATACAAAAAAATTTTTTCAGTTAGGCTCCAACTTTAAAAAGAAATCATTATGCATTTTTTATTCTGAATTCTTATTAAGATGTTTTTTTCTCATTTTACAAAAAATTCATCCTTTTAGCATCATACCAGTGATATGCTGTCATTTTTGAAGGCATGATTAATCTAGTTATCAAATAACTTGTGTTATTTCATTTTATTGTTACTTATAGCATTAAAATTGCAAGTAGAAAGTTAGGTTAGATACCCAGATACTACACTGATTCATACATAAATAATCCGTATATTTTTTATTGGTACTATGTATATTTCTAAATGTATTTATGTGTAAAAACCATCTAATAATAATAAAGACTTGATGTCATTTTTTTTTTTTTTTACAGTAAAGATGCACTATTTATGTTTTCATAAAGTGGGGAGTCTGTTTTCTATTGTTAATAAGTAATAAATTGATCATTGCTAAATTTTATATATATTAATAAATGTGAAAACTTAACAATTTACATGCAATGCCAATCATTATCTTTTATGTTCTTAATTACTGTACTTTTATTGCTCTCTCTCTCTTTCCCTCTCTCAATAATGTTTTTGCTCATATTCTTTTACACTCAGTAACACTTTTCATCTTAGTGGCTTTATTGCCTTGCTTGGGATGATACAATTAAAAAGAAATACTAAAGACTTAACAAAATAAGATGTTATTTTTTTTTTACAGTATGGATGCACTATTTGTTTCTAGTGGACATAAAGTGGGGATCCGTTTTCTATTATTAATAAGTGATTGATCCTCGTTAAATTTTTATATGGATAAATATTAATAACTCTCATGTGAAAACCCTCTAATAACAATAACAACTAGACGAAATATGCTGTCCTTTTTTCACAATAAGGATAAATTATGTAAAGATTTTATCAGGTCTCCCCCTGAAGTATTTTTGACATAAAGAATTATCTTTTTTAATTAGGATGTTATTTGCAAAATCAAAGTTATGGCCAGTTTTGTTCCTGTGTATTACAAGTGAGTTTAAATGGTTGAGCCAAATGTAGGTCTCTCTTGTGTTCACAGATATGGTCTTTTAGATTCCAAGACGTCTTGCCAATATAGATCTCTTACACATCTCCTTCATGATGATTAACTACAAAAAAGCAAATAAATTAAAAAAACATATACACTTATATACACACAATTACAAACATATATAATATATATATATATATATATATATATATATATATATAAGCTTAAAAGCTGCCCTATATCAGTGGCATTTAAGCTAGTTTCTGTGATGGGCTCTTGACTGGGCCTTCATCACAATAGGTAGGGAGGAGTAGATGCAATAGGCAACAATAAACTACATAAGAACTCAAAATCAGTAATGAAAATTTGAGAATTCAAAATTTCTGTATTTGGGTCCAGATCCAGTCTGGAGTGTTTTTTAATTTGCTCACAGAGTCAGCTTGAATTCAAAATGATATAATATGTTAGGCTACAACCTCTAGGAGTAAAGTTTGAAAAAGTGTGACCTAGTGACACACTGACATTTGCATTTTTTATATAGATGAACATGAGCTATTGAAAGTTAGAGAATTGTGTCCCTTTAATTGAAAAAGATGTCACACACTGACATATGCATTTATTATATAGATGTTACCATACATCCTTGTATCAAATATAAAAAAAATATATAATATATATATATATATATATATATATATATATATATATATATACACACACACACGCATATATATATATATATACGTTCCTATATATCTCAAAATATATTTTTAATACAATTTATACATATTCTATATATTTTACGATATATCACACATACACACACAAATACAAATCTGGAATACCTACATACATACATACATACATACATACATATATATGTGTGTATACAAATATATATTACAAATTACATATTCACATCTACATAAATACATGTATACATATATACACGCACACAAAATTTATTTAAAATCACCATTACAACTGAATGCAGATTTTATTACAGTTATAATAATTTGAAGATGATCGTGGAAAAGATCGAAAGTACTTGGGTTAAAAAAAAAAGCTATGGCACCTTCCTTAATGAATTTCATCTTAACGTCGAATATGACAGATAAGAAACTGATTGGACAACTGGAAAGGATCAGCATAAAAATAAGTAGATGCAATATATATATATAGACAAAATGTATCACAGTTCATCAGTGTGACTAGACAAGCAATTGCTTCAAGCTGGGATTGAAACCTGACTAATTTGATAGCAGTCGAAGACTCTCACCCTTAGGCCATAAGTGAGAATGGGAATTTCTAATTATATTATATACAAGATAAGTGCTCAATTCATAGAAAAGAGCTTAGTAGTATTGTGTGTGTGTGTGTGTATATATATATATATATATATATATATATATATATATATATATATATATATATACACACACACACATATATATATTAACACCTGAATTATTTCCCTTTAATAATGCTTTTATACTAAAAAATTAATATGAAAGTTTAAAATATATATAGTATTTTAATTCATATTGTAAAAGTAAAATTTGGTTATGTATAATTAATATAACAATATAAAGATTTGAAATCAGTTTAGTATTCTAATTTATATTATAAAGTCCATTTCATAAAAATGCTGTAGTACGCTTTTTACATTCCATGAATAATTTTCTCTAAGCATTGGAAGTTTTTTGCCATAAAAACATTAACCTAACTCACTATGTTACCATTAAATTTGAATTCTATGATTTGACAGAATTCCATTGGTTGAATTTGTTGCTTCTTTGTTTATCTCAACCCCTCAATTTTTGGAGGAGGGTGCATTTTCCTCTTATTTCTCTTTTCTCGCTCTCACTATTACTAATCACTTAACTTTCTTTCTCCATATGTAATCCTTTTTATCTTTTATGGGAAACTTTCCAATCACGGAAGAGGAAGATGTGCTTCGTTAACTGTATTTGGGAATAAAATATTTTAGTAGCATCATGATTTTCCACTTGATGAAATGTTAATAATTTTTTAACGTTGAAACAAGATGTACAATTTTGTAGTGGGTATGTACATGTTCTGATGTAACACTGCATAATAAAGATTTATTGCTGTACTTTTGTATTGAGCCCTGTTTTAAATTAATGTTTTGAATGCTGAAATCTTACTTTTCATTTTTACATTTGGATATATATATATATATATATATATATATATATACACATACACACTTTTCAGTTCCAGAACAGCTACAGTTATCTATCATGAGACCTAGGCTACTCAGATTGATATGTTTTGTGGTTATGTGGAACTTATATGTAAGTGATGAATGTATTGATTGAAAACAATGACTGAGCTGCTTAAAAGCTGGTTATTACTGACCCAACTCAGGCCTGTTAATCTACAATCTTATGATTTACTGTTAAGACAAACTAACAAATGCAATTTTACTTTTAGAGAAAATCTTAGAGTGTACACATTTAAAAAAAAATAGTTTGAATTTCTTTACCTCATATTTTCAATGAAAAAGGCCAAGAGGTAACAATTACTGGTAATTTTATAAAGAAGCAGTCACAAGTGAAATGTAGAGATCTATGTGTTAACATAATATTTATAAACTTTCAATTATTCACATTTGATCAGATTCATTAATAACTTAGCAGAAAGTATAAAAATTATTTCTTCTTAAAGGATGAAAAATCTTTGTGGATTTTAACAACATTCTGGGGTTTTTATTTTTTCATCCAAATCCATGAATTTGTTTTGCTCATGCTAAGACTCAAAAAAACACTATATAAAATTCACTATTTTTTATCCATAATGTGAATGCGTTAAAATTCAACTTTTTAACAAGTAAAATGATGTTAAAAATTGCTACAAAACATTGTTGATTTATTTAAAATTGAAAGACCTAAAATTGAAAGACCTATTATGACATGTCTTTGTATTTAGATACATTGAATTTAAATTCGATCAGAAACCAATTACTGACAAAATTTGGAATTTATCAAACTATAAATACAGTGGCCCTTTGCTATTGATACATTTACAAAGCACTAACACATTCTGGTCACAAAGTAATATATCAACAAATTCCTTACAATGGCAATAACTGATAAATAAAATTTGAAAACTTAGGCATGTACTATTTTTGCATTGAAGCATGTATTATGGATGTGTGCAAAAGTTTCCAGTATCTTTCTTTATATGTATAGGG
>CAHIKZ030000269.1:2707500-2755000 GCA_903632075.3 Acanthosepion pharaonis
AATATTTATGTGAATTAATATTCTTTATTTTGAAAGTTTCAACTTTTGTTTTTATATATCAAAAATTTTTTTCTTGTTTCAGGTTCAGGATCTTATCTATTTTGTGGCAATTTTATTTGTATTCATGGTTGCTTATGGCATTGCATCTCAGGCTATCCTTTATCCAAGTACCCCATTTTCAATAGAATTGCTTAAAGGAGTTTTAAAAAAGCCTTACTTTCAAATGTATGGGGAGTTGTTTTTGTCAGAGATTGAAGGTAAGTTCAATAAAAGGTTACTTTTTTTTGCTTAATATAAATGCTAAAAAATGAAATGAAAATTGTAAAGTACCAAATGTTTCTAGCCATTCTAAATCTTTCTTTTTATGTGCCATGTCCTTTCAGGATGTAGGCAATCTTGGCTCCCCACTTCCCTCTATCCCTTGCAGCTCTTAACAAATTCCTTCCCCCTGCTTCCTCCCCCAGACCACGTTCTGTCATCCACTTGCTTAAGTCTGCCAGGTATGTCATGCATTTTTTTACCTTGTCTCTCTTTCCCTCATTTTGTATCCCAGAAACTTCAGCTGCCTCTTCCTGGTGTTAAGTATAAGCCTCCTCCTTGTTTGCATCCTCTCTAAGACTTAATCATTGCTTTCACACTTGGTCTATGATATTCTTAGCATCCTTCTGTAGAGCCACATCTCTATCGCCTCGAGTCTCTTATTCAGTATTTTTTCATTAGAATATTCAGAAATTTAAAGGAATGTTGATTATGGCTGTTTTGAGAGCTAATTCTAAAGTTTCATTTAGTATATCAAAATGAATAGAGATGGAGTGAGGGAAACAGAACAAAGGAGGGAAAGAATCAAAAGAGAGAAAATGGAAACAGAAGGAGTATGGAAAGAGAAAAAACAAAGGGAATTGGTGGGAGAATTTGTGAATGAATGAAAACAGAAAGAGCAAGAATGGAATAAAAAAGAAGGAAAAAAGAAATGCAGAACACAAAAATGGATTGGGAAAAAAGAATCAAGAAAGAAAATGGAATAAAACAGATTGGGAATAGATAGAAGTAAAATTACAAAGAGAAACAAAAAGGAAGAAAAAAAAGTTTACAACTTTTCCAGTGCTTTTATTTAATTTAATAGCCTCATGCAAAATGAAGATTTTATAAAAAATAAAGACTAATAAAAAAGAATAAAAAGAATGAAACTTTGCTTCTTTTCAAGGGAAAGTTAGCAGCCAGAAAACAAAAACCAGTATAAATTATTGCATGTTGATGAAACGATAATCTCTTGTCTCATGAGTAAAAAAAATCCAATTTTTATAAGGTGCCTCATAAAAAAAAAATTAAAAGTGAATATCCAAATAGTAAGTGTTAGCATCCTGCCCATAAGAGCTGAGTTTCAACTCTTTCTTTCTTTCTTTTTATGTGCTATGTCCTTTCAGGATGTAGGCAATCATGGCTCTCCATCTTCTTCCATCCCTTAGCATGCTCCTTCCCTCTGCTTCCTCCTCCAGACCACGTTTGGTCATCCACCTGCTCAAACTCACCAGGTATGTCATGCACTGTTTTCCCTTGTCTCTCTTTCCCTCTATTCAACTCGTGAGTATCAGATTCTCCAGACCTCCTTCCTCATTATGTGTCCCAGAAACTTCAGCTGCCTCTTCCTGATATTAAGTATAAGCCTTCTCCTTGTTTGCAACACTCTCTAAGGCCTCATCATTGCTCACACACTTGGTCCATGATATCGTTAGCATCCTTCTGTAGAACCACATCTCCATTGTCTAGAGTCTCTTCTACATCATTGAGAAAATTGTCCAACATTCGCTGCCATAAAGAAGGACAGATGTCACATAGCAGCTCTGTATTCTTTGTTACCAAAGAAATCCTCCTATCTCTCTGCCCAGTTTTTGGAATGTGTCTTTGGCCATCCCAATACATCTACAGATCTCGCACTTAGTGTCCTCTGTCAAGATGCTTCCCAGATATTTAAAGTTCCGCATCTTCTTGATTCTAGTGTTCCTGACCTGCAAATTGCATTTCAGGCTCTTCCTCTTACTGATGACCATGTATTCTATCTTCTTGTAGTTTATGCTTAGTCCTTTCTTTACACTCTCCGTCACTACCTTCTGTAGGAGATTTTGTAATTTCTTTTCCATGTCTACTATCAGTACTGTGTCATCTGCATATCTTATGTTGCTAAGATTGTGGCCGCCAATGCTAAATCCTGGTAGGGTTTACAATTCTCTCAGAATTGCCTTGCTGTATAAGTTGAACAGGTTGGGTGAGAAGACACATCTTTGTCTATATTCACTGAAAGCGTTCCCTATGCACATGCATGATGTTTGCTGCCAGTATTGGTTCTTGATTATTCTGATATCTTTCCTGAATATATCACTGTTGCCGAGCAGTTCCACCAGATCTTTGTGGCATATTTTGTTGAAAGCCTTTGCATAGTCTATGAAACAGGTATATGTACTTCTGCATCTGTATCACTCTTTCTGATAACATTCTGAGCATGGATATCGCATTCCTTGTTCCAGTGTCTTTAACGAATCTGAACTGTTCTTGTCCTATCTCTGGCCTGATTGTGCTGCGTACTCTATTCAACAGAATATGGATGATGAGTTTTGTCACATGGCTCATCAGGCTTATTGTTCAGTGGAGTTCATATTTGTTTGTGCCTGGTTTCTTAGCCATAGCTATGAAGATAGGTCTGCTGAGGTCTTCTGGTATATCCCCACTGTTGTAGATATCATTTGTTATTTCAGTGATCTTGTCTATGCCAAAGTCATCTAAGGCTGTCAGCATTTCTGTTACAATTCCGTCAGGCTCAGCTGCCTTGTTTCTGTTCAATTTAGCCAGTGTGGCTTTTACTTCAGTTTTCAGAATTCCAGGTTCATCAGTAGTTCTGTGTATTGCTGGTTATTCCCTTTCATTGTGGAAGAGTTCTCCAGCAGTTTTTCTTTCTCTAATATCAGCGTTCCATCCTTTGATTTTAAACAGTCTGTTGACGAGAATGTCTTCTGTCCTGTTAGTTGTCTTATTTGTTTGTGCATGTCTTTTTGTTGGTAGTACTCAATCTTTCTATTTCTGCATATTTTTCATTTAGCCATTCTTCTTGCCTGCATTTGGTCCTTATTTCATTGTGTAATTTTCTGTATTCCATTCTGTTTCTTGGCAGGGGTTTTTGTCTCTAATCTTATCAGTCATCCATTTCCTTTTTTCTTCATCGTCCTGTCTCCTTTGGGATGATATCGTTTGCTGATGTCACTAAAGCATCTCTTAGTGCATCCCATTTTGAGTTTCCATTGTGTGCCTCATTTCTTCTCTTCACCTTGTCTATATATTTTTCTTTTAGGTTAGGATTGCTCAGGAGCTTGTTGCATTGTAGTTTGGGTGCTGTATTAGGCATCTTCAATTTCTGCAGTTTCACTCTTAGTTTACATATAAGAGGGCATTGATCACTTCCACAGTCAGCACTTGGATAGATTTAGCAGTGAATCATTGCATTCCTGAATTTTTTGTTGGTGGTTATATAATCAATTTGGTTTTTAGTTTCTCATCCTGGACTCCTCCATTTTCTTAGTTGAGAAGTTGACTTCTTGATAATACCATCCTGGGGAGACAATCACAGCATCTAGCACCATTGGGAAGTGCCTGAAAACCATACCACTAGTTAACCAAGGACTTCTGAGTGAAATTGCATGGGCAAAATTGTTTGGAAGCCATGGCTCTGCTAATGGCTGATAGGTCTTCAATCTTGGTTGGTAATCTGTCTAGAGATGGTGGCTCAATAAGAATGCCCATTGTCCAGCAGCCTGAACCACTTGTGGGGATGTGTCAGTTCAAAAAAATGTGCAGTGATTGAAATTCATAAGTTACATAAGGTGCACAATCTGCTGCTGGTTACTTCAATAATTAAAGGCATATGGTTTTTTATGGGAACATTTTATAGTACATGAAATAATAGTAGTGAAAAAAGTACATGCACAAAATAACAGACCAAGTGATTTGCAATACAAGATAACATTTATTAAAAAAAAATTAACAAATGGGAAGTTTATAACAAGAGTTACTTCTGTTAGAAGTAAATTGCATACACAATGAAATGTTCATGAATATATTTGAGTGGGACTTACTGTGTTGATGTGTTTTAATGTGGAAGCATTTGCAGCCCTTTTAGTTTCAGCATAGAAAGTTTGTGTCACCTGTTTAAAAGAAGAAAACCAGGAAGACTTTAGAGTTCATGTGTTTTTTATATTCAAGCTGCTGCTGATAAAAGTTTTATTTAGGGCTGCTACTGCTACTATGTTTAGAGCTGCTACTTATATTGTGTTTAACAACTGCTACTGATATTAGAGACACTAAAGTACCCCCCTTCAAGTAAGATAGTTGTACAACAATCTCAAGAAAGAATTTTTATTATCTTACATAAGAACATAGTTTCTTAGATCATCTAATATGACAACCGATTTGTGAAATTCTAGATTGTGTCTGCTAAGGGTTTCTAATGAATCATCACTAATATTCTCTAAATGTGCTGGTTTTAGTCAATTAATGGAAATGTTTTCTTGTCTATTATTAATTACAACTGTGAAATGTTTCTCTGTTTTTCTACCTTGTAAGAATCTCTGTCAGTTGTAAGCGATGTTTAGTTGTGGTTTGTCTTTAGCACAATGTTGCAGTTTTTGAGTGATTCTAGCAAATATGTTATATAGATTGATGGTCTAGGAGATGGGGATGTTATTTGAGATAACTTCAATCTCAATATATCTACAAATGAAGCAGGATCCAAGAGTGGTTCATTTGGTTTAATTATTAACTGGTGAACATAAAGGTTGTCATATACAAGTTTAGATGCAGAACTCTGGGAATCAGATTTTACAGCTATTCTTAGTCCTAAAAGTATTAATGGAATATTCTGAAGCCAAGAAGTATAGTTCAGTGCAGTTTTCAGGAATTCTTTCACAGAATGATGAAAAACGTTTTATCATGCCATTAGCTTCAGGATGGTAAGTGGTTGTATCAAGCAAGTTGGTTAGGGAAGTGAAAAGTGAGGATTCAAATTGTGTTCCTCTATCCATAGTGATGGTAGTGGGAATACCAAATATGTGAACCTAACCAGTTATAAAACTCTGTGCAACTGATTTTGAACTGATATCAGTAAAGGGAATTATTTCGGGCCAGCCGGTGAATCTATCAATGCAGGTAATATTCATGACAGGCAGGGAATGGTCTGGTGATGTCAATATGAACATAGTCAAATCAAGTATCAGGAGCAGATAAAAAATGTAAGTGCTTATTTAGTGTATTTCACTATTTTGGCTTTTTGACATGGTACACAGTGATGTGTGCAATTCCTCGTATTTTTGTTGATTCCAGGCTAGATGTAATTTTTAATAATTAACCTGCAGGTTGCTTTTATACCTGGGTGTGATATTGAGTGCAGAGTGTCAAATAGTATTCTTCAGTGAGTTTTTGGAATAAAAGTCCAAAAATTTCCTGTAGAAATGTCACACCAAATGGAATGTTTCACTTGTTGAATATATATTTCCTTTATTGTCCTCTAGAAGAGATTTCAGATCTTCATCTTTTTGGGAAGTTGCAATAGGTTCAAAATCGATTGATATTAATTGTAGAAATATTCTTGGAGATTGTGTCTGATAGAATGTTTGCAGAGCCTTTGATATGTTGAATATCAGTTGTAAATTTGCTGATGAAATGAAGGTGCCTAAGTTCTCAAAGAGAATAGTTATCTGATTTCACTTTGATTGCTCTAATTAAAGATTTATGGTCTATGAGCACGTGAAAAGACCTACCTTCCAAGAAATGTTGGAAGTGCTGGATGGCACAGGACACCGCCATTAACTTTCATCTGAAAGTACTGTACAGAGTAGCGGTTTCTGATAAATTTTGAGAAGAAAGACACGGGTAACCATTCATCTGATTCATGTTGTTGCAAGGCTGCTCCAATGACAAAACTTGAGGCATCTACTTCCAAGGATAACTCTGCTTCATTGTGAAAAGTGATATTACTAACAATGATTAATTTTTCCTTTGCCAAATTAAATACTGACAACTCTTCTTCAGAAAGATTTTTATCGCAATTCTTTTTCTTTTGTCCTTGAAGAATATCTGTCAATGAAGACACTATTTTTATCAAGTCGGGGATAAATTTCTTATAAAAATTCTCCATGCCAAGGAATTGGTGCAGATTTTTTAAAGTTTTAGGAACCAGGAAACAGTGGCTAGCTTCGGTTCTTTCAGGTAATGGTTTGATACCACTTTTATTAATCTTATGACCTAAAAAGTTAACTTCAGACAATCCAAGTTTATATTTAATTGGATTCACTACAATACCATATTTTTCAAAATCTTTCAAAACATCTTGTAAATGCTATTTATGTTCTTCTGGTGAAGAGCTGGCAACAAGCATGTCACTGATGTAGCAGAAGACTGAATCTTGTCCTTGAAGAACTTGTTTCATAAATCTTTGAAAGGATTGAGCACCATTCTGTAGTCCAAATGGTAAAAATTTGTAAAGCCTAAATGTCAGAGTCTTCTATGAGTATCTGAAGGTAGGCTCAGATGAGGTTAAGTTTTGAAAAGATTTTAGTTCCATGTAGTTAGCTAGCAAAATCTTGAATATTAGCAATTGGGTACCTTTCAGGAAGAGTAATCATGTTCAGTTTGCAGTAATCACCACAAGGCTTCCATAAGGATGATTTCTGTTTTGGTACCATGCATAGAGCTGAAGACCACTCACTTTTTGAAGAGCAAATTATTCCAAGGTTTGCTAAATGCTGGAATTCCTGTTTGGCAATATTGAGTTTATCAGGGGCAAGTCAATGAGGTTGTGAGAAGACAGGTGGACCAGTTGTTTCAATACAATGTGTGATATCATGTTTTCTCACAGGAGTGTGGAATTTTGGCTCCATTATGTCTTGATAATTGGACAATATTTCTAAAAATTTGGAATTTTCTTCTGCTTCTTGAGTTTGAAATACCAACATGTACCACCAATGAAAATTGTTGATTTATTTGTTTCCTTGGCACTTGTAATTGCAAAGAGTTGTGCAATTAATAATCCTGTTATCGCATCTCTCATGGTAGTAACAGATATCACTATTTCTTTTTGACTTGTTCTTGTACTGTTGTTTGCTTCTTGACAAGCTGCGATGCTGGTGTCTTTGCAATTGTTGAATTTTCTTAGTTAAGTCACCTATTTGCCTCTTCAACAATTTATTTTCCTCCTGTATTTGGGTGACGTCATCACTCAGTCTGCACACTTGAATTAGTTTGTCTTGGGTCATGACTTCCATTAATTTATCAGCTATATCACACAGCTTTCATGGATACATTGTCTCCCATTGCCGTTAACGATACCTGCTCCATTTGTGTCAGCTTTCCTATAAATATATAAAACACTGTCATCCAATATATTGCCAGACAAAGTCTGTAAATGACACAGAAGTTGAGATGGTTTTCTATCTCCCAATGTTTCCATTTCCAATAATTGTTGCAGCCTCAAATAGTGAAGTTTGGAGTATTGACTACTTATTTAATTTGTCATATGGGTTGGTTTGTGGTGGGTTTATCAGGAGATCCCATAGACACATGGCTGTTTCTTGAGGTAACACAGAAACTATACAAGCAAATTTTTGTTTTTGTGATGAAATATTTTTCATCACAAAAATGGCTTCCAGGAAGCTAAAAAACAGTCCAGTGTCATCGTTAGAGAATACAGGTATGTTTTCAAAGACAGAACCTAATTTGAGTTCCTCCTTTTTTTCTTTTTTTTTTTTTTATAGCAATTCTATGAGTTTTGTAAAAATAAATGCACATTCATATGTAGTATCAAAATGGTGTAGCACATAAAAAATATTTCTTATTCACCACTTAATGGTATAGAATATTATTTTTGAAAAATATTCAGAGAAAAATTCTAAATGGACAACACTATATAAATATCTAGTAAGTAGATTTAAAATAGGACAGAGATGTTGCTCATCTTGTAACAGTAAATTTCTTTCTTATTAATATTTATTTATTAACGCTAGATAACTTGCTATTTACCTCAAACACTGCCATCTTTAGAAACTTAAATTAGTAGGTTCGTTTATGTGTTTGAATAGTAGTAATTAAGTCAACAATTAGGTCAATAGTAGTAATTAGGTCAATAAGTGTGCTGTGAAGAAATAAAAATGGCAAAGATGAGATGGGTCACTTTGTCGGTTTAGTGACAGCATTATTCCCATTATTTCATGATTTTCTAATAAGTTTTGTGAAAGAGAAAAATATTTATTTTAACTGTTATTATGGTTCATATTTTTCATAAAATATTTTATCATAAAATATTTGTTAATTCAAAGGCAAGTCTAGTGAAAAATTGTTTTTTTTTTTTTGTCTTTTTCTGAAAATTACTAAGAAAAAATCCTGTATGAAAAGATTTCAAAAATGAAATACAAAAAGGAACATATCAGTAGTTAGTGTAAATAATACTTACAGAATGTAGCATAATTTTATCTATTTTAAAGAAAAATCCATATAAATTAAAACTTGTGAAACCTCACTAGTGTGAAATTTTAATAAACTATTTTTTTAATGAAAAAATAACATTCTTTTTTAGCATAAAAACTTTTTTTTTTTGTTGTGGTTACAAGTTCAGTGATTGATTATTTCAATAATTAAATGTGTATGGTTTCTTATGGGAACATTTTATAGTACATGAAATAATGGTGAAAAAGAGTGCATGCACAAAACAACAAACCAATTGATTTGCAATACAAGATAACATTTATTAAAACAAAATTAGCAAAAGCAGAGAGTTTCTTCCTACAGAAGTAAATTGCATACACAATGAATATGTTTGAATGGAACTTAGTGAGTTGGTGAGTTTTAGTGTGAAGCATTCACAGCCCTTTTAGTTTCAAGAAGTTCATGTCATCAGTTCAAAAAAGGGAAAACACAGAAGAGAGAGTTACTTTAGAGTTCATGTGTTTTTATATTCAAGCTACTGCTGATACAAGTTTTATTTATTTAGTGCTTAGCATTTGAATTTTAAATCTAAATCTAGATCTTGTTTTGTTCCCTACAGAGTATTGCAATTAGTTTAGCTGAAAGTGGTAGTGGGTAATCAATCCCCACTAAGTTCCTATACTTGTAACCTTGAGTCAGAATAAAGAGAGGTTATTAGCTGAATTTTGATGTGAGATTCTCAGTGTATAATCTTCAAAACTTATTTATAATCATCACAGAATTAAGTGCATTGAAAAATGTATAATTATAGTATAAAGTAAATATGTGTCATCATTATTTTCATTGATTTTGTTTTTTATGACTTAACAACCTTTTGCAGGTTATTTAAAGCCAGAAAATATTTTAAGATTTTTTTTGAGATAATAATGATTTACTGATACAAGTCATACTAATTAACCCATAGCAAGAGGAAAAGAGTTGGATTCATCCCGTTTCCAAGGGCATTTTTGCATAAGTAAAAATATAATGAACCTGACTGGAATTGGAGCTTGGCTCTTCAATTTACAATTCTGAGCCATTATACATTACATCACTCGCAAATCTAATCTTACAGCATCTGGTATTCCTATATATATATATATATATATATATATATATATATATATATATATATATATATATATATATATGTGTGTGTGTGTATTTGAACTTATATAATATTTGGCTATCTCTCTTTTATACAAGTTTCATTAAAGATGACTGACAAGGTAAAGCGATTAAGCCTTTTATTTAATTTTTCTTGTGTTTATATAAGTGTTTTCTTTTCTGAACATGAAGTTTGTAAAAATTCTACAAATTTTCTGTATATCCAAGCATTTTCGGCTATTCTTTTAGCCATTATCAAAGATGTTTTTTTTGTTGGTTTTTTTTTTTAACTGAATGTATGGAATTTTTTAATTTTTATTTATTTATGCATGTATCTAAAATTATAGGAATCTAGGAGTTATATGAACACAAGAAAAATTAAATAAAAAGTGCCTTGTTTTTCATGAAATTTTAGTTGTATGCATATTGAAAGACACCTTTACTATCTTGTACTTTATTTTTTTAAATCCATTTTCAACTTTGTTGTCATTGTAACAAAAAGCTTTTGTTTAAATGTATTTATATTTACAGGGTGCGATTGGTAAATTGTCGCCATTTTATATTTTTAATTTCATGCATGCATGCATGTTGCTTTTGATTTTATTGACTGAACAGTATAGTAGAATCAGTTGGATACCATCTGTGAGAGAAAAAGTACCATGACACAATTCACTATATCTGGCAACAGGACTCTGCACCATGCCACACAAATAGGAAAACCCAGTCATGGCTGTCAGATAATTTCTGCAACCACATCACACCTTACATCTGGCCACCTAACTTTTCAACCCCCTTGATTATTATGTATGGAGCACAAGAGACCAACAAAATGTGTTATTTTAATTTTTGTGTAATTTAAATGACAAATTACCCAATGCACCCTCTGTGTGTGTGTGTGTGTATATATATATAATGACCACCATAAATAAGCAAAATTTGTTTTTATTACCACTCATCCGCAATGGTAGACTTGTGTGTGTTGGTCAGAATATCTGACAGAGAATACTTAGTTTCAGATTTTTGTTGGTACATCCTGTTTTATTTTCGTCTTTGAGTTGTTCTTTCTATGTAGTGTGAACCACAACTACATTTAAATGAATAAATTAAAGAACTATTATGATGAGGAGGAAGAATGTCTTCCTGCATGGATGCAAGTTTTGTACCACAAATAAAATCTTTATATATATACTGTCCTGGGTATGACGATAAACTACATCGGCGTCCAGGGTAAGACAATAAAGTACATCAACAGCAAGGCTTCTGATCAGATGGATTTGAGGAGCGTGGAACCACCTCTTAATTGCTGGTATTCCCAGGTCCACCCTTACCTGGGGTGGTAGCATCTGTTAGGGTCCCAGCTATGGGCAAATAGTTAACTGCAAAACTGAGGTAAAAAGCATTATGAAAGTGTAAAAATACGTTTTAATACCAGAAATACTTTGTAAAAAAACTATTACCAGCAATAAGTTTTTGAAAAAAAAATATTACCAGCAATACATTTTTTAAAATAATATTGCCAGCTATACATTTTTGTGGAAAAAAATATTACCAGAAATAGATTTTTGACAAAAATATATTACCAGGAAAAAAATGTTGTCAGCATTAAATGACCCATTGAGGTTGATATGCCGTAAGACAAAACAAACCAAACTTTATCTATCTATCTATATATATATATATATATATATATATATATATATATATATATATAAAAATTTGTAAATGTTAATTTCTTCGTTTTTTTTTGCCAGGGGAGGAGTGTAATGAAAGCTCTGCGCCTGTTACTTTTGATAACGGCAATATGTTGTTGAGAAAATGCCCAACTGAAATAGGAATAAAAATAGTACCAGTAATGATGGGTGTTTACATTTTATTGACAAATATCCTATTGCTTAATCTTCTCATTGCCATGTTCAGGTAAGTAAAACAGTTTCAATTTTTTTTACCCTTTGAATCTTTGTCTTAATTCAGCATTCTGCATGATAGAAAAATATGTAAAATTTTAAATCTGTTTCTCCACTCATAAGGTTTAATTACTCCCTTAAACTAATCAATTGATTTTATTAATCAACTTGGTTGGAATGTTTTCTCAATCCCTTCTCTATAGTTTGAAATTCAAAGTTTTTCTTCTTTTAGCAACCAGTCAAAGAACATAATCTACCCTGCTATTTAACCCATAGCTAGAGGGAGAAGAAAAGAATTCATAAATTTTCCAAGGGCATTTATGCAAAAGTGAAAAAGGCCAGAATTTGAACTTGGAACTTTGATTTCTTTTTTTGCTCTGATAACCATTACACTACCCCCACAAATAAATGAATGTTAACTTCATTTAAGTTTTCATTGATTTTATTTAACTTTCATTTAATGTTAAATGATGATGTAAGAATTACTGTTAGACAAAAGTTTATCCTCACACACACACACACACACATATATATATATATATATATATATAATATAGCCCCCCACCACTTTACTACACCTCAATTTTCATAAAGTAGTATTCTTATGAAATACAAATTTTGTTGTAACCTAATTATGTATAATAAGGGATCATATACAATATAGGTGAACAATTCAACTAGAAAAATTGAAATTTTAAATAATTAATGTTTTGCAGCAATTTTTAACATCAACTTGAAATTTTTCTTGTTAAAAAGTTGAATAATTTTAACATATTCAACATTATGGATAAAACAAGTTCACACATTTTTTACAAAAAATTCAGAATGTCATCAAAATACATGAAAATTTTTCATCTTTTAATAGTTGTGATTAGTTTAATTTATAACATATATAGATGTAGGTAGAAAAAAAAGCAAATGTTGATAAAATAGCAAGTCTCACAAATCACTACCTGGGGGCCCCCAATCAGGTTTGACCTCCACCCTCACAGTTGGGTAGTTTGGGGGTTATACACAACTGCCCTGGTATCAGGTACCTATTACAAAGGGAGGTTTTGATAATCGCAGGGGTTTCAGAATATGGTAAGTAGGAAAATCATTAAAATATTACATGGGTTTTAAACTTCCCAGAGTCTAAAATTATGTAAACCATTTACAAACTCTACAATGGTGGAGACTACATGATAACTTATAGATGTAGGTGATACCAAAATTGGTCTACCTTGTTATTAATACAGTGGCTTATTTTCCACCAAAGGTTAGTGTTCATATCTTTGTAATAAGTCAAGATTTTGTATGCTGATTTTCTAGGCAAGCCCTCTTTATTTGAAAGGTTTGTGTAACTGAACTGTCATACTTCAGTTTGGCTTTACTAAGCTAAGTTCTTTTTTCCAACTGCTTTTTTCCATAAGTGCTACCATTTTTCAACTGCTAACAAAGAGAGAGGGGTAGGGAAAGAGAGCCGGGGAGAGGAGGAGTCAATAGGTTTGCCTGTTGCCCAGTTCACACTGCTTCCTCATCTTTTGAATGGAAGTAGAAGTTTATCCCTTGTTACCTGTTTAGGATTGGGTTTCCTGTTCCTTCTAAAATCTTTTCATTCTTTTTCACTCCCAGTAGCCCCTTGAATCTTAGTGGCATTATTGCCTAGCTTGGGGCAAATAGATAAAAAAAACAGATAGGGAGAAAGAGGTGGTGAAAATGGAAAGAGTGAGAGGGTCAGGTAGGCAGGTAAGATTTCACACATATTCCAGTTGGTCATGTTTATTAAGTACATCTTTTTATAAAAGTAAACTTTATGTGTAATTTTTTTTGAAAAGGAATCAATTGTCAAAATGTGAGGCAAATAAGTGAGCAGTATTAAATAAGAACAAGATGATTTATTCCTAGACATGGACAGTGGAATGAGAACAGTCTAGATTAAATAAAGGTTTTAGTTTTAAATTCACTGTCATTTACGTGGATCGATATACCCCTGATGAAGGCAGAAGGGCATAAAGTCGAAACCTGATAACAACAACAAAGATGAGGACAATTGTAAATAGGCTAAATTTATTAAATATCTATAGCTGGTATAAGTTTACTATTTTAAATTAGCAGTGCAGATGCAAAATCTCTTTAACTACTTTTCATTATGATTAAATTGAAGTAAACTGTTTGATAATATTACTGAAAATTTAATTGATAATTGCCTGTGTTTTCTTTTGCTTCCAGTAATACTTTCCAGAAAGTTCAGGATAATACTGATCTTCATTGGCACTTCCAAAGGTTTGGCTTAATCTCTGAATATGACACGCGGCCTCCATTGCCCCCACCATTTATCCTGCTGAGTCATATCTATTTACTTTTCTGTGTCATAATTAGAAAATTTAAAGCTCAAGAAAATAAAGACATGGCATTTAGTAAGTAAGATTTTCAAGTTTATTCTTTATGTAATAATTTGTTTTCTATGGTTTAGCAACCTTTTGCAGGGTATTTAAAGCCAGAAAATACTTTTAGATTGTAAGAATGTTTTCGGGGGTTGGGGAGATAATGATTTATTGATACAAATCTTATTAAATAAACCTTGGGTGGGAGAAGAGGCGGATTTATACATTTCCCAAGGGTATTTGTACATAGGTGTATATAATGAACCCAACATGAATTGGAACTTAGCTTTTCAGTCAAACAATTCTGTGCCATTATCCATTACACCACCCACACATCCAAGCTTACAGCACCTGGTATTCCCAAGCAGTCACCTATCTAGGTACTGACAAGGCTTGATGTTTGTTAACTTTGGTGATCGTACAGGAACAGGTGTTTCAATGTGATGTGACCATAAGCATGATTGTGAAAAAAGGATGTCTTTAATTACATCAACATTACATTAATAATGAATGCCATACAATTATAACTAAAACCTTGCAAAATGACAGCAAGATGAGTTCTGAATGAGAATGGCAGGCATTTTGAGTTAGAATGGTAAGTAGATGTCAATCTATAGCTCTAAGCTAAATGCAACTATGACATTTTAAGGTGTAAAGTAATCTGAATTAGCTGCTTTTCACCTGTCAGTTGATTAAAAAGGTAAGCAAGAAAAAAATATGGGCAAACTTGGATCTTCATGCCTGCAAAAAGGGAGTATCAAAATGATGTTTCTTTTTCATTGACACCACTCTTATTTTAACTAGCTTCTATCCTTAACAAATATTATTGTTTTAAAAATTGAAAGAAAACCTAAACATATGATAAAAAAGAATTTATACATTTTTTTTGTTCTTGAGAATTTACAGCAAAAATATTAAATACTATATATTTATTAGGTTGTTTATTGACAAGAATAATTTTAAAAACTAATGGAATGTAATATTTATGATTTACCAGTTGAAAAAAGAAATAAATATGAAAACAATTTTTTATTCATAAAATTATAAACATTTACTAACTTATGTGAACCAACTATAAGTAAATCCTTATTTACCATTTTTAAAGTTTGAATCAATTAGCAGTTTTGCCAATCATTTGAATAAATAATAAATAGTGTTTATTATTTTTGTTGTCAATGTTTTCATATTTATTTTTTTATAAATTGCTAAATGATAAATATTACATTGTATTAGTTTTTAGAATGTTGTAAATATAAAATTATTCTTGTAAATAAACAATCTAATAAATAAATAGTGTTTAATATATTTGTTGTAAATTTGCAAGCACAAAAAAATTTATAAATTCACTTTCAGCATACGTTTGTTTTATTAAAATTCTAATCATCGCTTTTTGAAACAAAAATTAATTTTTTAGGATGGAAGGTAATTAAAATGATAGGAGTGTCAATGGAAAAAGAAACATCCTTTTGACACTCCATTTTTTTGCAGGCACCAAGACCGAAGTTAGTCCTATTTCCTTCAATATAGTCAAAAGACAATTATCAGTGAAAATTCTAAAACATTTGGTACACGTGTACTTTGTGATTGCTGAAACTAATTCAAATTAAATTAAAAAAAAAGTAAATAGTAACAAAAATAATATTCAATTATGAGGTCTGATTAAAAAGTATGTAGACTGTTGCGATGGTAACTAAGCTAAAGTGACTAAGTAATTTAGTTACTTAGTTTAGTAACTAAGCTAAAGTTATGAAGAGTGAAGATGCTTGGTACAGATTGACCTCAAACTCTGTCATGCATGCACACTAAGTTATAATGTTCTCGCCGTGTTTGGAAGGAAAGTGTGTAGATTGTGGTCATCATTGGTTCCATCAGTAACCATGGCTTGAGCAGCAGTCTTTGATGAAGGACAACATTCTCCAGATCTTTCCCCTTTCAACTTCTTTCCAAAAATCAAATCCTACTTGAAAGAAATATAGGATATAAAATCCTATATTTTACAACCAATAGGTGAAGCACAAATAGGTAAGAAATGCCCACATACAAATAGAATCAGAATCACTAAAACAAAAACATTTTTTACAATCAGTAAGAAAAAAAAAAAGGATCCAAAATTAAATGAGTGGTTTCTGGAATTTGATTGAACAGTATGGTCACATTTCTGACTACATCTGTATGTTTGAACTCCAAATGGGTGCTATCCCATGTAAACCAAAAAGCTTTTATTTGGAGCCAATCACATTATCAAGATAACTATATATACACCAATTTCAGTGTCAACAAAAAACATATAGCAAAAACCCAGTCAGCAGCTGGATGTGGATCACTTGTAGATGACAGGCGGTTGGATCTGTAAATACTCAACCAGAATTCTCTTGTTATCATGACAACACCTCAGTCAGCAATGACTACACAACAAAGGAATATTCACACAATTCAAAAAAATATTCATAGCCATGGAAAAAAGTAAATCTGATCATCTATCTGTATGTCCATTTCCTTTTGGAACCACTGTGATCAGATTTACATATTAGCACTCACACACATATGTTTCTACTAATGTGCTTCATCCACACACATACATATTCAGTTAGCAACCACACACTCTGTTAAAATATGTTTCAGACACATGCTCATATATACACACTTTATATTGACCAAGTCATATGACTTTATGAACTACCCTTAACAAATGGAAAATTTTGTCGAACATTTGAACTTTGATTTTTTTACGACCAGAACAAACACAATGTTTACCATATAAAAACAAATGTTAATATATACATAAATATATGATTATTTCAATCTGGTTTTCCTTTTGCCTATGTGAAAAAAAAAATCATTTCTTTGCATTTTGTTATATTTGTAGGCATGACATTCAGATTTTAATTTTTCACTTTTAATCTGGATAGACTGACCCTACAGGAACAAGATTTTAAGACATCAATGAAATCTAAGAGAATGTGATGTGGTAACTGCTTTTTATCCTAAAAAGGAGTTCCAGGAATGCTTCCATCAATGGAAACGGCATTGGATAAAGTGTGTTGCTTCAGAAGGGGACTACTTCGAAGGAGTTTAAATGCCGAATTGAGATGTGTTGTTGTTTTCTTTTTATAACACCAGTGCAATTATGTTTTGATCAGACCTTGTATATAATTATTATATAATTATACATTTATAATGAATAAATACTAGTGCATACATAATTAATATTTATATAAAATAGTCATAACAAAATATGTGCAAATTTGGTGTGTATATGGCTCTCAAATATCTAAAGTTTATTGTTTGTTGCTCTTATATGAAGCATGTTTAACCAACTCTGGATTATTAAATCAATTCTTTCTTTCATTCTTTCAGAAAAGAATCTGTCCCAAATTGAAAAGCAGCTGATGCATTGGGAGGATGAAATGGCTGATTGTTATGTGAGGAAAAAAGAGAAATTTGAGAATAATAGCATGGAAGGAAAAGTGTCCATCACATCTGATAGGTAAGAAACAGATAAAAACCTTAACTTCTGCTTAAAATATCTTTTTGTTGTTGTGTAAACAGGAACATCATTATTTTCTATATTTTAGCAATTTATTTTATTCATAGTTGAAAGATTCTTTTCAGCAATTACTCCAATGTTAAAAATGACTGTTCAAAGTTGATAAAAATAATCTGCTCTTTTATATATATATATATATATATATATATATATATTAGTATTTAGGCAGCAACCTTTCTTTCATGCATCTTTTATTGAAAATGACCAACAAAGAAAATTTAATTAATCTTTTTTTGAGATTTTCCAGCAATTTAACATTTTTCCATTTTTTAGGGGTTAAAGAATATAGGAATTGTCCATAGTTATAATTGTCCTGAGCGCTTTCAGCTACTTCTCTAGCCATTATCAAGGATGTGTTTTGGTTGATGAAATTCTGTGTATAGTAATTTTACAGTGTGGAGTTTGAGCAGTTTGTGTGCTTCAACTGGCCATGCATAGCATGTGACCACTAAGAAGCACACAAATGCATATATATATATATATATTTGCATTAATTCTAAATGTAATGAAAATATAAAGTTTTTCAGTTAGATGATTGACTGTTTATATTTTTTATCTTTTCTTTTATATATTTCATTAGTAAAAGGTTGATTTTTTTTTCTTTCATAGTGTGTGTGTTCATGCATGCACACTCACCTGCACATACATGTAGAATGATGTGGTTATTTCTTCTATTTCTTCTTTCTGTCATTTTTCTTGTCACTTTATACTTTCTCCTTATTGGTTTTATGCTTTTTCCCTTTCAGTTGTAGCCATTTTGGCATCCAGTTTTTCAGACAGTTACTCTTCTTGTTATTGAGCATTCCAGGGCTTTCTTGAGTTTAGAAAATTGTATTTCATGTTTTACATAAATATTTTTTTTTATTAATGCTTAAATGATAAGGTAAATATTTATGTCGTCACATAGCCATTATATATATATATATATATATATATAGTTGTGCAGGTGGACAGCAATCCCATTCTATTACATCTTCCATTGAAAATGACTAACTAGCTAATTCTGCTGAGTTTTTTTATTGTATTTCTTGTATGCAAACAAGAGATTTCCTTTTCAAACATAGTGTATGGAGAAATTTCCCAAATATTTCTCATAAAATTAAGCATTAATAACACTCTAATTCATAGAGATAATAGTGATAATATTAAAATATTCTATCCCAACCAGATGCATCTTCTATGCACTGTGTCCCTTCAGAATGTAAGCAATTAGGGCTCTTCCCAATTTCCTGTCTTTTGAAGCTCTCAGTAAATTTTGTCTTGTTACCTTTTCTAAACCTTGCTCTGCCATCCATTTACTCAAACTTGCTAAGTAGGTTATGCAATGTTTTCCTGTCCCTCTTGCTTTCAATGTCCTGTGAGTATGAAATTTTCTAAGTTCTCTTTCCTCATTATGTTACCTAGAAATTGCAACTAACTCTTCCTGATGTTAAGTATAGGTGGCTTTTTTGTTTCCATTTTCTCTAAAACTTTACCATTCCTCACATGTTCAGTCCATTTTACTCTCAACGTCTGTTGCTTCTAGTCTCTTTTTCATCTGTGAGGAGATTGTCCAGCATTCACTGTTATATAGGAGGACTGATTATTACATAATAGAAAGTTTCTTAGTTTCTAACAAAATTTTCTGGTTTCTTAATACTTTGCTTAGCTTTTGGAAGGTAATTTTTGCTATCCCAATGCCCCTTGAAATTTCAGTGTTGCACTTTCCATCCTCTGTTAAACATGCCCAGAAATTTAAATTGTTGTACTTGTTTGCTTTTTGTAGCTGTAATTTGCATGTTGTAATGTTTAATTATATTAGCTGATGTGTGTAAATGACACTCGTGAATTATTTTTCTTTTAACTAGAGACTGAATACAGTATAAAAATGTTGTATTTTTTAAAATGGTAGTAGGTTATTTTGGCACAAGGCCACAAGTATGAGATCAGAGTGAGTCTTGAATGGCCTGTTTAGTAGTAATAACCTGTGAGAAACTTACTAACGATTGCTCTGTAGTAGAGTTGACCTGTGTAAATATGACAGTAAAAAGGATAGAATAGTTGACTTTTATATATTGACCCCAGTTTTTTTTAAAGAATTTGCATACATTTCTTCATGGACATCTGCATATGTTCAATATTTTCTTTATTCAAATTTTGTAATCATTTAAACTTAGTAAAAAAGAAAAAAAAATTGATATTTCAGCTATAGCAGAGAAATGAAAAACCAAAAATAAGCAGTCATTTTGACACATAAAATGGCAGATAAGAAAAATTTAATTCATACTCTTTCAATAACATTTCTGATTGATTTCAAAGTTATGATTAAAAAAAAAAAATTCTATTAAAAAATAAATAATTGACAGTTATTCCTCATCTAAGAACTTCAAATATTATGAGGCCATATCCTACTGTCCCAACAGATTTGCTAAAGAAGCAATCAATCCCATGTTGTGTTTTGTAGTATTTTTTTTAAGATGGCTTGTCAGTGTTGGCCAAAGCTGCCAAGATCAGAGTATGCTCACAAGGAAATGAAGTTAGGGAAAGATTCATTTGGACACACCAAAGATAACAACAACCAGTGTTTGTGGGGAGAATCCACTTTTTATTTTTCAACAGCAGTCTTGTTGGCACGGCAGTGCAAATAACACTGTGGCTCGACACAACAACCAACACTCTGTACCAGCCTGCTGACACTTTCAGTACAAAGAACACCACCTTCTTCTCGCAAGTCTTCCTTTATATATCTGTTGTCACACTCCCTACACAATGGAATATCTGATCTTTGTATCATCTGTATACATGTAGATTAAAATAGATAACAGTATTAATTACTGAATTATACTTAAATTAAGTAGGTGATCTAATAACAATAGTGTCATTTATCTGATTTTAACTCAATTGAGTAGGTAACTTCAGACAATAAATCTTATCCCAGCCAGCCAGAGTTACAATTAACACTACATCTATATACCATGTCCCTTCAGAACATAAGCAATCATGGCTCTCCACAACTTCTTATCACTTGCAGCTTTAAGCAATATTTGACTCTTTACTATCCCTTCTTGTCCGTTCTCTGACATCTGCAGTCAAAGCACACTGAAAAGACCAGCCTCCAATTCAGAAATGTGGAGAGAACTGGTCAGGTACTCACCTGAGGCAGTGACCCTATGACTACACCTGGTCACAGGGCTGATGATGATGAGATTTTATTATTAAAATGTTTTCTTTTGCAGGACAGAACAAATGATGATGAAAATCGAGGAACTACAGCATCAACAGCAACATTTCAGTACTGCTCCAAATCTGCCTGTTACTCAGTTAGCGGTGCCAACAGCAGAGGTTCAAAGCTTGTTGCTTGAAATTAGACAAATACGCCCAAAGTTGGAAAGTCAATTACAAATAACTGAAAGATTGAGAGAAGTTGAAAACCAGGTATATTTAACTTATAATTGGAACATTTTTCATTTAAACTGTTTTTTAACCAATATTATAAAAAGTATGCACAGTGGATAGCAGTACAGATTGAGGAATTGGAGAGCTGAGTTCAAATTCCAGTTGAGTTTATTGCATTCACTTACATGCTAATACCCAGCTAGGGGTAAATATCAAGACAGACTGGGCCCAATAGCCTTGGTTACCAGTCTAGGAAGAGGAAAACTGAATTCAAACCACCTGTTCTGCCTCTAACTTCCGAGCTAACCTGAACATCGCTGGTGTGAAAGAAAATGACAAGCTATTGTACTACTTGAATGCTACCATGTACCATAGTTTTGAGATAGAGAGGAGGCAAGTAAATCAACCCCTTTGAGTCAGGTTGTGACACAAGGTCGGTTTTTAACTGTGGGGACCCGAGTGTCTTCACTCGGGTCACTGGTCTTACCTTGTCCAAGCTGATCAGAGCGTGTGTGCATATATATATATATATATATATATATCTATCTCAACTTCTCTCACTTTCCCATTGATGTGACATTGCTTCCCTCTGTCTTTTCTACACATATTTTCATGGCAATTGTTCTGATGGGCTGTTCTCCTTAGTGCCTTGATTATAGGAAATTAAGTGTGCTACTAGATTGGCAACTAGGTCTCTCCATTTTATTTTTGAACTAGCTAGATGCAACCGTCAGTTCTATTCTAATAGTTTCTTTTCTCATGTGTGGAACTCTCTTCCAATTTCTTGCTTCCCTGCCATCTACAATCTCCAAAAATTTAATTGCAATGTCAATCGCCTCTTCTGTTTTCCTGAATCAGGTTTCTTTGTCTTTTACCTCACTCAATTCTTCCTGGTCTCTTTCTGTATCCTAATGGCATTATCACCTTGCTTGGGGTGAAATGATTTTATATAACACACACACATAATAGGAAATAATGTCAGATAAAGAAACTTGATTCCTGAGAAAAAAAAAACAAAAAACATTTGAGCTTTCGCGACCTGAACAAGAGTATGTATATTCTTCCAAAGGTTAATTGAACCTTGATGGTTGTGACCAAATGGTCTAATCATGCCCGATCAGATATAGAAAATATGCATGCTTTGACAGGAATGGACCCATCATATAGCAAGTCTATATTCAACCTTGCTAACCAAAACGCTCCTCTGTGGCTCAATTGGTAAAGCACGTCAGGCTATAATAATTATCAAACTTTGTCCATTTCATTATATATAAAAAAAATACTTTTGTTAATACATTGTTTTATATTGTTTTGTGTTAATCATTTATTACTTGCACTCACACAACAGGCTTTCATGCAAGCCATGTCCTTTTCATCAATGAACAATCTGTGCTTTATCTACCTCAAACCATATTTATTTTTATTTCCAGATTAAAGAGTTAAAAGAGATGTTAATTGTGTCCCAGTCTTCAACTCAGGAAAAGTAGACAGAAAGCTTATGAAATTTGTATTGACACACCCCACCATTTTTCTTTTATGTAAACATTAAAAAAAAAAAATTCACTATCAATTTTATAAACAAAGAAAATAAAAACCAGTTAAGAATTTTCAAATGTTTTAATTTTTCCTATACATATAATCCCCACAGAATGGAGTATACAATAATACAAGGTGAACATCAGAAAATGCTTATAAAAATAAAACTAATAAAGCTCACATTGACATGAAGAAAAAAAAAGAAACAAAGATGATATAGGAATTAAGAAGATACCAGCTTGAGCCAATGCAAGGCTCTTGTTATGGAAAGACATGAGGGTTAGGATGAGTAGGGCTTAGATGCAGAACTCAATGAAGGCTTTTTTTTATCTTTCAAAATTTAAGAGTGGAAATTTACTAAGGGCATATAATCTGCAGTGATTGGCCTCACACAACGGCCCAAAAGATTAATACGCAGTCATGGAATACTGTAGATAAAAGATGAATTTATAAAGAAATTTAAAATGCTAAATTAATTTCAGAACAAAATCATTATCGCACTTAAATTATGGCCATAATGATTGTAAAAATGAAATGGACAGAAATTAATTTTTGCTTAGTAAAATCAACTTCATATGAAACAAATTAGGATGGTTGTACACATGAAAAAAGCCTTGTAATGATAATCTTTACTGATGAAGGCAGTTATAAAAAGGAGGATTTAAGAGTTTTTAACATAAAATAAATGTTAAATTAGAGTGACATGAATAAAGCACCATCAAAGATAAAATAACTTCACTGTATTTAATATTAATAATTTAGATGACCTAAATTATACTTTTTCTGTGCTCACTTAAGAGTTCTACAACTGCAAAGTTAATCTAAAAATCTTACTGAATCATTTGAGGTGCTGTCATCTCAATAATAGGTACTGAAATAATACTGTACATATTAATACAATTTTAGCTGCTGTTACAAACGTTTGTTTTATTTATTTATTTTTTTTTTTTGAATGAACTGCTTCAATAGTAAATAGTGTTAGATATTAACCAAGCAGGAAATAGTGTGTTCAACACTAGCAGGAGGAGATTGAAATGTGAACATTACAAACATTCAATAGGAACCCTATATTTATTATATAATGTAGCATCTGACCTTTGTAACGCATGCAATATTTCCAATATAAGTTTTGCATTTAGAAAAGTGTGAGCTGAAATGGTTTCTAGTATTAAACATAAATTTGCATATACTGGGCCATCATTTCATTTTCTGTAAATATAAAATAATGATAATAGGAATCCTGTACATATATTTGAGAGGGTACATGAGAAGGAGATGGAAAACATTTTCCACTTAAGACTTGAATAACCAATCTTAGCATATTTCTTTATTTAAAATAAATATTATAATACAATATAATAAAAGACATTAAAAGCTATAAAGTTAAAGATTTATAATTCAAGATAATCTCAAAGTCAGTATTTCTTTTGAGAAATATCACACAACATTCTCAGCTCCTGGTAGGGGGTTAATAGGCTGGGTAAAACTTTTCAATCATAGTTTAAGACTGCCCCAGATTAACCAGCAAGATGTGAACATCTTTTCTCAGCTTGACTACTACAAATAAGTTACCTGTGATTAAATGTGGGGGAGGGGTACTCATTTGGCAGGAATAGTGAACCATTTAGACATGTTTCTTGCAAACTGCATTTGTTGTCAAAAAAAAAAAAAAAAAAAAAAAACTTTAGTATGACTGTTACTAGTCTAATTGCTGTCAAAAATCTTCAATTAAGGGACTTTATAATCATACTGTGTTGTGGAAACAAATGAGGGATGAAAGCTCCAACACTCACTGATATCCCTCTACATTTTAAAATGGCTAAAAGAGATATTTAAATATAAAGGATAGCATAATTCTATTTCCTGTGAACGGAAAATTATTGTTGCTGCAAAGGAAGATTTTAATAGACTGTTTGAATAACAAGAGCAAAAAAAATAAAAATAAAAATAAAACAACTGTTTTGTATCTGTTTGTCCACTCCCCTGGTCACTTACTGCCATTGATTTCTGCTACATTACTATCTGATTTTACTTGGATGCCCATGGATGACAGAATATTTGTTGCAGGCCCAGGCAGTCCCTGCTGAGCTCCATAAGAAGCCAACATATTCTTTACAAGATTTGCATCTATGTTAACAGGCCGGAAGCCTTCATCTTCATCATCAATATCCTTTGAAGATGACTGAGTGGTCAGTTTGGGAGGTGGGGGCCGTTCTGGTGGGGGTCGTTTAGAGTTTTGCGAGGAATTCTTCGGTGCTGGTGGTGGCGGACGAGGAGGCTTATTATTCTGAAGTAAAATGTCAGAAAATAAATCAATATCATTTAAGTGTTTTTTCTTAATGTGCACTACATTTAACAGCATCTAAAAAAAAGCTATTCCCAATACACTCCTTATCAGAAAGGAACAAGGGAAAAAAAAACAAAAAAAAAAAAACTTTAAACCACGATTTTGAAAAAAAAAAAAAAAAAAAAAAAGGCTCAAAAGAGACTAAAGCTTTAAAAAGAACTGAGGCAATTGTTTTTTTTATTAATCACAATGATACAATACAGTATCTTATAAAAGTTTGGAAATCCCATTCTTTTGTATACAAGAGACTTACTAAATAAGAAACATGTAACTGAAAATAAAAAAATATTTACAAGCATTTCTGATCCCTGCTCTGACCTATTATTTATACTACAAGATTTTGCATGGATCAACCCCAATTTTCTTTATTACTTTTTTCTGTGGTGATGATATTCGTAGTTGCATGATTGATTGATTGATTGATTGATTGATTTTTTTTTTTTTTTAAATTGCTTATCAACCCTTTGCAGGTTATTTAAAGCCAAAAAATATTTTTAGATCGTAAGGATTTTTTTTTTGATAATAATGGTTTAGTGATAAGTCTAATTAACCCATAGCTTAGGGGAGGTTGATACATACCTACTCAGAATTTGATAAACAAAATTATTTGGATATAAAATGAGCAATCTATATATAAATTACCCCCCTCCCCCCAAACCACACACACTTTGTAACCACTGCAGTTTCAATACACTTATATTTCAGAGAATGTAAATCTAAGTGACATGGTTGTGTAGATAATCAGTATTTCATGGATTGATGGATTCATTCATTTTTAGGGCTTATCAACCCACTGCAGGTTATTTAAACCTAGGAAAATATTTAGATTTTAAGATTTTTTTTGTGGGGGGACAATAATGGGTACAAGTATTACTAATTAACCCATAGCTGGGAAGAGAAGAGGTGGAGTCATGCCTTACTCAAGGGTATTTGTGCATAAGTGAGTATAATGAACCCAATAGGAAATGAAACTTATCCCTCTGATTAAAAATTTCAAGCCATTATCCATTATACCACCTGCACATCCAAGCTTACAGGACCTGGTATTCCCATGCAGTCACTCATCTAGATACTAATGACCAGGCTTGAAGTTGCTTAACATCAGTGATTGTACGAGAGCTAGTGTTTCAATGTGATATGGTCATATGCCATTCATAGTTGCAGTCTTTATATCTTACAGATTCTTTATCAGATCAAGATCCAGTGAGTTGAGAAGCCAGCCTAAGTTATTAATTATCATAATTCTGAAACCATTTTCTTTTAACAGATGTAGTAGTATGGCAGAGAGTACCATCTTGCAAGAATTGTAGCATATTGCCAATCATTCAAATAGCGGTAAACAAGATATAAACATGTATATAAAAAGATTAATTGCCACAAATATAGTAACTTTATAATAAAAAAAAAAGAAGCTATAATTAACTGGTGATGTTTTATCATGCAAAACATCTATATTTTTATTTATTTGTAATAAGTTTATGTTATTTACACTATATTCGGACTATTGTCCTCATTTTGGTTGTTTTTATCACAATATTTCGACTGTTGTGCTCTCTGGCCTTCCTCAGGTGTAGATCAATTTGGGTAACCTACAGGGAATTCTAAACTGATCCCTTTATTTAATCTACAGGGGTAGACTGTTCTTATTTTCCATTGCTCATATCTAGGGATATAGTCTAATTTTTAGATACTAAATAAAAATAAGAACTAGACAATATCTCTACACATGAGCAGTGGTACAGGAACAGTCTACACCCATAGATTAAATAAAGGGTTCAGTTTGGAATTCCCTGTAGGTTACCCAGATCGATACATGATACATGAGTATATACAGTGTGACTTTTGGAGACCTAATATCCATTTACTGTAGTCAAAAAGTACAGCTGTATGTAAAATAAATATTGCTTGTTACACAAGTATATACGGTACACCTAAGTTAGGCTGGAGGGCACAACTTCTCATCCAAGAAATTATGACAAAAGTTTACGTTAATATCTTTACAAAGATATTTAGTTTGATTGGATAGTCACAAGATTTGAATGACACTAAACATTAAGAATCTACTTCCTACCAAAAAACATCAGGTCAAACAGACATATGTCATGTTCCTGTCATGTGATTTCATACAATGAGATGTTTTTTATTGTAACAATGACTCATTCCACAATAAAAAAAAAATAAAAATAAAATAAAACAGCAATGTTTAACCTGTGCACCCACAAAAAAAAAATTCTATTGTTAAAAGGATGTTTATCCCCTTGACATTGTTATTACTTTTGTCTCCCTCAAAAATGTTTATTTATAAGATTATAAAAATTTGTGAACCAAATTCAATGCAATATTTGATCACCTTTTATAAAAGAAATAAATTTGAAAAGACATTTTTTATTCAAAATCTATTTATAAAAAATTACAAAATTATCAGAATATGTAACCAACTACAATGCAATATTCTGAAAAATTCTAGAAAATTTAAAACTGTTGCTAATTTAAAAATAAAAAAAATAACTAAAAATAGTTTTTAACCTGTTATCACTTCTCAAGGATAAAGAGAATATATAAATTCACTTTCATATGTTTAGGTTTTATTAAAATTCTAATCATTGTTTTTTAAAAACAACATTGCAGAGGGAGTCAAAAGTGTATACAGTAATAGCAGGGGGCAAGGGTGTTAACTGTCCTTTGACAGTTTTTTTTTTTTTTTTTTTTTAGGCACAAAAGTTAGAAATTGCCTAAAAAGTAATATCTTACTTTTGTTTCCTATTAGCTTTCTTTACATATTAACAGTCTTTTGGATTGTAAAATAATATACAATTGTAAAGAGCACACACATACTCTGATCTCTAAAGTTTAGATGCGTACTATGCTGGTTGAACAAACAAGAAATTACAGAACAACATTAAATTAATTACCTTTTAGAAGTACAATGCATTTATAAAATTATATAGCTATGTAAAAAACTTTATTATCATTTTCTTTTAAGAAACTAACAACAATTACTGTAATACTAAGATAACCATGTAAAATTGTTTAATAATAAAGCAAGGCTTTTAGTTTATCCAACAGTAAACAGAAGAACATGTTGGATAAAGGATTCAATTTACTATAAACTTTTTTTCTAACAAAGTTGAACATTAAACAGACTATTGCATGCTTATTTTGTATCAGAGTCGGCTTAAAAGTCTGTCGTCTCCCAGATAAAGAAAATAAAAATCATGCACAAGAATAAAACTTACTTTTTCAAAACTTTTCCCCATTTCAGTGTTGGACAATTCTTTATCCATCATTTGCAGATAATCTTTCATGTTGCTCCGTGGCCCAGAATTAACTGACATTTCCTCCTCAGAGGAATCCCAGCCATATTCATCCATTTCTGAACTTGAACCAGATTCTGCATCTTCAAATTCTAATAAAATAATTTTTCATTAGGAAACTGATTTGAAACTTAAAAAAAAAACAAAAAAAAAACAAGCACACACATTATAGCAAAGCTTTAACTTTTTATGATTAAACATTTTTTTTTTTTTAAAGAAAATATTTTGTCTTGGCTGGCAACAGTATGAAAGTGAATCAATAAGTATGTAGTTTCATATGTAGTTATGATTTTAAATTCTCTGTATGATTTTCAAATTCCATGATTATTATTCACTACCAATTCAAATATATTGACAAAGGAGATTGTGAAAGGTTAATTCCATTTCCATTACTTCAGACTTATTGATGAATCTATGGAGACAAACTGGAAAAATTGTTTAAATTACTTTTTTTACTTTACCAAGTACACATGCAGAAAGACAAAAACAGAGACAACAAAAAAAAAATAATAAAAAAAACATGCACAGTCAATAAAACAGACAGGCAGGCATGTAAACGACGTGTGTGTGTATACACACACAGACAAATAACAGATATATACACTCAAAACAAAAAACAGGATGAGAGTACAAAATGATGACCACATGATGTTCAGTTACAAGGTGAAAAAGTGGGGATACCTATCAAAATTTGATTTGGTTTGTTTTATGGCACATCAACCTCAATGGGTCATTTAATGCTGACAACTTTCTGTTAATATTTTTTTCCTCAAAAATGTATAGCTGGTAATATTACTTTTTCAAAAAATGTATAGCTGGTAATATTTAAAAAAAAAAATAAAAAATAAAAAAAAACAAACAAAAAATGTATAGCTGGTAATATTTTTTTAAAAATGTACAGCTGGCAACATTATTTTTTGAAAAATGTATTATCAGAGGCCTTGCTGTTGGACGTAGTTTGTCATACCCAAGACGTGGACATAGCTGGGACCACAACAGATGCTACCACCCTGGGTCAATTTAGGTTTTGGCAAAACCAAAAAAAAAGAGGTGGTTCCACACTCTTCAAAACCTCAGGATAAACAAAATGATGACTGTTGGATGTAGTTTATTGTCATACCCATGATGGTATCAAAATTTGTTATGGCCACGACAAACTAGAAGCCTGTTAACAAGTCACAGGTAGGAATTTTTCAAGAATAAAAAATGTCCATGCAGTTAATTGGTAATAGTTGGCCAAAGGCTAGAAAGTAACCAACCAAGACACAAATGCAACAACCAACAAAATTTCATTTAAAAAAAAAAAAAAAAAAAAAAAAAAAAAAAAAAACTTTCCTTAAACAACAAAATCCATTAAATAGACATTAAAAGTCTATGTGAAATCAAGTTATATTACAATAATGTAATTTTTGCATATCTGTAAAAGAAAAAAAAAGAAAAAAAATCAGTACAATTTTTAATGGTATTATGCTAACTTTGAGAATAAAGCAATTTCCATTCTAATTGAGGCCATAATTTTAAGGATGAAGCAGAGAAGAAACCTTGACTCATCTGCACTCTTCATCAGCCAGAGTGACACACTAGAGATAAATTAATAATAATCATGGTTAAAATATCTGAGTGAAAATTATCATTTGCAAATAATTTTCCAAATATGACTTGATATCCAGCAGAGGCTGCCTAAGCTGGCATTTAATTGACATATCCCAAAAAATTATTTCCTTCTGTCTATTGCAAGCATATCAGGTCCATAAGTTGGTTCTTACTATTTTTTTGTTTGGTTGTGTTGAGGTAGCATTTTTTAAAAAACCTGTTTAAGTCATATCCAGTGATTTCTACAAACTTTAGCCACTGAACTCCTCAATAAGTAAAAACAATAGGATGTCATTACAGTTGAACTGTGTGGGCCTACAAGTTTGTGGTTAATGATAATATTATAGACAATTGTTAATTGGTTTCCACTTAGTGTAAACACTAAATGGATAACATAATTAGTAACCTTAAGTAACATGCAGTGATTGTAGTTACTGTTGTTGTTACTTGAAGGTGATATATATAGTGTGGGGGGGATTGTGGGGGTTAAACAATGAAAGTGGGTGAGAACATTATAAGGTGATATGCATGGGGTTCAAGGGATCTGTGGGGCAGTTCCTTCATTAGTTACCTTTGCATCAGTCTGCATTACTTTTTGATCAGACCTCATATGAATATTGTTCATGTTACTATTTATTTATAAAAATTTAATTTGAATTATTTTCTGCAATCGTGAAAAAACATGTGTATATCAAATGTTTTAGAAACATCATTGATAATCTTTTTGAATTGAAAGAAAAAAATTGGATCAGAAAAAATGGAAATGATGGTAGCTATTATTTTAACTATTTTCCATCCTCAAAAATTAATTATTGTTTTCAAAAAGTGATGATTAGAATTTTTGTGAATTTATAAAATTTTTTGTTCTTGAGAATTTACAACAAAAATATTAAAACACTATTCAATTGTTTATTTACAAGAATAATTTTATATTTACAACATTCTAAAAACTAATATTTATCATTTACCAATTTATAAAGAAATAAATCCCACCCCCAATTTTTTTTTCATAAATTCACTAAAAATATATGAACCAACTATAAGGAAATCCTTATTTACCATTTTATAAAGTTTGAATCAATTGGCAATTAGCCAATGTTTTGCCAGCCATCCCAATAAACAATATAATAAATAATCTAATAAATGGTGCTTATTATTTTTGCTGTCAGTTATCAAGAACAAAAAAAATAAATTCATTTTTATATCATAATCACTTTTTAAAATGATAAACATTGCTGAGAAGTGAAAGTAGTTAAAATAATAGCAGTGTCAAGAGAAAAACTGTTTGACAAATTTTTTTGCTGGCACAAATGTTAAAGATTGCCAAAGTTCTTTATTCCCATCAGTCCCAGTTTGTTGTATTTTACAGTTTTTCATTCTACTTTAGAACATAACAATACAAGTTGGTTTTCTTTCAGAAATTTATAAGCAAAGCAAGCCAAATAAGTTTGTTAGCGATTCCAAATATTAAACCTTATCTCTTTAATTTCAACTAATATTCATGTTCTAACAAATTGAAAATATTTGATAGCTTGAAAATGAAAAATACATAAGTGATCAGTAGAAATAGATAGCATAACAAAAATACCCAAACTTCAGAGATATAATCCGTATGAAGAAAAGAAAAAAAAAAAACAACTTAGAATGAGTGATCTTAAAATATTAATTCAACTTTGCATAAAGGTGAAAAATTGTAAAATTTATACATGCTTATTTCCTTTGGCATAATTGTAAGAAGTTTGTAAATAGGTTTTTTATTTAGAGAAAAGTATAAATTAAAATTTCCAAATACAAATCAAATTTAAGATTTTTTTTTTACTCACATATCAATGAAATATTGAAATACAAAATAATCCAAGAAATTTTAATCTCCTTTTAGTATTAGATAACAAATGTTAGTAGTGAAAGCTCGTCTTTTGCAAATGAATGAATAACCCAGATATAAATTACAAATAAAATTTTAAGAATTTACAAATGCATTGTTTTATTAGATATAGTAGTGACGTCAGAAGAATGAAGAAATTTCAATTTGCCAATGATTTTAATATTTACAAATGCATTGTTTTCAGTAAAAAAAAAAAACAAACACCTTCAACATGAAAAAAAAAAAAAAATTCTGTAGAATTTCACCATTCCTAGAAAATGGCAAAAATCTCTAATTTTATTTAGCAATTTGAAAAAGACATTATGAATATTGGCGTTTAGTATTGGTCAGGTTTAGATAATAGCATTTAAGTTTCTGCAGTTAACACATGCTCACCAAAATCCAGGTGTGGACTTTGGTACTGTATACAATAGTTTAGTAATACCCACCTAGTGTTATATATTCTTATTTTCTTTTCAACTTGATGAAAAAAAAATAAAAAATAAAAAAAGAGGCTTGTAGCTTTGCAATCAATTCACAAGGCAACAAAGAAAGAATATAAAATTTTGTCTCCATATTAGTGAGATCTCAAAATCTGAATTGAGCTTCAGTTATTGTAAATCAACCAGCAATGGCTAATTCCATGAATGCCAAAACTGACAGTCACAGCTAATGGCAAAGCTACTCAGTTGGTATCTGTCATGCTAGAATATGCTGAGGTCTTCTGGTCTGGAAAGAAGAAAAGATGTCCACAGTCTAAATCACAGAGGTTATTATTGTGACAAGAGGTAATAATGGTAATCATTTTACTGATCCCCTCTTTACCTCCAAATCTTACTATTTTTTTCTTTGCTTTCTTTTAATCTTTTTTTCATTTAGCACACAAATGAAATAAGAAAATAGTTACTTCTACAGAAATATTTAGTGAATCAAATAATGATTGATACTGAAGTGACTGTTAAATAACAAACTTTTGAAGGTATTATCTTTCATCACACTAGCAGAATTATAACTTTTGGAAAACTAAATCTACTCTTCCTAAACATACACAACTAATTTCCAGATAAATCATTTTTTTTTCCTTGTAAACATCTTTTCTTCATTTCCAAGTTAAATGAAAAGCCAAAAGAAACTTACTTTGGAAATTCTGCTCCTTCATAATCCGAAATATTATCTACAAATGACTTCATGCTCTCTGTCATTTGGCTCAGATCAAATGGATTTGGAGAAGTTCCAGAAATTTTTCCTCCTGAACTTCTAATCATATCATCAACTTCATCAGGACTAATATCCAGCCAAGAATCATCTGATAAAACAAGAATAAAATCAAAAGATTATTTTGCTGGTGTTTTAATTTTTTTTAGCAGGGAAGTTCATAAGATTTGATTAGTTTGGTTATCAAACAAAATACCCAAAGTCATTGTCACAAAGAAAATATTCTTTACATTTTCATCAGACATTCTATTAGATTAAATAACCAGTACTTATTTAGATCACTCACCAACACTTATTTAAACAAATTTCAATTATTCTTAAAGACATGTAAATACCTTCTATTCAACAAAGGACCCAAAGTCATCATGCTAACAAAAGATAGAAATGGTAGAACTACAGACATATATAATAATTTAAAATATTTCCTTGTCTGCAACTGTCAATCTGATTTCTTCTTTTAGAAAAAAACAAACATCCCTCTTAATCTTCATTTAAGGAAAACTGTCATTTATTACAGTTTATAAAATTTACAATTACAATAAAAACAATTTATACATTACATTTTATACATA
Organism: Acanthosepion pharaonis; assembly: GCA_903632075.3. Classification (NCBI taxonomy): domain Eukaryota; kingdom Metazoa; phylum Mollusca; class Cephalopoda; order Sepiida; family Sepiidae; genus Acanthosepion; species Acanthosepion pharaonis. Next base: position 2,740,740 of record CAHIKZ030000269.1, read on the forward strand.
GTTTATTATTTAGCAGATTTAAATTAAAAGCTAAGTACATAAAATGAAATGTTACCATCTGGTGGAGGGAGGTTGATCTCTTTCAGCCTCATCTCTTCTATGCTGTATGGTGTATTTTCCAATAAAGTGAGAATTAAATTTCCAGTATCTTCATCTTCATGTCTGAAATTTAATTTTAAAAAGTAAAATATCTTCAAGAATATAGGTTAAAAATAAAGAATATTTCTAATTATCATTCTTTCATGGTTCAAGGGGATTATTTATTTTCCTTCAGTCCATTTTTGCAGCTATAAAAGCTGCCCTATCCTGATGTCATTTAAAATGTTCAAATTGGTCATCATCAGAATTAAAAAAAAAAAAAAAAAAAAAAAAAAGAAATGTGATGTTCAAAATTGATTGCTGCATTCAAATATGCAATGTCAGTCTTATTTTTAAAAGTTCAGTGTATAATTCTTCTGCTGTCCAATTTAAAGGTGATTTGATTAGATAAACTTATTTTCCATACAAACAATTATTTTTATTTCATGGGTGACAGAACAGGGAATAAAATTTAATAGAGTTGAGGTCAGAATTTAGGTTTGCATTCAAATTTGAAAAGTTGAGGTAAAAAAATATATTAATATTTTATAATAAATGCAAAATTATCAGTTCTCCCACAAATTCAAGATTAAAAAGCTAATTTTTTTGTTTATAAAATTTGTAGTTAGCTTAAAAGCTGCCCTCCCCTCCCCGCAAAGTCGCATTATCAGGTGTCATTTAATATGGAGAGCCCTGTGGAGAACCCCAGATTTGGCAAATCATCACAATAGAACCAGAGGAGTTGGATGCAATAGGCATCAATAAACTACAGAAGAAATCAAAATTGATTGTTGTTATAAGGGCTGGCATTGAATTAATTTTTAAGTTATGACTGTCTTTTTTAAAAAGTTCAACAATAATTCTGTCTTTGACACTTAATTTAAAGATGATTAAATGTGTTACAAATCTTTATTTTTTGTATAAGCAATTATTTTTATTTCAATGGATGACAGAACAGGAGACAATTTTTAAGATAAAATTAATATAGTGTAAAAATGCAAAATTGAACAAAAATTTCCCTCAGCCCCACAAACCGTGAGATGTGCTGGCCTCAGCTGTACTTTATAGTAATTTGGTATTTCTGGTGCACAAATACACAGCTGTTCCACACACACACACACACACACACACAAAGATGCATTGTCCTTTGACACAAGAACAGTTTAAATGTGTAACAACCAAAAAGAGTAATTTAAACACACTGTCCCCAGGCTAGGAACAAAATATGACACAAGTCCCATTTTAGGGGAGGGGACTCGACAGACTGGCCTGGGGACAAGGACAAAAAATGCCTACAGTGCAATGAGGGGATGGCCTCAGTGTGAGTACTGTTCCTCTGGGCAATGGGACCTGCACGGTATCGGGCAGCTCAGTTAGGGCTGGGCACCTCTTCAGTATAATTTTCCTGAGAACACCCTCTGTCCAAAGACAGAGATGCAATTGAGGGATGATAAATACAAATGTCACAAACTTCATATTAATTTACACACGAAAAGCTCAATATCTGTATTACATATTATCTACTTCTAAGTAATATCACTCTTCAGATTTAACTAATTTGCATATTAATTAAAAAAAAAAAAAAAAAAAAAAAAAACTTTATTTCATTAATTAACTGTCCTTCATTACTGTTCTTTTGAGGATTGTTTTGATTTTCATATCAAAAATAGTTCTGTTTAGGAATATTGTCTTATATAGTGCAGAAAAGTGCTTGAAATTTGCATTTTACTTGGCCTTCAACAAGTTGGCATCTATTTGTAAAACTTTCCTTAACAAGCCAATTTATGAATGAAATGGGCATTTAAAAATTTTTGTTTCAAGGATTTCAAGTAATGAATATCTTATTTTGCAAAGCAATAGCAAGCATGCAAACTTGCTACTATATATATATATATATATATATATATATAAATAAAAGAGATTTTAGTCTGCAGTTTGCAGAATGTCCAAATTTTTTTGAGAATTTATAAAAATAAAAATTTGAGATTAAACATAAAAAAAAATAAATAAAACTTAATGCTTTCACAAAAATAAACCCTAACCAATCTATGAAAGAGAAATAAAATGGGTTTACATTTACTCAAATGAAAATACTTACATTTATGAGAGAGTTTAATTTGTATAGTATTGTTTAATTCTTTTGTTACACATTTTTTTTTTTTTAATTTAACTTACCTTTGGGAACTCTGAATATTCTCCTTAAAATACTGCTGCGCTTTTTTCAAGAGTTCTGTATGGTGTTTGGAAGACTGCAATTCACCCTACAAAAAAAAAAAAAAAAAAAAAAAAAAAAACCCTACAAACAAAAAAAATACATGTAATTAGAACTTTTAGTAAAAGACAAACTTGGTATTTTTGTTCAAACTGATGGAAACTAATAATATCACATTGTGGTCACTAGTTAATGAAAATTAATAATACATCACATTGGGTAAGTCACCAGATAAGGTGAGAATTATGAAACAAATGAATATTCTCACATTTGCATTTTGACCCCATTACAGGCATTATTATATTCATAATATAATAATACATTAATACACAGAAGGAACAGAGAGAGAGAGTTTTATGCCACTAAGTCATACATAAAATCACTATAGACATATTTACATCTGTCCCATGTAGAGAAACTATGACATGTCTACACCACAAGCAGTGTGAAAAGGTGATAAAAAAGATAGTTTTATTTGTAATACTTCCCCAACTAAAATTTGATCTGCCAGAATATTCTTCTGTTTCAGGAGAAGCTATATTTAGGCTTGCAGATTCAAGTAGGCACTGATTTATCTTCTATGTCAGTAGCAAGGACTGCACTATGGGCTTGTAAGCTATGCCACATGACATCTGGTAAGGGAGGCAAATTTAGCCTTGACTGAGCAGATTTAGCCTCAGCTGGGGATATATAAAGCAACTGCTCAGATTAACTCTTGGAAGCTGATTGAACAACTGGCCACTTCATAGACATCACAAAGTTACAATCATGTGATCCAACCAAAGAGATAACCACCTTTTGTATCCCCACAAAGCTTTATATATTAAAAAAAAAAAAAAAAAAAAAAAAAGCATTTTTTTCAAGCTCATTGTGTCAATGTCTGCATTTTTAACACTTTGACTTTTGCACAAACAATATTTAGTTTTTTTTTGTTTATATATAAGTTTATGAAGCCTTCTGTAAACACACCTGCTAGCTTTAAAGTAAATCTCCTTTAAGGAACAATATTTTTTTATATAACAAACAAGTAATTTTCTTCATTCTGTCAGAGATAATATAATTTCTGAAGTGATTTAAACACAAATCCAACTCCAAACATGGGCCAAGTGCATCCAAGATAAAAAGATACAAAATTTTTATAAAAATACCAAAAGGAAGACAGTTACTATTTTAAGTGATAAAAGTACAATGTTTAATTTTACAAGATTTTTGCAGAATCACAGTAGCATAAGTTCACCAAAAAGATTACAGAAATCATTTTGTATTTATTACTGCAGCTCAGATGGAACAAGGCCATATTTAAAATAGATTATTTGTTTTTATTGATTTATTTTCTATCGTTTATCAACCCTTAGCAGGTTAGTTAAAGCCAGAAAATGCTTTTAGATTTTCTTGAAATAATGAATTAGTGATACAAGTCTTATTAATTAACCCATATCTGGAGGAAGATGAGATGGATTCACTTTTCCCTAGAGTATTTGTAAGTGAATATAACGAACCCAACTGGAATTGGAACTCTACTCTCCAATTAATAATTTTGAGCTATTATCCATTACAACACCAGTGCATCCAAGCTTACAGCACCTGATATTCCCAAGCGGTCACCCATTTAAGTATTAAGCAGGCTTGACATTTAACTTCAGTGATCGTATGGGAACCAATGTTTCAATGTGATGCGGCCATAAGTTATATTTAAAATAGAAATCCTATGCATAAAAAGGATTAGTAACAAAGATTGCTCAGTCACTTTTGTTACTTTGTAATTTCCCTCCTATGCTTAGTGTAATGAAAGGGGGTTGCCTTGATGAGGATAGCCCCCTTAGTTCTAAGTATATTGTACTTTGAATCAAACCCACCAAATGGTTAAGGATACAAAAGTGAAATCTAGGTCATTTAAATAGTTTCAATTGAAAAGTTTATATAAAAAAAAATAAAAATAAAAATAAAAAAGTAGAGTCAACTTTTTTTGGAATGTTCCATTCTACAGAAGATATTAAACACAAATGCTGTTTGTTTAAGTAGCAATTTACTTCTTGGATTTCTTATTAAAAAGGCAAAACAAACATTTTCTTTCTGACAAACACATTAAAAAAGACATACAACGTGGAGTGAAAGAATTATGTCAGATGATTATTTGAAAGTGGGTGTGCCACAAAGTGGGAGTTTTACCTTGAAATATCCGTTGTTAGAAAGACTGGAGAGAAAACGTTCCCATCTGATATTGTGCACTTCAAAATTGTCCAAAGTACCATTGTTTTGATTAGACTTTTGTGAGGATTTAGAACAGATAATTTCAAAACCATGTGCCTAAAATAGAAATTGATAAAATAGTTTATATTTCTTGAAATAAATAAACTATCAAGAACCAGAATGAAGCCAAATTAAGCTTCAGGCAATTTCTAAAAGAAATTTTCTCATCAATGAAACATTCTAGACAAGAAAAAAAAGAAAAGAAAAGTATATACTATCTATATTGTTACGTCAAAAGAGAATTTGGTTAAATAAGCTTAGATACAATGAATAAAAGAATGAAATGGTTTAATATTTTAATTGGTAATTGTCAAAATGAATGTGTATTCTACATGATTTTTCATATTAGCAACTAGCATAAAAGGAATTCATTGAGAAACAATTTCTTATAATTACAATTATGTAATATATTTATATGAAACAATGCAGAAAAGTTCTTAGCTTAACCAACCCACTTCCCAAAATCTGACCAAACACCAGAATTTTTATTAATTACTTAGACAGGCCTCACATATTAGGAATAAAAATCTATATTATCTACGGTATCTATAAGAAACTAAGTATCCTATTTCAACAGAATTACAAAAAAAAAAAAAAAAAAAAAAAAGTAGTAATAGTCACTGAAGAATAAATATTTTAATTTTCTGAGATATGAACTTACCAACTTCATTCCTAAGTCATGTGCTTTGAATTTGGAATTTGAGGAATTAGGAAGAATCCAACCACTTTCACGATGTGGCTGAAACTTTTGTTGAACCAGTTGAGCATAAAGACACTTTGTGAATTTCACCTGTAAACAAAGAAATGCTCAGTTTTAACAAGACATGCACAAAATACTTTTATGAATGGTGCTAAGCTTTGTTAGCACAGAACTTTAGAACATTTTATATTCTCAACAGGAAGAGGACTTGTGTAAAGAGTAAGATGAATATTAAACAAGCTATTCATTTATAAGATTACAGTTATCAATCAAAAATCATGTTTGTTATAATAATAAAAATACCACTATCAATGTTCCTACTATACAGGTCAAGCAGAAAAGAGTAGAAATGTCAGCATAAATGCTGTTAGGGTAAAAGTAATTCATGAACTGTAATTCAAATTCCTAAAGAAATGCAAGCTGATAACTTCAATGACATGGAGAAACTAAAATAATAAAATAATATTTTCTATAAATACTTTCATGGTAATTGTTTGGATGATCTCTTCACTATGGTTCCTAGACATTTTGAATTTAAGTGCAGTACTAGACTGGCATAGAGATCTCATCAATTTACAGTTGAGCTGGCTAGATGTAACTATAAATTCTAGGCTAACAGAATTTTTTCTCACTTCTTGTTTCTAGAACTCAAAAAGTTAAATGCAATGACAATCACTAGCTACTGTCCTCCTGATTACTTTTTCTGCTTCCCACTCATTATTAATGTTTCTGTTCCTAATTCTTCCACACCCTGTAACCCTTTGTATCTTAGTGGCTTTACCACCTTGCATGGGGTGATACCAATTAAAAAAAATACATGTGGCAGTGTTGGCTTCATTCTTAACAAAGCTGCAGAGATATCACTTCCATTAAGTACAGAATTATATTTGCCAGCTTTGCTTGTCACAATAATGCAACATTAATTGCCTACTGTTGATTATTTCAACAAACTTGCTGATGCAATTAGATCAGTTCCATCTTAATTTCTAGAATGAAGAGTTATCCTTTACATTTATAGTCACATCTTCAGCTTTGTTGCTATTATGACAACGTTTCAGCCGTTGTGCTTTCTGACCTCCTTCAGGTGTCTGCCGATCAGAGTAATCTTCAGGGAAATTCAAACTGAACCCTTTCTTTAACCTAGATTACTAGTTAAGGTGAAATTGAACTCGGCTCTCCAATTTCCAATTCCAAGCCATTATTTGTTATACTACTCTTACATTCAAGCTTACAGCACCTGGTATTTTCAAGCAGTCATCCATCTAGGTACTGACCAGGCTCAATGTTGCTTTGATGATTAGACAAGAAACTTTGTTTCAACATAATATGGCTGTAAGCGGTTAGCAATTCTGATACTGAATCAAAATCAATAATACTCAAGCATATTCTATTCTTCAAATTGCAGAACATTTAAAAATAAAGAGAAAAAAAAAAAAAAAAAAAGGTTGTTCCTAGCAACTGTTGAAATGGTACTCTTGTGAAACATTGGCATACATGAAAGGAAGAGAAAAGAGCTTTGATTGTTGCTTCAAAAGAATCTTATATGTGGTCTTGGATTTGAAATTGCAGCAGCATGTCACAAATAAATGAATGTTTGTATGGAAACTTTCCAAAAGTGAGTAAGATCAGAGAACACAAAAGGAGAAACATCAAAGCTGGTCCTTTAAGATTCACAGCTTGGAGTGAGAAGGCATAGTTGACATCATGTTACATACATTGGCAATCTGGCCTGGAATCTCTACAGGAACTGAAAGTGACAATAATGGACAAGGAAGTATGTTTACTCTGAGTGGGGAAACTGGCCTTAATAGAGGAGACAACCAACTAAACACATAATGAGATTAATATATATTCACATTTTTAAGCCTGGATTTAAAGAGAAAAAATTTGTAATCGAGTATAAAAATATGCTGTCCTATTTCATTTTATGCTGAGGGTCAGGTATAGAGTCTTAAAAGGGAAAAAATGTTTTTTATCAAATTGTTAACACAAGTTTAAAGAAGAATTAAAAACGTTTACAATCATTTAATATTAAAGTATGAACTATTTGAGTACATGGTCACATTTCTTGAGCAATATTTCTACTTACCCTGGACATTACTCTGGTTCCTGGGCGAAAATATTTAAATGTACGACATGCCTGAAATTTAAAGTAAAAATTTTATAAAATTTACCTTGCATTTATCACATGGAAAAAAAAAATCTGATATATATTAATACAGCAGGATGTCTAGGTGGTGAAATGGTGAACATCATATAACAAGAAGTTGGGGAGTCAAGTAAATTTCTAGTCAAGTTTGTTTGTGCACAACATTAGGAAAGTTATGAGTCCATATCTTCTTCCCCTACAGCTATGGATTAAATAGCTGGACAGACAGACCTAGTCATGGTTGGCAACCAGTTGAAAAGGACAACTCTGAATTTAAAACCATATGTAGCTCTGGCAAAGCATATACTATATAACCATCAAAAAGGGTCATGAAGTTAACAATGAACTTTACCATGGTCCATGTGATCAATATAGAATCCTATAATGTAATCAGGAGTTGATGTGAAAAAGTAATTAAAAGAATATTTTATTCATCTCCAAAAATTATAAATTTTTATGAGAGTATGAAATTTCTGAAAAACTCACAGTATAAACTAGACTTTCTAATACAAATTTGGTCAACTAAAAGCCGTATTCATTTTTATTAATAGTGGCTTTCATTATGTGAACGATGAAATGAGTCCAGGCAAGGAAGTTAAAAAAAAAAGATTAAAAGGTTTGTTATTTATTCATTAGTTATTCACAGAAAAAAAAAAAAAAGAAAAAAAGAGGAAAAATGTATGTAATTACATTCAACCAAAATTTAAACGAGTCATCTATAATATAATTCTGGTTATATCTTCTGTGTGCATTCAGGCATTACACTTTCAGATTGCATATTATTCTGCTTGTATGAGACACATATGACAGCCATTGATCATCTTGTTCCATTGGAGCAGACAACAGCATTTTTGTATTAACACAATGATAAATGAAAAAAAAAAAAAAAACTTACATTATTTTATATTTATTTATAGAACAGGATGTTTAAATATGTCACAGTTTTGTTGTTCACTTTTCACAAATATTACACTCATTTTTCTTCCTTTCCCTCTTTAATAAATATAATTATTTTTATGCAAAATTTATTAAATCTTTTCATTTTCCAAACTGTAAACAAACATATATATATTCAAAAACACTGAACATAATTATATATTAGTATCATTAATAAAGCTAAAGAATTTGGTTCATTACAGATTAATTCCCTTTTATTTTCAAAGAAACAATGAAGAATTTATACAAAAAGTAATTGGTGCTATCTTTTTTAGTTTATAAAAATTAAGTTTTAAAATTATTTTAAAAGCATTTTAAAAAGATACATACTTTTAGGAAGATTTGTTTAAGCACAACAAAAAGAAAACTTATTAAACTTATAAAAAGATAAATTAAATATATAATGTTTCAGACAATATGATAAACAACTTTGGAGTAAGAAAAATGTAAATAGATATTTTTAAAAGCCAGGTGGGGAGTAATTTCAATAAATAAAGCCATATAAAATATTTTTTAAAAATTAAAAAAAAAAAATTAAAAAATTAAAAAAATAGGTGTCTGTAAATTTGTTTCAAAATAAGAGAAACACTTCATTATGACTTATCTGTTACAAAAATAACATTTCATTCTATATTTATAAGGAAGAGTAGAAATAGTAATAGATCTTCAATTATTAATATGCAAAAATGACTTATTAAAATTATACCTGAATTATTAACAAATATCTGTGAGATATGATTACCATATATACTCAAAACTATACTTGCATATCGTGTGACTTTTGAAAACCTAATTTTGAAGTTAATTTTAAGAGGGGGGGAGCCCTTATGCACAAGATATAAAATTAGTGGACGTACTACTGGCTCTGGCTATGCCGGTAGCTAAACTATATATCAATTTACTGTAGTCAAAACATACAGCTGTATTTAAAATAAACATCACACAAATATATATGGTAAAAATATAAATTCTTTATAAAAATTATTTTCTACTTTACATATAGGTCCAATGGAAGAAGATTTTCCATATTTCAAACTAAAAATCAAATAAATAACTTGCATTACTGTCAAAACAATTTGATTTATTAAAATTCCAAAAAGACATTCTCTTTTTAAAATAAATTTTTAATCCTTCTAGAATTTCATCTCCTAATTTCATTGAAAATGATAAATGTATTCAAATGTACATACTAACCTTGAGATCATCAGGACTTCTGTAATAAAAAGCATTTACGCCGGCAGCAACAAGTGATGGTCGTTGTTCTAAAATAGCTGCCAAACCAGCAGGAAGGAAGCAGTGAGCAAAATGAAGATCATCCTCTGCTTTTTGCAGGGTAACTGTAATTAGAAAAAAAAAAAAAAAAAATAATCATAGAATTATCAAAATAATGCTAATTAAAACTAACATTGCTTTTAGCCATTACACAATTTTCAATACAGTTAAACTAATCACTGATCAAATATTATATATATATATATATATATATATATATATATATATATAGTTGATTGAGTGAGTTAGCTCTATCATTGATATTGAGCGCTTTTCCAATATGTACCACGCATATATAATATATAAATATATATATATATATATATATATATATATATATATGTATTTAGGCAGCAATCCTTATTTTCTTCTTTAGCAAGTTTCATTAAATATGATAAGATGCATTTTTTTTTTTTTTTAATATAATTACCCCTGTGATCTTATAATCTTTTTCTTTTTAATAAATAAATTATATACAAACTTTGCAAATGTTTTTTTCCAAGCGCTTTTGGCTATAAATTTAGCCATTTTTAAGATTGAAATATATTAACTGTTTACTTTGTCAGATCTGATGGATTTTCTACTAAGACAGGAAAAAATGATAGTGTCATCTACATAAATACCTAGTTGGAAACTGATGACATTGGAGAGATCATTGAAGAAGATCAGAAACAGTGTAGGACTCAGGAAAGAGCCTTGGGTGACCACCACATTTATATGAAAGGATCTGGAAGTGAGCCTGTTCAACACAAACTTCATTTCACAATTTGACAAGAATGATTGGGTTAAACCAAATATCCATCCTGTGACACCGTAGCCCTGGAGCTTGCATAGAAGGCCAGCATGGTAAACCCTGTTTAATAATTACTTTGACATATCTAGAGCCACAACACAAGCTTCTTACCTAGAAGCTTGACATACGTATTCAGTGATGGCCATCAACTCATCAGCAATAGACCTGGTGAAACAGAAGCCATATTGTTTGTCCAAAAGGAGGTAATAAGATGCAAGAAGCTTAACCATTTCAGCATTGATTAGAAACATGTATACTTTACTGAAAAGCAGTAAAAGACTAATAGAGCAATAATGGGAAGGCTCAGAGGACTCGCCAGAGTTATTAAAAGCAAGAAATACATTGGAGGACTTCCAACAAGTAGAAAGTAGCGAGGCAATTGTTGTAGAGTTTGGTGTAAACTGGAGCCAGCTCATAAGCAAATTTCTTTAGCATGACAACAGGGATCCCATCACATCCGCCGTTTGCCTTGTATGAGTCTAGTTTGGAAATGATGTCTGAAACCAGAGATGGGGTTATGCACATATCACTCATTAGAGCCTCTGTTCTAGGGGAAGAAATCAGGTATGGGTACTCCAAATGAGTCTAGTATGGAGTTGGAAGAGAACTTCTGAGCAAAGCACTCAACTTTATCTACTGTAGATGTACTTCAAATTGATTGAAGAAAGGGACTTAGGATTTGCTATTGTTCCGCACACTCTTGTGCCAGTAATCTCTAGAAACAAACTTGTGAGAGACTATATGTTGTTTCATTCTATCAGCAAAAAATAACTTTGCTTCTTTGAGGACATGCTTGCACTCATTAAGGGCAGTGACAAAAAGATGTCTGTTACAATCAGATCTGTCGCTCTGGTACAACTGGAAGAAGTGATTCCTGTGGGTTGTAGCAGCTGAACATACAGGTGAGAACCACATTTTTGAACAGGATTATTACAAACTTTGTTCCAAGGAATATCACGAAGGAAGTCACAAAACAAGTTCCAATCAATGTGTTGATAACAAAGATATTCTGTTAGTAAGAGGCTTGTGGTTGATGGGAGAGCAGAAAGAGAAGTTTACAGACACTACCGCATGAACAGAATTGCCAAGAGGGCAGGGCTGAGTTAGGGATAGAGATCAAGGAGAAAAGTTTGTCCATCAGGATTACTGGGAAAATGCATGGGAATTGAGTTATAAAGAAGTTCAGAGTTTGGATGCCTGTGAGGTCAGTAACAGAGTGATTAAGTTACCTGGTATGGTAGGCATTGAAATTTCCAAACACAAAGGTATTTGCAAACAGGTGTAGAGAGAGGATCTTATTTATATTATCAGAAATACTATTTAGCACACAACAGTCATGAGAAGAAAGGGAATGATAAAGAAAGAAGAGATAGCTGACTAAATTTAGTAGAGAAAGATGAAAACACATGTAAGAATGGTCTGGAGACTAGAGAGAGTTCCCTAGTCAGAGGGAGATGTTCCCAAATATAAACACCCATGCCATGCATGTGGACATTACAGTCCTTCCTAAGGAAAGAAAGATAGCTAGGAATCAAGAATTCAGAGGAAGGGATTGAAGAATTAAGATTAGTTTTACAGAGAGCAAGGATGTGTGTAGAATGTTCAAAGAGTAATGATTCCACACTGCAGAAGTTGGTATGAATACCATGAATGTTTGAGAAAGAAAGGTTGAGGAGTTAAGGTGTTTTTTGTCAAGCTGGTTTAGTTTCATTTTGTTGGTTGTGTTATTTAGATTAGGAAAAGGCCAAAAATAGTAGTAGCTGTTATTTGTCCAAGGTAACATGTACAGGATGGGAATTGGCACAGACTTGTAAGAAATTTTTTTTTAGGGAGAATGATTTAGTGATACAAGTCTTACTTATTAATCTATAGCTGGAGGGAGATGAGGTGGATTCATACATTTCCCAAGGGTATTTGGATATAAATAAATATAAAAAGCAAATTAAATTTGAACTTGGCTCTCCAATTAACAATACCAAGTCATTATCTATTGCATCACTTGCACATCCAAGCCTACAGCACCTGGTAACCCCAAGCTGCCACCCATCAAAGTACTGAATAGGCTCAATGCTGCTTAACTTTGGTAATCATACAGGAACTGGTGTTTCAATGTGATGTGGCTGTAAGAGCAGAAATTCTATAAGACTAATTAACATAAAAAAAATCTTTTTACCATTCAATTCTTCTCTTAACTGCTTTTTGAATTGGAGCATCAGCTTCTGTCCGATGTGTAAGTTGGCGAATACAGTTTATTGCCTCAGGCAGAGTTGGTGTAAAAAGGGGTAAACCATCAACATCTTGTGGAGATTCAGGAATAGGAATAATATGAAGATCTCCATTGTAAAGGAAAACCTGAAAACAAAAGTTTTAGTTATTTTTCAAAATGTTTAAAAATCTGGGAAATTAATAATAATAATCATCATAATAATAATTCACATGAATGGATGTGGTCGTAGGATAACTACCCTATTGAGTACCTGACCAGTTCCCTCTACATATCTGGGTTGAAAGCAAGAGAGATATCCATTCATGTATAGCATGACTTGGGCAAATACGCCTGGCAAAACAATCAATGTCCTTGAACTTGAAAGCTTAACTTGTTCATAGACATGTGATCATTGATTCCAACAAAAGAACCCTTCACCCTGTCTATTGACTTCAGTCTAGGAAGCCTTATGCCCAGCATGCTATAATTCTACTGTTTGCATACATAGCTTAGGAGTCCAGTCTACTCCATTGTGCTGTTAAGTCCTACAGGAAGACACATTTGCCCTTTGACAGGTCTTATTTTTAATTCTGCCAAGTGTCTAGTCACCCTCCTCACCAGAAAAGCTTTGGGAAGTGGGGGGGGGACCAGTTTAGTCACCAATGACCTAATCATATCACATAATACTGGGTTACATGGTACCAGCAACACTTGTAGAATGACTGGTCATAAATGGAGAACTACATGAAAGCTAATTGTTCTTATTAAATTACAAAAGAATTGGGAAGTGGGAGTCGTTTTGGAGAGAATTATATTGCCGTTATTGATTATTTCATTTATCAACATTCAAAATCAATTTATGGACATCAGCTTTCCAAAGTCTGCCAATTTTTTTTTTTTTTGCTACTGAGTGTGATGGTACTAAAACCAAAAAATCAGGTTAGCTATGAAATGTGAGCATAAGTTTGAATGTTGTCCAGTTTTCATCTCTTTCAGTGTTGTATAATAGTACAGATAACATTATTTGTTCATTTATTTAAGGCTTTTTTATTTTGTTTTTTTTTTTTTTTTTTTTTTTTTTTTTAGAAATAGTTTCAATTTTGATATGGCTAAACAAAAACAAAATAAGCAACAATTGTGATTGTAGCTACATTCTTGCTCAGGACCATTTCCCCCATCCTCCAGGGTACAATTAGCAACATCATGAGACCAGGTGAGGTACTGTGACCTATGTCAGTGTTACCAAGGTCTTCACAAACGGTCTTCTATTACCATATCCTATGGAAGCTAAATAATACTGAACTAACCAGCTGGATTTCCACCTGGTATCTCCTATATCAAATATGGATGTGATTTGAGCCTGTGTCATTTTGCTTCTGGTCATGATCTTTAAGGACTTATGGCGAGCCACCCTACTGCCCAATTAGGGCGTTAATACCTTATGATCACATATTTGCAATATCAGATTTACATATTGGCTAGTATAGGTTGCAGTCCAGATGTCCCAAGACTAGAGGGCGCTTGGAGGCCCCTCTAGTCTTGGGTCCTTGATAAAACAAGACATAAATCTGCCCCCCCACCAAGTACATCTGACACTATAAAATCGAGGTATGCCAAAAGTCCCATCCATCTGGTACCTACTATCATACTGTTCAAATTCACCTA
>CAHIKZ030000269.1:2762500-3072500 GCA_903632075.3 Acanthosepion pharaonis
TGAAAACACAATTATACTTAAACATGAAAACAATAAACAAAAACTAAAAATTCTTGAAGCTATATACATAAAACAGTTGAAACCTAACCTGAACAAAATAAACTACAAAATCTCCACAAACATTCTTAAATGCCTATAATTGATAACAGAAGCCATTGGTTTATACCAATGGCTTCCCATACTTAATACTTCTCATTTTCACTCTTGTGTGGTCATGTGTGGCATCACGAGCTGCAACTTGATTTCCGCTTTCATGTCTCATATACATGTGTTAGTCATTGCTTTGAAATTTTTCATGCAACAAAAACAGACTATCATTACTGTTCCGTGTATTGGTTGATATATTGAAAAGTAATTGTCATCTTTGATAATGGCTTATGTAAGCCGAAAGCTTAGATTTAAACATGTGTCAATATGGTGATTTCCTTTCGTCCTTCAACGATAATGTTATTAAACTTATCAGACAATATGAAAGGAACTTACTTAAAATAGACAAAACTAGTCTATATTATTTAATGAAACATGCATCAATGAAAAATTGCTGCATATATATATATATATATATATATAAGCCTATAGCAAGTGCTGGTGTTAAAACAATAAAATAACAGTTAAAATTTATACTACTAATAAATATAATATACATGCATTTATTATATATAAATAAAAACAGGTATATTCGTACATGTTATATTTTTATTTAAGTAGGCAGTCAGTCTAGTTCCAGAAAGACTAGAATTAACTGCCTCACTTTAAAACTTGGATTGCTATTGGAAACCATGAAATAACTCAGTGTTTACATTAAGTTTACCCACTTGTTGACAGGAGATAAGAAAAAAAAAAATTTACTTTCCTGCACGAGTTGCTATAGAAACTTTCCACACTATCTTTGCACCTGCAGTTTTTTTCTTTCTTTATAAGATTCTGTGAAATATATATTTTATATGAACATTTAAAATACCCTTTAACAATAATTAATGAACAATTATTTCCTTTGGTTGTTTAAACCTAAGCCATTACATTTGATTTCTCATGACTTAATTATGATTGAATTTTTTTGTATTTTTAACAAGTGAAAGCATTTCATCATGCATATTGATTTGAACATCTGTCAAAATTTTCTCTATTCAGAGTAACAGACAGACTTTTAGAACCCATCAGGGGAATTACAAGTTTTATTAGTCAAATTTATATTTAAGCTATCTGCAGACTTCTTATAAAATTAAGACATTGTATTGATTTATTCAGTGGTTTGAAAATATTTCTTCTAAATTGTTACAAATTGTACACCAAGCGTTGTTTTCTAACAGAAGTGTTAAAAATGCATGAATTTCAATTATTTCTTGGATCTAGACAGCAGTTTTGTTAAATAAAGCAACCTTTTTCTTTCAGAGTGTCTATATTTCTGAGATGAGGTATTATGTACATTATTCAGACTATTGTCCTCATCTTTGTTGCCATATTTATCACAACGTTTCGGCCGTTGTACGCTCCAGTCTTCTTCAGGTGGTTGGAATTTCAAACTGAACCCTTTATTTCGCTTTTTCTTTCATATAAAATCAAAATACTCCAATTAGTACATGCCTGCCAAACCACTATGTGGTTTTTGTTAAAATTCATTATTTCCACTGATTACAGACTCCATTATAGCAGACAAAATCATACACTATCATACATCTTACATGTACCACTTCAAATCAAAAAATGAATACATTTATATATTCCTTCTTACTGGACTTAAAGATAGAAGAAAAAACATAAGTAAACAAAAAGATAGAAGAAGCAGGTATCAAATAATTTTCCTTATTTTTATAGAAACACAAATATTTGTGAGATATTAAATAGAAAGTTGTGAAAGAATATATAAAATAAGTATTTAAAATAAAATACTTCTCCATAATGAGCCACAAACTTGATTAAAGAAAAATTTAAAATAAATCAACTACAAGATACATAAAAAGTCTGCAGCCAAATTATTAAAGAAAGAAAAAAGAAAAAAAAAGAATTTATTTCACAAATATTTTTCAGCTACCATGTCACTGCACTAGATTCTGTTGTGAATATTATCACAGATCAAACATACAGTGAAAATTTCAGGATTAAATTCAGCTAAGAAAGACATGTTAGATTACAGACTTATTGACCTATGTTGCATATTGTAATATTTAATGTGACTTGTAATGAGTATAATTTTAAATATTTGAGCTGAGTTTGTCATTACGAACTAACAAAGTTTTGACAGCATTGGAATTTATTTTTTTAATTTGTAAGGAGTCCCAATAAAAATAAAATATATAAACAAAAATAAAAAGAATTAAAATAAGGCATTTGTGCTTTCCTTTAAAATCCTTTATTTCTCTCCCTCTCTGAACTTCTCTTTCTATACATCTTTCAACTAACAAAACGGTAACACTCAAATAAAAAGAGAAAAGACTGAACCTGGCCAAAAATGCTGGAAGTTTGCAGGAGCAGAGCGTATTTATTTGTGACTGAAACATACCAAAAATCAGAGACACTAGACAAAACTTCCATTATAAAAAAAAAAAAAATATGAAAAAGAAAGCAACGCCAGAAAACAAAATAAATTTTGGCTAATCAAAAAGATTGGCACAAAGAGACTTTTGCCGAAACCAATATCCGCACCAAAGTCTCAGAGCCTGGTCTAAAAGAATATAAGCTGACACCTCTGAACTAAAAGCAGAAAGGAGGGCAGGAGAGGACGAAAAAAAAAAAAGTTACCACAGGAAAATCAGTCATGCATGATGAATAAAGAAGTAGATTAAGAGGTCATTTGCTAATGATATTTCTGCTCTGCCTAGGGCCAAGAAAAACACAGCAGATTGACAGTAATCTATTTCTATCCCTAGCATGGTCTGACTTCAAAATTACACTACTGGACATTCTCCAGACTGCTACCACTATCCGCATTATAAATGAACATTCTGCTACACTGAATACCTAAGGACTCACTTATCATTCTAAAATAAAAATATATTATATATTTTAAAAACTTGAGTCAGCTTGTTTTATTCCAAAGTTGCCAGTAAAGAAAATCTTACCACCTATCCACACTGGTGACCTTTCAATGTGAACACACACCATTTTTTTTAAAAAAAAAAAAAAAAAAAAAAAAAAAAAAATCAAAATTTAAGATTACACTTGTAATTTAGCTAAAAACCTATCTTTAAAAAATTGAAATTTGGTTTGTTTAATCAGTTATTCCAGTTATTTTCTAAGCCCAAATTATTATATTACTAAAAATGAGAGATCAATTTGTACAGATTTAAACATTCAAGAACATTTCTTTTTTTTAGAAATAAGTAAAGAAATCAGTCAAAAATTGAAATGTCTATTCTATTTTTGTACAGTTCAACATTTTCAGAATATTTCAGAATGAAAGCTGCCAATTTTATAGACCACTGTTCTCAGTATTGAGCTATGAAATGAGTTAATTAAGCAGTCTGGTTTGAATCATTACAGATATTCAAATATAGTCACACACACATTTAGAAAAGGAGGTGGAAATTAATTTTTTTTTTTTAAATTTAAACCTACAGAAATTGTGATTACAAGTTATTCACTCTGGATTCTGTCTAATGATGAAAAGGATATTTTATCTTTAACAGAACCTTACTATCATTCCACAAAATAAGAATATAACAATTTCTTAGTTTTATGGTAAAAAAAAAAAAAAAAAAAAAAAAATCAACATATTTAAAGAAAGAAAAAGTTCAACCAGAGCCATTTATGTATACTGAAAAAGTTAAATGTAAAATACAAAGGAATACTGAAAACTTCTTGGCCCAACCAACTTCCTAGAGGCTTACCAAACATCAAAATTTATTTTGGAATCCATTGTTGGTTGGGTTAAGAACTTTCCAGAACCCTTTTTACATTGTATCAATCTAAAAGGTTTTAAAGCTTGACAAATATTTAGAAAAATTAAAAAATTGAAATCTTTATTCTTTTAGAAAACATATACAATCTAAAAAAGAGGAAACATTTCCTAGGGATGGAATAACACGATCATTGATTGGTTGCTGGCAAACAAGATGGCTGCTGAAGGAAAATATGATCAAAGTGATCAAAGAAATCATAGCTGAATGAATCTACCATCACAACAAAATAAGAACAAAGGCAATGTGAAGAAGCAGAAGGTTTATGCTGTTCAGAATGTGCAGCATGAAAAAGAAAAAAATTATCTGCTAGTGGATGAAAATAGAATGTATACAGCATCCATGAGCAATAAAGTGTCATTTTAGATATAATTTCAATAAATTTTTCTTTGTACCAGCTAAAGAGTAATTATGCAATGTTTGACTGCAAATACAAAAGGTAACTTTTAATGCTTTTCCATCGCACTATCTCCCTTTATTTATTTATTTATTCCAAAAGATATCAATTCTTTAAGAAATAGCAGCAGAAATTACAGCAACATTACACTATTTTCTAGCTTTAAGAGATACTTAAATCAAATAAAAATTAAATATGTTATCAATCTTTTTGCTTGTTATATTTTTTGATAACTTGTAGATTCCATTAACAAAGATAACAATCAAAGTTCAAGATTTAAATGAATTCTTGGCCAGTTATAATAAGACAAGATAAAAACTATTAGAAAAATACTTATTTAGAAAAAAATTAAAAATTTGTTGAAATAATTTTGCAAACAAGATGTAAAGATACATCAATCAATTTGAGTGTACCTTACTGCACAGACATGAACAGACACCCTACTATTGGGTCTGCAGTGAGAGTCTAGCAAAGGATCTTTTGTTTCTGCAGTTCAGATTTTGCTTCCTGCTATTCTAAAAATTGCTATTGAAAAGAAAGGGATGTTAGATTATGAACAAGATTAAGGAGAACATAGTAAGGCAGCTGATCATGATGCAGAAAGGACTTTGAAAAAGTAGGAGATGCTGATATAACTTTATGAGATCACAATAGAAGGAATATGAACAGGACTTAGATGCCATTGATCTAAGTAGGCTAATTTTCAATTTTTTCATTAATATAAAATGGATGTATACTTTCCAGACATGCCTTATATTATCAATTTCATACAATTCTACATAAGTAAAGAAAGCATTGAATGATAGAATATAGATTGAAGGAAATTCAAGTTTAGACAAAAGATTTTTTTTTTGATACATACACATCTACAAAAGAAATGCAACCATAAATATCTCTATATAGTTAAATAATAAATGAGATTTTTTTTCTTTTTGGAAACAGCAGGATTGATACCATCTTAAAAAAAAAAAAAAAAAGTGTGGGAAGCCTAAATTAAAATATTTTTCTTTGTAGTTTAGCAAAAACAAAGCAACTGGATTTCAAAATTTTCAGCCTATTATCTAATTCACTGTATAGATATTTGAACTTTTATATTAGAGCCATCTATGTCCTTGTTAGATTTACCTTTAAAAACTACTATACAATACTACAAATGATTTATTTTGTGTAATAAAATTATATTTGACTAAATGACTAATCTGTCCTTAGTGCCTGGATTTGGTTTTTGCTCCATGATACTATGTGATGGACCACATGCTACAAATTTGACAGTACATATTTACACAGTATATAAAAGAATAATTCTATGATAGACACAAAGAAAAAAAAATTAGGTATTTTCATAAAGCAGATCTTTAAAAAATACAAAGAAAAATGTAGTAAAGAAAAAATAACTACTCTTTTAGTATACTTGTTTTACTATTTTTTTTTTTTGCTAGACATCTAGCATAGTCACGCATATAAAAATAAAGTAGGTATGAAATTTTAAATTTTGTAGTTCATCCTTAAGGCCAGAAAATAGTAATTACCATATTTTATAGTGTTGAACAACACAGAATATATAATTACAATATAACACAAAATTGCAGATGAACTGCGTACAATCATTAAAATACTAAAATGTAGTTGAGGGATGTTAATTTGCTTTACAAAAGCCAACACTGAACATTTTTTCCAATTTACTCAAAGCTACAAATAACATAGCTGGATTACCAAAAATGATCATGTATATTCAGATCAATACATGCAGACATTCCAAAATAAGAGCTACTATTTTTTTAAATCATCTCACCCCCAAGCAAGGCAATAACAAAGCAACTAAGATAGAAGGGGTTACTGAGTGTGAGAGAATATGAGAAAAATAAGACATTAAGGGTAGAGAACAATAAATGAACAGGAATTATGACAAAATATAACAAATGACATTGCATTTAAATTTTGGAACATCAAAATTGACTGGAAAGCAAAAAGCTGGGAGAGAGTTCTACAGGTGAGAAGTGTGAGAGAATTAGCTACTAACATAAAACTTATGGTTATATCTAGTCAGTTCAACTACAAAATGATGAGAATATGCTGCCAATCTAGTAGTGTGCTTAAATTCATAAAGTCTATGTACCAAAGAGGAAAACTCATCAGGACAATTACCATGAAAATATTTATAGAAAAAGCACAGAAAAGTTAGGTTATGGTAGTGGGAAAGTGACTGAAACTGAGATGCCAGGTCAAGACCCATAACATTGCAGATTCTTTATATTTTATCAAGAATTTCTAAATACATAGAAGCACCAGATCAGATGTGACAGCAATATTCAAAGCAAGGACAAATGGTAGACTTATAAATGTGTAAGATAGATTTTGGCAAGAAAAATTATCTAGCACAACACAGTGAACCAACTTTCTTAACAGCAAGCCTAGCAATTGATTCATTATAATCTTTCCACTTCATGCCAGTGGAAAATGTTAGCCAAAGAAGGTGCATTGAATCATTTTTTTGGAGGTTAGCATCAGCCACACTGATGGAATGTTAAATGGAGTAGTGAAAAAAATGAATAATCTTATTAAATGTTAAAAGTGTTATTGATGGAATGATCCTATGTTAATATATTGTATATCTTTTTTGCTTATTGACAGTCTTGTACTCTTGCACACATATGATCATACAGATGACAAACACTACGCTGCAATACATTATTCCATTGCCTTTTGAATCTGTTGAAATACAGCAAGCAATGTATATGGGTTATCTGAACAAGTCAGTTATTGTTCCATCATATCCCATGTGTATTCAATGGGAGGTAGATCTGGGAACCATGCTAGTCAGGGAAACTGTCAAACATTTAACAAAGCATTTTAAATAGCATGGGTTTTTATCTTGCTGGAACAACACATTGCTTGTGTGTTGTAAGAATGAGAGCAGGACATGTTGAACAATATCCCCTACATGACACTGTTCAACATTCCATCCACAAACACCAAAGGCAAATGAAACTCGTAAGTTAGGACACTGCATACCATGATACCAAATGCTGCACCTGTGTAAATACACTGTGGACGATATTGTGATGTCACTCTAAAGGGCCATATTTTCTCCAATCTGTGATTGTCCAGAACCTGATCTACAGGTATTGCAACATTCATCCAAGAACTTTTGTTTTTATCATTTCACCACAAGCAAGGTAATAAAGCCACTAAGATACTGAGTGTTAGAGAATATGATAAAAAATATACTATTAAGGAAAGGTGCCAATAAAAGAACAAGAATTAAGAAAACAGAAGATAATGATTGACATTGCATTTAAATTTTTGCAGATCAAAGTTGAAAGGGAAGCAAGAAGCTGGAAGAGAGTTCCACAAGCAAGAAGTGCAACAGAAGAAATTGTTAGCATAGGACTTACGGTTACATTTAACCATTTCAACTGTAAAATGAGACCTTGCCATCAATTTAGTCCTGCACTTAAATTCGTAATGTCTAGGCACTATAGAGGAAAGTGATATTTATTTTTGTAAAATAAATAAAAAAAAAAAAAAAAAAAAAAATGTAGCACATGGCCAAAAGTGGGGATGGGTAAAGGCTGGTCTTCATCTATATTATCTTTAAACTTAGCTGGCCACAATCACTGACCCAAATATACCACAGTATTCCTTACACCAAAATACCACATTCTTACTTACCATTTTAACTACAGCCGCATAATACTTCAGAGTCTCTATGAAGTCGTAACTAGTTCCCATATGTACAATTTGCCTGTCAGGTGTGAGGAATATAAATAACAATGGAGGAAAGTTCATCAGAACAATTAACATGAAAGTATTTATAGGAAAGGCACAGGGAAGCTACATTATGTCAATGAAAAGTAACTGAAGCCAAGATACTAGATTAGGACCAATAACATTGCAGATTCTTCTTTGGATTTCATTAATCTCTAAATAGCACCAGAACAGATGTGGCAGCAATATTTAAAGTATGGAAGAATGGTAGATTTAAAAATATGTAAGATAGAGAAATTGTTGCCAACACTAATGCATTGCACAGGAATCTCTCAGAATTTCAAATGTCTCTAACTGAACTAAAAGAGCATGGTGTTCATTTTTTTTTTTTGGCATGACACCTTTTCATTACACTGAGATTTATCACAATATGTATCACTAGCATCTCAAAGGTCAGATAGACATGGTGCACTGGTAACAAATGTTATATCACAAGATGGCTGAAGACTGAAAATTTATTCAGAACATCTATCAACCCCTAACATGCACATACTGTACCCAGACAAAAAAAAAAAAAAATCCAGATTGTCCTTCAGGGCATTTCAAGTTTATTTTTCATCAGTGCATAAGCTAATTAATGTTATCTATAAGCTTTAATACACAGAATCACTTTCTTTGGATGAAGCATTAGTGGTAGTTCATTTTGCTTGTCTTATGATTTCTTACATTTCACAAGGATTGTAAAAATATAGATTTGTTTCAAAGAGAGATCATTTAAACTGCAAATCATACATGGAAATAGTTCAGTAGTACCCCACCCCACCCCAAACTAATGTGGGCGTCATACATCAAAACAATGAATAACCAAATTGGTGCAAATGTTTTTTCAATAGGCTGGTGATCTCCCAGGTTGTACACCGTTTCCCTAAAGTCTGGACACACAGGAAATATATATATATATATTTTTTTTTTTTTTTTACTGCCACAGATTAAAATATGGTTTTATCGAAAGAACTGATTTCTTTTTCTGGGGTGTGTTAAAGAAGGTGTGCTCAATGAAAATCATACATGCAAACACACTTAATTGAACGCATCAAGAGTAAATGTGCTAAAATTGATGGCTATATAGATTTATTGCATTAAGTTCAAGTGATTCTTGCAAAGTGCATCAAACTTTGCATCACAAATGATGGAAATCATAGTGAAGATGTTACTTGTTCATATTTCAATTCAATAAAATTGGAAAAATTTTGTTTCTTGAAAATATTCATTTTTGCCTGTATTCAGACTTTAGAGACAACCTGTATAATTATTCTGAAGTCATCTCTTAATTTGATCATTATCCATATTTATTGGTCTAAAGAAAGGAAAAGAGAAAGCAGTAAAAACAAAAAGAAAAAAAACACTTCTAACACATCTGATTATTCAATTCATTATCTTTTCCAGAAACCTTCCAAACCACTTCTTTTGGTGTCATTTTAATCATTTACAATAACTTCTCCATAAATTACACATTTTATTTTGTATTCAAGTCACATTTTTACTTTGAAATAAAGCATAATATTCAAAAAATATTTTCTTCCCATAAACCAACTAAAACAAACTAATTTTACTATGACAGCTATCATAACATAACCAAAAGCAAACTTTGAATGAAATTACTTAAAACTAATACCATTGAATGATAAGACAATTTTTAGGCTACTCGAACAGCCACTTTTGAATTGTTTCTTATGTAGATGTACTGCCACTAAATGATAATTTCTGCTTGATTCTCTTGTTCAATTTTTGGTTCATTCAATTAAATATTTGATCATTTCAAGTAATCTCATAGGCCAAATTCATTTCTGTTTTTAAGATGGATTGACATTAATGAATTCATATCATCCTTTATTTGCACTGTTATTTTGTTCAAGCATGATTATTATATTTAATGTATTAATGGACATCTGAATCTCAAAAGATTTTGGCTAAATATGGAGAAAAAAAAATTGGAGCTTAACAGAAAGATAAACTGTTTCCACATTTCTCTGCTATTCTGTTGTGTGACATATGTGGTTAAGGTAAAAGAAACATTGAAATTTTATATACATGTGTAAAATCTGGTTACTCATATCAAAAGTTATTTTCTTTTTTTAAATATCTGAAATAAGCTAATTGAATAGTTTAAATATTTTCAGTTCCTTCCAGAGGATGTAAATTTATTGCTTTATTAATGTAAGGTTAAGAGGCTGTAAAGGCTGTATTGACAATTGTATAAATTGAGCCTAATGTAAAAGATTAGGAAGTAGCCAACAATGCTTTTTTATCATGCCTTGAAAATGAAGGCGTGGTCCTCTGCCAAAAAATGAACATATTGAAAATTTATATAGGTAAGTAAATGTTAGGTGAAAAAACTCCTATGCAAAAAATAAAGGCAGTGTTTTGTATTAAATGTCTTTAAAAATTAAGAATCTAGAAAAAAAAAAAATTAGTAACCAAATAGGACAGTTGCTGATCTTTTTTTATGAAAGCAATAATAAAATGACAATTGAGAAAGTCTTCATATGAGAAATGCTCACTAAAAATAATTAGACAATAAATGTATATACAGAATACAATATTTATAAACAAAATGATATATGCGTTTGATTGGAGGAGAAGCATTGATTTGAAAGCCAATTAATAAATGCCTAGTTAATACCTTCAGCAACACTGAAATATTCTCTATACTATGAGATTTCATAAGTGTGTCTCTTCTGCAAGACAATTTATTGATGGAAGTTATTCTTTTTGAACGTTTTGTTCTTTTCTTTAGAAGCAGTCAGCAATATTGATTATATTATTGCATTTCTAGATTGTTTTTCAATTTCTTCTTAGTCAAGAATACTATTTTTACTTATTACAAACCTCTTTATTTCAATGAGTAAATTCCTCCTCAGTGAATATTGATTTATATAAAGATTTCTAAGAACGTTATCAACAGATTATAGATCATGCAAGCATTTTGCCATGAAAGGGCTTATATTCGCTCATACACACATACAAAGTAATTAATTTATATGAGAAATATACTCACTTCTCCACTTAAACATAAGAAAAGCAAGCTGTTAAGGTGAACTGAAATACAATCAGGACATCATGATATTCTCATTTTTTTTTTTTAATTAATGACAAAGATTCAAGGAAAGGATAAAGAAGTCCTGCTCGTGAGGCAGATATAAACTATTAATATATCGTTTTTATTCTATAAACTACTATTTTTAACATCAATCACTTAAGTAACAAATTTTATATTTGTATTTATCATATATATATATATATATATATATATATATTATATATAATGCATCTTGTTACATTTTTGATCAAGCAGTTTTCTTCAAAATTCCAAATTTTAATGTCATAAAAAAATGCAATATTATTATTCAAATTTCTTCAATGGAGCATTGCCATAAATTTTTTTTTAGTTTTCCTTCTCATTTTATTACTTTTTATCACAACTCTGAGGTCAAAATAAAAATAACTAGAGAGTTGCAATAAAAATAAAAAGCGACTAGAATAAAACCTATTCTAATTCTATTCTAGAATAAAAGAGTATTAATGATTATAAAATGTATCATTTACTAAACTGGAATTTTATGCACATATTTTTTGGAAGATTTTTTTTTAGAGAAAATTCAATAAATACCAGTTAAGAATTTATAATTCTGTCATTAGTATTTGCATTAATTCCTGACAATACAAGAATTTATTCATAGTTCCAAGTAATTCTCTGCCTAAAACCTATGTAGAATCATCAATAGTTAGTAAAAACTTAACAGAAAAATGAAAAAGGATTAGAAATGAGAAAAGTACTTACCGAACAAGAAGGCCAGAGAATGTTTTAGTGAGTTGGCACAGGAGGTAAACAACAAACCATTCATCTTCCACATTGTCTCCAAAGTTGAATGATCCATAGAGATGTGGAGGCACAGAAACTACAAGAGGAATAAAAGACATTAAAAATGAAGAGAAAGAGCAGCAGGGAGAGCAGAAAGAGAAAAAAGGGGGGTGGATATAAAGAGCAGGGTCCATGAAAAATATGAAGTGAGACAAAGAAGGGAATAGACAAAGTGTTTGAATCATGGGTGGGGGGTATAAAGTGGAAAGTGACAAAGCTGTTAATGTAGCTGAATCATTTGAAAGCAATCAACAATGGAAAAAGAAAACAGATATTGAAGAAACAAAAAGTTCATAAATATTTTCATAATTCTTTTTTTTTTTTTTTAGATAGAAATAAATTGAAGCTAAATGACTATTACAAAATTTATAATATGGCACCTAGTGACAAAAAAGAAAATGGAAATAACTTATTGTCTTCACCTGTGTTGTTATTGCAACATTTCACGTGTAAATAATAACTCCTGATTCCAGAAATTCAGTCTGATACTCCTGCTAATCATTTTACTGAAACTTTAGTCCTAATAGAATTTATGACTAAGAATTGAAAAAAAAAAAAAAAAAAAAATGAATCACGTACATAAATCTTTAGCTTTCATACCAAACTAACCTATTCTTAATATCTAAAGGACAATCCATTTCCAAATCAGTATAGGCAATAATATCCACTAAAATTTGTCCAAATTTGTAATGGCATGTTATGGCTATAGGAATGGTTTCCCTGAGAGGGGAAAAAAAGGATACAGGTTAGATTCCTTTCAGGAGGTATATTTTTCTTTAGGACTTTTTCATCTAGACTGGTTGATATTAATTTCAACACTTGAGGAAAAAAAATGGGGGGGGGTCAAAAACACATGTACCCAATAATGTTTATTTTATTATAAACATTATTTTTATTAGGTGCACATGTTTCAGTTGACATCCCTTTTTTACGTCAAATAATAATAATACAAAAAAAATGTGAAAATAACGTCAAATAAAAAATAAATACTAAAATTTGTGTAACATTTCTCTAATTAATCATTAGTGTGTTTGCGTGTGGATGTATGCAGTTCCCCACGCCCCCATAAGTGGACAGACTGCTCTTCTATAAAAACTATGGTTATCTAAATTTTAATTTTGCAATTATGTTTTCAGTTGGAACCTGATAATTACATCATGCATGGGACAGAGTTGTGCTGCTTGTGGGAAGCAGGATTTATATTTATTATTAGTGTGTATCTTCCCATATACATCCCATAAACTGTGCCTCTTACTCTGTAACACTACCTCGAGTGGCTCTTAAGCCTTGTACAGGATGAAATTCATTGTAATAAAAAAAGAAGAGAAAGAGTAAAATTCTCAAAGCAAACTAAGTAACCAATTCAAAATATAGTCAATGCAGAAAGTTTTAAAGAGAAAAAGTTTGTAAAAACTAAATAAAATAGCAAAAACATGTATCTATTATTTCCTTTCCCCACTTTTCATCTGATTAATTTTTTTTTCTAAAAGAAAAAAAAAAGAAATCACCAATTTAACCAAAACATTTCTCACACCTTACTTGCAAGGTTATATATAAACTTAATAAAAAAAATAAAAAATAAAAAGGTTAAAATCCAAACAGTTCATGTAACTATCAAACAAATGACAAATCATTACCCAAACAAACCCTACCTTCATTCTCTGTTCTGTTTACTGACCCAATTCACATTGAATATCAGTGAAAAGGGAATGACACTAATTTGTGTTCCAAATGAAATACCTTTTATGGCTTGACATTTTCAAAGCTATACTCAGTCTATGATTAAACTAGAGGGTCAAATAGACCTTTCAAAAATGTCAAAATTGGGAGGTTTCAAAAAGTAAAAACATATCTGAAGGGATTGTAATTTTTTTTTTTTTTTTCCAATAGTAATTACAGTTTATAGAAATATTCACCATCATAAGAAAACAAATAAAAATAATCAAAGGATAATAATATTAAGAAACATAATATTTTCAGATACAAATTACAGACAGGTAAAATGCAGTCAGTTTATTATTATTTATGTCTGGTTTTGATGAGCTACTTGCTGACTGACATCACATCCTAGTGCAAAATGTTTATGGTTAACTTTCAGTTATGAGCCATACATGATACACACTTAGACGATCATGTATCTTTAGATACATGAATGACGTGGCAGATTTTTTTCCTTGCAGTAGGTTGCCATTTCTTTCTGTGGTAGATCAGTTGCTCTCCAAGTCTATAGAACCCAGTCTGTCCTGCTATCTACCCATAGCTGGGTTGAAGTCGAATTTTTTTGTAAGGGTTTTCTTCTATAAGCCATTACGCTAATCACGACATAAAGTTGTTGTAAACAAGAAAGATTTTTTTTTTATAAATAAATTTGTATTTTTATTTAGGGTATGCACCTAAATTAAATATTAAGAATTAGAATTTAGATATTAATTAAAATAGTTCTTAATTTCACTTTTAAGATGTGTATATTTCCAGATATGCAAGTCCCTGTTTTCTACAAATAAAATTATGTTTCTATCTAACAAATACACATAAAATTAGATTTTAAATAATCTCAGTTTTAAAATGTGTATATTTTCAAAACTGCAAGTCATTTTTTAAACCCAAAGTAAAAATTAATCTTTTTTAGCCACTAGTGTTCAGTGGGTGTTTGTTAGTGTTCTACCTATAAAATTCTTCTAAACAAGGATTCATTTTATTTTTACAACTATCTTTACTTTATGATTTTATTTGGCAAATAATACACTTAAGTAAGATTATATATTAAAATGATTAAAATAGTTTATAATTTGTTTTAAAATGTGTATCCAAAAAAGAACAGGTGACAGTCGAAGATTTGGAAATCTACACATTCTAAAAATGAAATTAAAAGCTTACAATTATTTTTTAATATTTAATTTTAAGTGTATTCACTAGATAAAAACAAATTTATTTAGGGGGAAAAAATAACTCATTGATTTTCCTAGTTTAGAAGAAATTTATTTGCAAAACCCCAAGAATGGCTGACTGGCGTACCAGAAAAGAATTGCTGTTTTTTTTTTTTTTTTTTTGCTTACTTCATAATTTTTAAAGGAAATCACTTCCTCGAATCAGAAGGAATGAACATCTTCCTGGTTGTAGTTTAAGTTGTCTTCTAATTCAGTGTACTATTTCAAGAATATTGATAAAGATTTGTCACTTTGATTTTGTGAAACAAAGTAACATGTAAAATACATACATACACAAATTATATTGTTAAAATTTGCTATGTTTATAGAAGACTGTTCAGTATTGGAGACAGTAAAAAATAAATCAGTAAAATGAATAAAAGCACATGGCAACTGTCAGTTTCATACTAACGCAATTTTCAGACCAAGTCTCATTATACAATGTTGATTTCTATGTTTACAGTGTGTCTCACACATATAATTTATTCCATGTTGAATAGTGGGCTAAGTCACTTACTTTTCAAAATTAGTAGTTAAAAAGTGCCATAAGACAACAGAGCTTTATTATTAGTTCACTGTCTCTCAAAAATCCTAAATTAAAAAAGTATTCCTGTGGGTGAAACCATGGTATCAGTTGGAAAACAATTGATATATATATATATATATATATATATATATACACACACACACACACATTAGAAGGGTAATTAAAAAAAATGACCTAAAGAAATTTAAATGCACTTGCTTACAAATATGTTTATTGCTATCATCATTAATATAAAATATGTAAGCAAAACTTAGAACTGAGAATGTTGAGTGATATGTATATAACCCCTTCTATGGTTTCTGCTATCAGCTAACCTAGATCCCACAAAGAATGTGGATCCAATGGTATGTCTGTAATAGCCATTAAGAAGTGTTCTCCTGAAGTGGCTCCTGTTCTCTCTAAATTGTATAATAAATACCTTGCTGCCTCCTGCTTTCTGGGAGTCACCATCTGTTATTCCATTTTTTAAGAACTTCTTGATTTGTCCTATACCCTTCCAACTATCAGCCTATTAGCCTTCTACCTCTTTTTGGAAAACTCCAAGAGGCCCTAATCAATGCCAAATTGGTTCATCATCTCTCATTACAGGGCTGTTTTTTTTTTAAACAAGCAATATGCCTTTGGTTTCACCAGGTCAACTGCTGATGTACTGACAATAAGTGTGGAAAGAGTCTATCATGCTCTAGATAAAAATGGTGAAGCCCGGGCTATAGCTTTGGACATCTCAAAAGCTTTTGACAGGATTTGGCATTCAGTTAAGGTGGTGGAAGGAATGAAAAGTTATGGTGTTGCCAAACACATTTTTGAACTGATCCAGTCTTTCCTATCAAATTGTGAAATTAAGGTTATCCTGAATGGCCACTCATCTAGATCCTTTCAATATTAATGTAAGTGTACCACAGGGCTCCATCCTTGGTTCCACTTTGTTTTTCATTTTCATTAATGACCTCCTCAATGGCATCAGCTCTCTACTTGGTATCTACACTGATGATACCTTTTACTCCTGTCTTGATAGTAAGTTCAAAATGGCAGCCAATGTCCAAAACAATCTCAAATCAGTTGTTAACTGGGGCAAAAGATGGTTTGTTAATTTTAATGCATCCAAAACTAAACTTCTCTCCAGTAATCATCTGAGAGACTTCCCTTCTCCATCCATCAGCATGGCTGATGCTAACCTCCAGTAAAGTAACTTGTTGAGCCTTTTTGGGCTAATGTTCTCAGCTAACATGAAGTGGAAAGACTAAGTCAGCTGCTAAAAAAGTTGGTTCACTGTGTTATGCGAGACAAGTTTTCTCTCCAGAATCTATCATACATAAGTCTACCATTTGGGTATGTTTACAATATTGCTGTCACATATAGTCCATAGCCATTGCTATTTACTTTGAGCCTCTTGATAAAATCCAAAGAAGAATCAGCAATATTATCAGTTCTGATCTTGCAGCTCAGCTCCAGTTGCATTCCCATTGCTGTAATGTTGCCTAATGTTCATAGTAATTGTTTTTCAATCATGAACTATTAATAATAGACTTTTTTTGAATTTAGACTTTTTTCACTTGATTGGCATTGAGATCTCTTCAATTTATGTATTGAGCTGGCTAAATGTAGCCATAAATTTTAAAAAATTTAAGTTTCTTTTCTCGCACTTCACACTTGTGGAAATCCCTTTTAGCTCCATGCTTTCCAGCCAAATTTAATCTGCAAAAATTTAAATGCAATGTCAATCGTTATCTGTCCTCCAGATTAATCTTTCCTCTTTCCACTCATTATTAATGTTTCTCTTCCTAATTCTTCCACACTCAGTAACCCCATCGTATCTTGGTGGCTTTACGGCCTTGCTAGGGATGAAACCGATTAAAAAAAAAAAAAAATTAAAATAATCTTTAAAAGTGTATGTGTATTGATTGCTTTATTTTTAAAACTTAATTTTTTTTTTTTTTTTTTTAATCTGCTTTGCTGCAGATCAGATTTAACTGTTTTTAAATTCAAAATCTACTTATTTAAATTCTCATTTGGTCATTAAACATTGTAGACTTGAAAAATATATGGGGAAAAAAATTGGTAGCATTACTACTCCATGTTGGCTTATAATTTTTTTTTTAATTTTCCGTGGGCATTTGCTGATACTGAGAGAAAACTATAGTTTTCGTACAGTTCATTTGTTAACTAATGAGAGAAATGTGCAACCATAAATTGACAGAATACACACAAATTAGCATATTTAATATCCCATTCATTTCACCTAATAATATTTTTTATGTTTATCAGATAATAAAAAAAAAAAAACAAATTTTTGAACTGGACTAAATTTAGGGAATATGGATCTCCAGTACCATTCGATGTATCCCAACATTTTTTTAAGATTCCCCTCTAAAACCAAGAGTGGCATCTTATATGTATAACAAAAAATAAATTGTATAAATCTATATGAAACTGAAAGATAAATAAATACATAAAAAATCTTTTACATTTGAAAAAAAAAAAATGTAAAAAATGAAATGAAATAAACAACTGTAGATATCAGTCGTTTTACTGATTTTTAGGTTTCGTTTTTCAAATCAATAAAAAAAATAATTTTACAAACATGTAATAATTTAAAAGTTACCAGCAGTGATGTCATGTCTGTATTAGCTTTTAGTTGCGTCAGAACAGGTATGAGTTAAAAAAAAAAAAAGAAAAAAAAAAAGAGAAGACAGCTATAACAAATTGAAAACATTTCATTGCATTTCAAGAAGAGCTGAGGAGAGTGTGTCTTTGAAAGACAACAAAAACATTTCTTTCGGATTCATAATACATTTTTGAATTAGGGAATCCCTCACCCAAACTTCTTTTATAAGATGGGCACACTGGCATTAAAAATCTTCAGCTCACTTCAGCAGGGAATATTAAGGAAAAAAAAAACGATGAACAGAAGTTTACACATCGAACGTTATTAAAACTTGTTTCCTTTGACTTTTTAAAAACAAGTTTCCAGTGTAAATTATTTACTTCGTTTCAGATTTTAAATCTTGATATTTTTTTTTCCATTTATTTATTTTAAATATTTTTTTAAAAAATAACAAGTCTGATTAAAAATATAGGCCTTTACATAATTACAGACAGACTTGTGTTTCATTGAAAAATAAAATGCCTGTATTTAATTTTTTGAATTTTTGATGTCAAAGGTATTTTTTTGTGACAAAAAAATACCTTTGACATCCAAAACTCAAAACTTGAGCACTCTTTTCAAGAAAAATCTGTAAAAAAACACACCTAATGTGAGTAATATGATAACCAAATATTAGCTTTTAGAAGAAAATCATTCTCCGCTTCTTTTTTTCTGAATTTAAAAATGTATATCTATAAAAGATCAAACCAATTTATTTTACAGTTCACTGGCTCATAGCCAAAATTAATGTCATAAAACTCATAATTATTCTTTCCGCCATCATCAATGATTCTAAATTTTTAATAGATTTTTGAACTGGCGATTTATTTATGTGTGTGTGTGTGTCTTTTCTATTATTTATCGAACGAACGGCAAATTATAATTCTGGAAACAATGGATCTGCCGTCGCAATTTTAATACTGAAAGTGCGTAAATTTAAATTTAGCAAATAATTTGTAAAATCAAGAAGTATCTTTATATTAGAATTAGATAAAAAACATAGGATTTATTTAACGTACTATGTTTTACACACTACACTACAGAATAAGAAGTTTTTATTTATATGTCTGTTATAATTTTAAAAACTATTTTTGAAAGGATTTTTCTCGGGAGATTACCAACTTAGAAATAGTTTTTTAACAGTTTTTGACAAAAAAAAATAAGAATTTAGTTCTGAAATACACCATAAAATTACTAGTTTTAACCAGGACAGTTAAATAAACAAAAAATAGTATTCTAAGCTACTAAGCATGTTTTAACGTCATTGGATTTTCCTAGGGATGTGAAACAGGGTTTTTTAGAGAGAGAGAGAGAGAGAAAAGAGTTAAATGAGTTTAAAATATTAACATGAGTGGGAAATAAAAAAAAAAAAATATATATATATATACAACTATTTTTTTTTAAACAGCTGATGCATAAAAAAGAATTTCAAACGAATTATTATTGAATGAAATTGATTTTGTTTTAAACAACAAAAGAGACCCCCTTTTTCCAGCTTCTAGAAAATGCAAATAAAGACAGCCTCCATGAATATTACTTTTTTAAACCCTTCTTCACCTTTCCAAATGACATTATTACAACAATGCAAGATTTTTTTCTTAATACGCACGTGCAAATTCACCTAACAACAGATTTAACGCCAACAAGCACCGGTTTTAAAAATATCGTACAATATACAATAAATAAACATTGCCAGAAAAAAAAAATATGGGGCAAGTTCTAATATACAGACTTTTATATTTCATTATCATCATCAATATTTTTATTTATTTTTTTAAAGTCCGACTCACTCCTACGTTTGCTAGAATAATGTATTGCACTAACAAATGACCTCATAAAGGTGTTCTTAAAAAAGAAAATGAGTAATGAATGAATTGACGGAGTAGTATCCATATTTTTTTTCGGAATTTCAATCATAATATCCTTCGCAAAAAAAAAAAAAAAAATAAAATAAGTTACTTATTTTTCACAATGAACAGAGGGATGAAGAGAGTGCTGTCTCTTGGGAAATAGGAAGTAAAGTAACATTTTATACTCATATTGGTAATGCTCAAGAAAAGACGCTTTCACATATTTATTAGTTATTGAAATTTACTAATACAACTACAATGTGCACGAACTTATACTTACCATTTCCCGGAATAGGCCTTAAATTAAATGCTTCGTTCTGCCAGATGTAATCGACTAATAAGTGGCTCAGGTGGGCAAGATAAATATCCTTCTGTTCTTCAAGATATTCAAATAATTCTTCATCATTTAAGTCTTCACAAATTAATGGATAAAGATAATATTCGAGTACATCTTCTGGAACCCGTCTTATCCCGGCCATGCTGCCTATATGACTGACTGGCCAAATTTTTATAAACTCGGAACTTCAGGCGAAGTTTATATCATGAACGCATTAAAAGAAAAGTAGAATAACAGAATAAAACTTTGAACGATACTTACGTCGATAACGACGTTTTAACGAACACAATAATTCAATTTATAGAATAAAAGAATATGAGAATAGAATCAGGTTTAGATTATATTGGGACCATTCAAAAAGATAGAGTGACTTCCCTTGATGCTTGACGTTTTTTTTGTTTTTTTTTGTTTTTTTTTTTTGGCTGCGGGAATCTGGAAGTGCGTATTTGCAATAATTCTTAACCTCAGTAAAAGAAGAAAAATAGTATATCTATCTATCTATCTATCTATTGTATGTTGAATTTAAATTGAAATTTTTATGCATTGATTTTATATGTGAATTCTCTCTCTCCCATCCTACCCTCCCTCTCTCTCTCTCCCATTCCTCCCTCGCCCTCTCTCCCCTCTCTCTCTAGTGTCGTGGCTAAAGTTAAACTCGTTGGATACTATTCCCTAAATATGGCACCCATGGTCGCAAACCGTTGTTTTGTTTGTTATTGTTTGAAAACCTCAATTTCCAAATAATGATTATTTTTTTATATATAAGCGGTCCTTCACACGCAACATAATCTTACCACATCTACCCACGCATACACATTTGTTCGTGTATCGAACTAAGCTTAGTTTACCTTTTAAACAAACTTAAAAAGTGATAACAAGCAAGAGGTACCTCAGTGTGTGCGTGTGCGCGTGCGTGTATGCGCGCGTGCATCTATTGGGCCTAACGAAACGCCCCTACTCGCAATGTCCCAGATCTTTCCGTTTTTTTTCCAAACTTGCCTCTTTTTTTCTTTTATTTATCCTTTCCCAAATGACGCTTCATAGAAAGCGCATATCAAAGAAGACTTGTATGAGTATTTGATACACCCTCAAATGCAGAGAGAGAGAGAGAGAGAGAGAGAGAGAGAGAGAGAGAGACGAGGGAGAGAGGAGAAAGAGAAAGGAAAGTGACAGATAGAGGGGAGTGAGTGTGTGTGTGTGTGTGTGTGAGAGAGAGAGAGAGAAGTGGAGAGGGAACGTAAACCGAACGCCCCCCCCCAAAAATGGAATGTATTCAACGACCTATCTGGCAATTAATTTGCACTTTACAGTTTTGCTTTTAAATTTTGATTCACTCTTTTTCTCTTTTTTTCCGTCATCTCTCTAACAAGTGAAGCAGGTGCTTAGTTTTGAATATGCTTTCTGTCTGTCTACCTGTCTGTCATTCTATCTCCCTCTCTTACACACACACACACACACACACACGCACGCACACATACAATAAAGTCACAAATAGCAACCATTAAATTGTATTTTAGGGGAAAATTGCCATGCGTAAAAAAGATGAAATTCATAAAAATGAATATTGCATAAAAAAGGGCAAAATATCTTTTTAAACTCTTCAAAATCGATAAACAGCATATTCAGAGGGCTGCACAAATAAATAAAATAAAAAATAACGTTTTAAAATATTGTTATTATTATTATTATTATTATTATTATCATTATAAATTTAAAAAAAAACTATCACATATAACACGAAAGAGTTAGTTGCGAAAGAAATAAAAATATCATGTTTTTACTGTTGTCATCATGCGCTTTATAATGATTTCCGATTGTATTTGTGCTCAGTTAACAAAAACAAGTGAAGATGGGTGGTCCCAGCCGAGATTGTAGAACTCCGTTTTAACCAGTTACTATTTTTAATTTACCATTGCAAAATATAGCGGATGTGCAGTGTGGTTTAACAATGAATAACGTCTCCAAATGAGAGCAGAGTTCAAATTGCAACTGGGTTCGATACATTTTCCGCGCAAATAGCACTGGGAAAGTTATGAATTCATGTCTTCTACTATGCGTTGAATATGAAGATATTCTGGGCCTTATAGCCTTAGTTGGCAACAGGTCTACGTGAAATCTTCTGCCTCGTCAGACATGATCGCTTTAAGCGTGTATGGGATTTAAGGTTGCATGTTGATATACCGTAGCCGTGTGCGTGTTCATAAAACAATTAAAGAAGAAGCAACAAAAAAATGGGTTTCTATTTTTTATAGCAACTATAGGGAAACAAAGTTCTCAACCTCTCTTAGGTATGCCCGTTTTTTTTCTGGTCCAGAATTAAGTTTGGGTAACCCTACACGCAAGCCACCAATCTGCCAATGGGTGGCAGGCCACTAACGTTTATCACTGGTGGCCCGCTGTCGGGCCGCCGGCGTATTCGTCTCGGCAATGTTACCACTAGCGAACCGGTCCTTACTCCTATGGCATCTTTTTGGAAGTGTCTTCTCATGAAAATTGACTTTCCCAGACACCATAGCTCGGGAGTGAGGGTTGGACATTGGGGATCTGGGGACAGCAATGCATGACAGAACAGTGTGGAAAGGGATTGTCAATGGAGTTCTGACCAACCTTTGGGAGGTCTAAGGGTAATGATGATGAATGATAATAATTGTTATAATGGTCGAACTAAAGTCAGCTTTGCGCTGAGTTGGAACGGCCAAAGTAAAAGTTGTACTTACTTCATAGGTATAAGTTCTGCAAATACGTCGGATCGCTATGCATTAGCTAGTGGGGAGAGAGAAAGAGGGAGAGAGAGCACAGTTTTATTCTTTTCAGAAGTGGGGTCATAAAATTGTGTAGATGACTAAAACCCTTTCTGGTTCCTTTATTAGTAGCATCATGTGAAAATGTATTTCTTTTTCATATTCTTTCTTCTTTTATTTTTATTGATTTTGTTTAATTTTCCCACACGTATATCACATATGAACTTTTTAAAATATAGTAATAGGCGAATCGCTTCTTTATCGCAACTGGTGACCTTTTTTGTGACTAAACACAAAATGTCACTTTTACTCTTTAGTCTTCTTATCAGCACTTGTAACGATTCTTCTATTTTCACTGTAATCTTTCTGGGAATTTTTTTTTTCCTTTTAGTCATTTATATTTTCCAATGTCTTCTACATATATTTTAATAGTTTTCCCAAACTGAGATTTCATTTTCATAAAACACTATCAACAATCTCCAAATATATCTCTCAGTTTACCAGATTGCTTTTATTTAAAATAAATGTATTGTCAATCTTTACAAAAAAGGCTTATGTTAATACAATGTGTCCTCAGATTTATTATATCTCATACTTCATATTTTTATTGTTAATGATCAATTAATTAAAATTCTATGGTGATTAACAACCACTTTGCTGTGGCATCGACTATGCTTCCCACAAATAGAAATATAGAATAAAAAATGGCGAGAGATATCGAAGGTTAAAAATTGTTAATATAAACTTACATTTGGTATGATAGCTAAGATTAATTCCCCGTTTATTGAAAACAACCAGTACAAGGAAAAATTACTGGATATCATATTTCCATGAAAAAATGAGATCATTTTTCATTACACACCAAAAGATTTCGAGATCTTTTTCTTTATTAAGACTCTCAAGTGCACAGGTCGGTAGATATAATTCACTCTGTTTCAAAACAGGGCGTCTA
Organism: Acanthosepion pharaonis; assembly: GCA_903632075.3. Lineage (NCBI taxonomy): Eukaryota > Metazoa > Mollusca > Cephalopoda > Sepiida > Sepiidae > Acanthosepion > Acanthosepion pharaonis. Next base: position 2,786,422 of record CAHIKZ030000269.1, read on the forward strand.
GTCAAACACGTGTATCCACTAAAATATAATGCTTAAAATAATAAGAAATAATAATCTAGGATAAAATATAGTAACATCTAGAAATTACGATATATATATATATATATATATATATATATATATATATATCTTACTTATTATAAAATGCAGATTGTGTGTGTGTGTGTGTGTGTCTGTATGTTTATATATTGGATCGGATTTCCTACATTTTTCAACTGATTTCAACAAAACTTCACAGGACTACGTAAAATTACCTTGCGATGGTTCTAACAGCGACAAAAATTGGAAAAACAATAGTTTTTGTATGAAATCAATTTGAAAACACGATTAAGAGGCATCACGAGAATGAAAGGGGGACAACTCATATCGAGTTATACGTATTATAAAACCAAGGTTGCTTGTGTGTGTTCGTTTATATATGGGATCGGATTTCCTACATTTTTCAACCGATTTCAACAAAACTTCACTTTTTTTTAGCAGGTAGTGTTTCTTATTGTCTTGCACACTTTTTTCTTTATTTTTACATTCAGAATGCTTTAAAAATTCCATTTACATAACAATTGTTTATAATAAAATTCTATTCAATCGGTAGACTCATAACGATTGAAAACAATGCTTTTGTTTGGGTTTGACCAATTCTTAAAAAAAAACAAAACAAAAAAAAAACTAATTAAGACATGCGTGTCCGTCAACCTTAAACAATAATCTTTGTTAATATTTATCTTTTAGTCTTTATGATGTTCGATACTTGATCTATCTCTTACTGTTTCAATGCCGGGCTCTCCTGCTAGTAATTTATAAAATTTTAAATTTCTTTGTTAATTTGTACTGGTTAGTTGATATTGTTATTAAGTAAAAACTATATTTACTAATCATAAATAGAAAAAGCTTACTACAATTCATCAACCAACGATATTTTAGAATTTTTATTTTATTTTTTGTGTATATAAATGTGCCGATTTTTGCAAATATGGATATCCATACAGAAAATAAGAAAAAGTACCTAAATAAAATACTCAAAAAAAATACTCAATAAAACATTAATTGATAAAAATATAGTTTAAAGGTGTGCTATATCTCTGGGTCAAAGTGCTTAATATCAGTGATAGAGCGTACGTAAATATAAAAGTGAACATTGTAATCAGCACATCAACCGAGCTTCTATCTCCACCGTGATATTGAACACTCTTCCTCATAATTATAGCAAATTTTAAACAATTAATTATATATATATATATATATATATATATATATATATATATATATATATATATATATATATATATATATATATATAAATGGGGTGCGTATGTATGTATTCTACACTAACGTTTATCAACTTAATGTATGCGATATTTTCCAATACAAGCAAGTATTAACACGAGTATTCCAGAAGAGAAAATATAAAAAATACAAATCAAGCATTTAGCACAATTCTCTTTGGCAGCAATGCGCAGATTATATAAAATGCAGATATTTGAATATAAGCCAATAAAGTCCCTTTGATAAGAAAAAATACAAGTGTTGCTAATAGTATAGGCAAATTATGAAAAATTCGAAGTTCACAGCGATGCATATGATTCCTATTGTTATTACAAACTTTACGCTTTTGTGAGATTAAAGTTTTTAGCGAAATGGGCAATTAAACGTGCATGCAGTGAATGTAAAAAAATATCGCGACTTTAATTATATACTTACATAGTCTGCGAAAGTGGCATTTCAAAAAAATCAACATTCATTGATGAGTGGAAGTTAATAGTGATTTATTAAGCGTAGATGTTGGACAAAGGGAACGCACTACTCAGTCGCGATTTATTTACATTGCTAACCATTACAGACTCCACGTAGATGTAGTATTAGATCGGTGATCGTTTTATACATGTCACGGGGACCTAATGGTAAGTATATTATTTTGCACAACGTTTTTTTTAAACAACAAGAAAACATTGTTTTTTCTTTTATATTTAAATAGTTCGCTTTGCTCGATCTGCAGCTGATGTGCTTACGACCATCACTGAAATTGTCTACCAAGCTCTACGAAATAACGGAGAAGCTCGTGCCGTGGCTCTTGACATCTCCAAAGCGTTTGATAGGGTTTGGCATGCCGGCCTTCTTCGCAAGCTCCAGGGTTATGGTATTACAGGTCGATTGTTTGATTTAATACAATCATTCCTGTCAAACCGTGAATTGAAGGTCGTTCTCGGCGGATTCTCCTCCAGCTCCTATCCCACGAACGCATGTGTTCCCCAAGGCTCTATCCTAGGCCCTGTTCAGCTTTTATTCATCAACTTCATCAACGATCTTCCTGACGTCATAGATTCCCAAGTAGGCATCTACGCGGGCGACACTACAATTTACTCCTGCCTCAAAAACAAATCTAGTGTCGCTGACAAAACTAAGCTGGCCGTTCGTCTCGAAAAGGACCTCCAATCGGTTGTGAACTGGGGCAGGAATTGGCTAGTTAACTTTAACGCCTCAAAAACAAAATTGCTCTCTATTACTCACCACGGAGATCCTTCCCTGCACCCCCATTAGAATGTCTGACGCTCAACTTCTCGAGAGCACCTCTCTGCGGCTGCTCAGTCTCACATTGTCTGCTGACCTAAGATGGAACAAATACACGCCGCAAGGAAAGTTGGCTCCCTGTGCCGTGCTAGGAAATTTTTCTCCCAGGAATCGATCTTTCAAATCTACAAATCAACCATTCGCTCCTGCATGGAGTATTGCTGCAATATATGGTCTGGAGCCCCTTCTGTTTGCCTCGGTGTTATTGATAAGATCCAGAGACGGATATGCAATGCAATTGGCCCTGATCTGCCATCTCGTCTGCAGTCGCTCTCTCACAGACGTGCCGTCGCTTCTCTCTGTCTTTTTTTTTACAAATACCTTCATGGTAATTGCTCTGATGAGCTGCTTTCGCTGGTTCCCAGGTTTCATGAATTCAAGCGTCCTACGAGGCTGGCATCCCGCTCTCACCCTTTCACTGTTGAAACTGTTAAATGTAGCCGTCTCTTCTACTCCAATAGCTTCGTATCTCGCACCTCTCGCCTGTGGAACTCCCTTCTCTTTTCCTGTTTCCCTGATAGCTATAATATCCAACTATTCAAATGTAATGTCAATAGACATCTCCAGTTGTCTTGATCTATTCACTATGCCTCTCTTCATCCTTTCCTCTATCACTCCTATCTACCCTTACTCCAAATCCTATGTAACCCCTTGCGTGCTAGTGGCTTCCAGCCTTGCTTGGGGTGAACTGCTTATAAAAAAAGAAAAAAAAAAGAAAAAAATGTTGTGTAAATTAATTACGCAAGCCCCATGCTTCGAGTCGTTAGTTCTTATACATCTACGATCGGTCCCAGTGGCCAATGTCACCTCTTATAGTCACTGGCACCAAGTGGGGTCTAACATGTTGTGGGCGTGGGTCTTTTCGTTCGTTCAGTATTTTCACCTGTCATTGGTCTCCGGATGCAGTGCTGTGTACCTACTAGTTTGGGATCATTGAAGAATTCTTCTGTGCATTCTAGCGGACCGTCGTTTTCTTGACTGGAGACTATCTCGAAAGGCAAAATCGTTATAAGTAGAAAGAATAAACACCAACGAAAAAACTGCCAACAATTTATATACCATAATTTACAATTACTCTTGTTTGATTTTTCTGCTAAGATCTTGCGATGCTGAGGAAGTTAACAATCGGGCTAGACGCTGTGTCAGTGTGCGTTTGCAATTCTTTCAGCTTCAGGAAAGGGAAATAGAAAGATAGCGTTCTCTCTGGATTCTCTGGATGCATCGAACAATTCTCAGAAGCGAACTAAGCAACCGTGTGCCCTGACTTATATAGATTTTTTTAATCAGTTCACCCCAAGCGAGGAGAGAATACCACTAGTACGCAGGAGGTCACAGAGAGTGAAAGTGAGAGAAAAGCCTGGTTATGCGGTGGGGTGAAGAAAGAATAAAAGCTGAACAGGATTCAAGAAGACAAAAGATGGCGATTAACGTGGCATTTAAATTTTTGAAGACACAGGCGGGAAGTACGAGAAAAGAAACTGTTGGAGAATAAGTGATGGTTGCATTTAATTATTTCGACAATAAAATGATGGGACCTAGATGCCAATCTAGTAGCATGCTTAACTTCTTGTAGTTGGGGCACCAGTTGCCATGATACTATTTGTAGAAAAGACACGGGGAAGACACATCACGTCAGTGAGAAAATCGACATGCCAAGTCAGGATCGATTACATTGCAGATCCTTCTTTGGATTTTGTCAAGAACCTCGAGATGAATAGTAGGGACACCAGACTAGATGTGGCAACAGTATTGAATGTACGGACGAATGGTAGATTTGTAAATTTGCTAGATGGTCTCTGACGAGACAAACTTTTCTGTCACGACACAGTTTCCTTGCAGTAGATGCAGCTATTGATTCAATATTATCGTTCTACTCCAAGTCGGTTGAAAACGTGAGGCCAAGAAGGCGCAGTGTGTCCCTCTCCAGGACTCTAGCATCAGCCATAATGATGGCAAGCAGGAAAGTTTCTCTATGGTGGTTAAATGAGAGCAGTTTCGTTTTGGAGGAATTAAAATTTAAAAGTCATTTTCTGCACCAGTAAATCACTGATTGGTGGTCCTTTTCAAGAGCAGCGGCCAGGTTTACTTTGTCACCGCTGATGGATCTGCTATTGAGACAGGAGTAAATAGTAATGTCATCTACATAAATACCTACATGGGAACTGATGACATCGGGAAGATCACTCATAAAGATCGGAAAAAGGGATATAGCCTTGGGGGGGACCCGCGTGCATGTGAAAAGATCAAAACGATCTTCACTTCATGATTTGATAGGAGCGATTAGATTATATCAAACAATTGCCCTATAATACCGCAGAGCTGGAGCTTATGTAGAAGGGCAGCTTGCCAAACCCTTTCAAACAACTTTGAGATATTTAGAGCCACAGCTCGAGCTTCGCCGTTATTATCAAGAGCTTGATATATATATTCAGTAATGGCCTTTAACACATCAGCGGTCGACCTGGCAAAACGGAATCCATAGTGTTTGTCAGAGAGTAGGCCGTGAGAGGTAAGATGCTTAACCACTTCAGCATTGATTAAAGTCTCGAATACTTTGCCGAGAAGCGGCAGGAGACTAACAGGACGATAGTTAAGGAGGGGGGGGGGCTCAGAAGGTTCTCCAGCTGGGATCCCGTCACCTCCTCTTGCCTTATGGGAGTCTAATTTAGAAGTGATGCCCGATACCAGTGACAGGGTTCTGGGAGAATAACTGATGGATATTATCGTTACGAGAGATATCAGTTTGTAGCGGCGTTGTCTCATTTGTTGAATTGGGAGTTTTTCTTGTGTTGAATCGGGATATATATTGACAGGTTGTGGAGATATTGTGGCGTGTTGTATGCGATGCAACACGTAGTTCGATTGGGAATAAAAAATCAGTTCGTCCGAGATCTGAAAAGTCAGTTCGCCCGAAGAACGAAAGAGTAGAAAGAACGTTTCAGTTTTCCTTTTATACAGCTTTATACAAGGCCACCCGATGGGCGTTGGAAGTCCCCTAGTAATCTCACAGGCTAAAACCTTGTATTCAGTACAAGTTTTTTTTTTTTTTTTTTTTTATCATAGTGTGTTGGATATGATGTCACGTGGAGATATATTTTGATATAATTTCTTCTTTCGTTTCTTTTTTTATCTTTTTAGTGAAACGGAAGTTTTTACCGAACCTAGGGATTTAAATGGAAAAAAAACTATTAATTTTTAAGTGCCAGGCGTACGCCCACTAAGTTTGGGAAATAGTCCTTGTTGAATTAAGACTTCAGATATTTGTATTTGTATTTGGTTGGTAAAAGAGAAAACTAAGTTGCATCGATATATCACAAAATTTTTTACTTAAATTATTTGCGTTTTAGAACTTGAATAGTTTGATAAAAAAAAACCGTGTACGATGGAAAGTCGACTTGAAAAGTTCTTTCTTCCTGTGGTCCGCACTCAATTAAGACGGTTTCCTGTGATGCTGTGTAATGTCCAGTTTCTCCTTGCGGTTAAGACAAAAACAACGTATTAATTGACTTCTCTAGTTCTGGGGCGCTTTCTGCGGGGCTATACCGTTAATAATATTTTATAATGTTGGTCGCCATAAAAATGTATTTATTTAACTTCTTTTCTAAGTTTTCCATTGGCTGGAAAACAGTTTTATTTATTTATTTTTAATGTTCAGCCGATTTCAGATGTCGTATTTTGAGCCGGAAATGATTTCTTTGCCAGGCTTATATTGTTTTTTATTTTTTTTTAAATAATGGATTTGATATTCTTTCTTTTTTTCTCAATAACTATAATTAATTCATACTTCTCACAAGGATATGCAATAAGTACAAATAAAAATATATTCATTACAACTCTCACAAAATTGATTACACCATTTAATAGTCATAAATTCTAAAAATAGTATTTCAAGTGACTTATTAATTGCTAGTATCCTTTTAACATTTGTCCTGAATTATCAGTCTACAATCCTAATTTAAATTATCTGATGATTGGCACAATTTCGCAATTAAAAATGTTCTTGCTTAAAAACCAAACGCTCCTTGACAGTTTATGTAGATCATGGGTAAGAGAGCGTATACAAATTATAGACGCATTTTGTTGTTGAATACAACGATTTTTGTCCCAATAAACATTGGACCATATAAGTATTTAAATGGTTAACCACTTGGAGCCCAAATGAGACAAAGACCTTTTCGCCAGAAATATAATTACCTATCTCACTCACCTGGTCTCTCTCCACTAGACCATGTGTATTTTTAGGTGTAAAGATGTTTCCTGTCGTAATTGATCGAAACGTCAGTCGAGTTCAATGCATTAGGTCATAAGAAAAATAACAGATAATCTCAAAATAACGGAATAACGCTTGTCTAAATATATAAATGTGCGAAAAATAAGTACTGTGCTTATTTGGTTACCTTTCTCCAGTTGATGTTCTGTGTCTTCTTACGCTACAGATAACTTCTTTTTTTATTTTTCACATGAGTGAAGAAATTGTAGCGGTAAAAGAAAAGCGAAGTTGGTGTAGACAGGGGACAGTGGTGTCGGGCCTTCAGTCAAAAGTAATAACCAACTTCTTAAACTTTATACCCGGTAGGAAATTCTCAAGTTCAAATTTCCTGATTTTTCGCAATCCAACCGCTCACTTTGTCTCAAGGAGATGTAATCTAACAACGCATCAACAGGAACTTCTGATATTCCGGGTTCCAACTGCATGAGATAGAAAATTGTGGGGTTGATATTGATTACCCATACGAGGTTGGCTAGAGCGTGTGACGTCGTCCCCCGGTCGCAGCGTCGACTGTGTCGTTCGATCCCGTTCGCGGCGCCAATTGTGACGTCACGTGCTCCTCAGGCTCTGATATCCTGGTCACGGACAGCACCAGTTGTGACGTCTTTTGTCGCGGCGTCAGCTGTTCGCTCCTCGCTGCTCCAAACGTGACGTTCTAACCCTTTGGTTAGATTGATACCAGCCTCGCCGTTCCCAACCTGCTTCCAACGCCTGGTTACCAGGGTAACTGCACTGATCTCCGGTCTGCCTACCCACGTTGTGACTTGATCTTAGACAGACGAGATCAAACAGGGCTTGGGGTCGTAATGCAAGTTGAGTCTAACGGGGGTGATAACACACAATTATGTATAATAAAAAGAAATAAAATCACAAGGTCCAACGTATCAAGAAAAATGTAACAAACTTTTATGTCTATTTGCTCGGTACATAGGACTATGTCTACCTCCCGACCCGTTCTGTGGATTGTGGCACGACGCTTTTACTAGGCAACCTTAAGGCTCCAAGCTGTCTACTCTCTAAGAAATTTGTGTTTCGGTGTGTCTTTGGACGAAAGTCGAGAAAAAAAAACTTATTTCTGTGGTTTGATTCTAAGTCGCTCTTCAAACTACCTGCTCTTGGTTGAAGAAGAGTCCAGAAGTGTGCGGGAATCTTGGTTAGCTATCTTGATGCGGTTTCAACACTGGGCGCTGATCTCTGCTTGTCGTTCACGGCTCAAACTGCAATCCGCTCGCCATCCGCGGATGATCTCTGCCTGTCGTTCACGGCTGATCTCTCTCGCCGTCAGTGCGCGAATTAACTTCTTCTCCTCGGCTTGGTCTGATTCCAACTTCTCCACTTAGGCCAAACGAGCTGCTTCACTTCGGCCAAACGAGATAGCCTCTCCTGCCCGCTAGGGGGGGGGGGAATGAATCCGGCCCGCCGTCCGCGGCTGATCTCCCTCGCCGTCCGCGGCGCAAACTCTCTGATTTCTGTCGGTTGGGGTCCCGCTTTTATTGACGCAGTCAAAAACTGGGGTGGGTCTGTCGGCGCCAGGGTTTTCTTGATAATTCTAAATACGTATCCACCCTTCTTATTTCTGGTTAGGGATTTTCCATTTTCGGTAATTCACTTTCACTCCTACTTCCTTATTGTGTCTCTGAGGGCGTATACCCGCTTCTTCTTATCGACTCCTCACACTTACACCTCTGACAAGGGCGTCGACCGATTCTCCTCGTGCGTCACGTGACCGCTCTCGGCCAATGAGGTCCTGGTCGGGTATTTTTCCTCCTCCTTCGTGCGCCACGTGATCCCATCTAGCCAATGGCGTCTTTAGTCGGGCGTGGACAATCCGTGGCTTTGTTCTGGGGGAAGAAACACCTTGCTTAAAGAAATAAAAATTTAAATTGCCCCTATCCTAAGCGACTGCGATGACACCTCCGGCTTTTTTTAACACGTGGTATTTGTCAAGCAGTTTATCGCTAATTGGATATGATCAAAGAAAGAAATTTCTCAGACCTCTTGGCGTTTTGGAACGAATAAAAATATTTCACTTTTTCTTTCCCGGCCAAAGGCCTGATAATAAAATTTTTCATTATCTCAAAAAAACATTTTCAGCCAACATCATCTTGTGTGGCTTTATTTTCAATTCTGGAATTGTCTTTTTTTTTTCGTATTAATGGTTTGCTTGCATATCCTTAGATAAACTTCCCACCTGTTACCTATCATATTTTTTTTTCCATTGTCTCTAAACTTTATTTCTTCAACCAAATTGATAACAAACTTCCATTTTTCGTGGACACGGAAGTAGGTCAGGTGCTTGACCTGGATATCTTCCAACATCTGTTATGTATCAATCGAGCGTGTGTGTGCTCGCCTATGACCTGGTTTTCGTATTATATATTTTTTTTCTTTCTTTTCTTCTTCTTCTCTTTCTTTCTCCCAGATCGCTTGAACGCAATTAAAGAATTATTCTCAAAACCCAAATATTTTCCAGCTCTAAATAATTATCAAACGGTTGACAAACCGTAAAAAACAAATCATATATTTATGAATATTTCTTTTCAGCTTGCTAGGTATGCATGGTGCCACAGCGTGAGCTTCTCAAGGTTTTTTTTTTATTATTATTTATTAATTGATCAATTACGACGCTATTCCAAATTTGGCTGGTCGCGTCGATGTCCAGAGTTCAAGTTGCTACGTTGTAATTTCAGTGGTTCAGTTTTCTCTCACTATTATTCAAGAAGACGTTGCATTTCTTACATCATCCAAACATTCTCCTTTTTTTGTAGATATTGCTTCTGGTTCAACTAAAAGCTGTGACAATCAAAGTTTTCACATGTAAATGACGAGTTACCATTACTTAGAGAGATACAAGGAATTGGAATAAATTTCAACATGGAGTTATTTCATATATTTTTATATAACTAATAAAGGATTAAAAAATAACAGAAAATATGCTGTGTTTACACAGCTGAAAAGAAAAGAAAATCATTGAAACCTAGGAATTAAGAAATGTGTGTGTTTGTGTGTATGTGTATGTGTGTTTATGTGTGTGTATTGTGTGTGTTTGAGTGCGTGCATGCGAAAAATGTGCCACGTGGCTGAGTGACTAAATTCCCCTAAAAGGGAAGACTGGACGAGTCTAGAACGAAAAGAGGAAGAGACAGAAGTCTAAGAACGTTCTTTTATAGTCCTGAAGCAGCGCGACCTTCCGGTGGTCCTGGCAGACCAAGTGAGGGTAACACCACACCCTCGATCAATGTGGAAAAAAAAAATTCCTAACATTAAGCATTTTTTTTTTAAAAATCGCTTTTTCTGCATTAGTAAAATTTAAAATTAATTATCGAAGTTTGTTAATCCATCATTTGAAACAAAGAAATCTCTGTCGGCAAAGTGAAAAACAAGAAAACATAAACAAAAAACAGTAAAACAAAGCAGATGCGTTAATGCGAGAAAGGAATATTCCCATTTTGCATGACTCCATTATGGACATTATCATATCCATGACATAACAGATTAACATACAAACGAAACAAAAAGTAATAATAATACATGTATGCAACAACAAGTAGTGTGAAAAAGTTGGATTTATCTTCTATGCCACTAGTGAGGCATATTTCTCAAACGGAAAACGGCGAATCGTGGATATTTACCAGTATGGAGACGGCAAGGAGAAAGAGCTTCTATATCTGGTGAAGGGAAAACGACACCATGGGCCATAAGCCCATGGTGTCGTTTTCCCTTCACCAGATATAGTGGCGGACTGACCGCTTTCGACAGACTATGAAATGACGTCACTAAGCGACCGTTACGTAGCCCACTTGACTTCATCTCAAGCAAAGGGAAATAATTGCCTTTTGCATCCCTACAGAGTGTAGGCATTTTTTGAACTCTTTAAGTTTCCTGTATAAATCGATCGTCAGAGACAAAGTAAATTTCTTAATAATTCCTAGTTATGATTTTGTCTTTTAAAAAGAAAACGACAGGAGCTCATAACCAATTGTCAAAAATATATTTCTTCCTCTCTTCGACCAGATTAAACGTACCTTTACCTAATAGGCCTTTTCTGTACTTCTAAGGTCACGTGTATCTTTGAGCAAAATAGATAAGCGCTAGAGTAATTAATCAAGTGTTTATTTCTTATACTTTGCTTCTGCTAGCCAAATTCTTAGGCTTTATCAAAACAATCTACTTTTTGTACTATAGTTTTGTGTTTTGCAAAAATTGAGGGTTTTTCTTGTCGTTCTCTTTTTAGATTTTATTTTATAATAGAAGTATATTTCGGTTTTTCAATGTAGGTAGTTCTAACTTACCAGTTGTGAAATTATTTTCGTATTTACCCTTTACCATTTGTTACCACCGTTTTTGTTTTTTTGGGATTCCGATCGAGGAATCGATAAATGGAAGAATAGGGCGCATTCAAACTTGTTTGTAACCAGACATTTTATGTTCACTAAAACCTTAAGAAAATCTAATTCTACGAAGTTACAATTAACAATATGCATTTTAATTTGTAAATTTCGAAACCTAAAAGCCAGGTTTGTTTTTGTTGGGACTTCGAAAACACATAAATAAATAAAATACATTTTCAAATTCCGTCTGCAATGACAATTTTATCAAGTCTAAAAATAAACACGTAAAAGCAGATTTGGTGTCACCTCACGTGGACGTAACAGTAAGTACACCACGTAATCTTTTTCAACCAATGGGAACACGACAAAAAATATTAAATGTTGCCTTTCCTTTGAAGCCTATCTCAGGTCTATAAAAGAACGCAAAAAAAGCCACTTGGAGAGTACCCACAGTAAACTCACACAGGAGTCCACACAGCAAGCACACACGGTGCATTTAATTACTCACGTTATGCTGAAGAAAACTTTCTCATTCGGACACTCACACCATGAAGAGGGATCGATTCAAATAAAATAAAATACTTGCCTGAACATCACAGAAAAAGAAACTACCTAAGTGATATACATCTCTCTCTCTCTCTCTCTATATATATATATATATATATATATATATATATATATATATATATATATATATATATATATCCACGTCTACAAATATTACACACTCACACATCCGTACATACACCGGCATTTGTTTTTCCGAATTTTATTTCTTTAGACGTTTTACGAACTCTCTCTCTCTCTCTCTAACCCTTCAGAGAACACTTTTCTCTTCTACTTGATTGTTACCATTGTTTTTATTAAATTGTGTTTCAATTTCTCGACCTTGTTGCATTATTCTTAATTTGGAGCATGCGAAGCAACTTTTTACCCTTTTTTTTCTTTCGTTTGCTGACTGCCGAAACATCACCTTCCCTATTCTCTAAAGGTGATTAGCAGTAAATGCCTTCATTCGACCGTCAAAACACGACCAACAACAAAACCTAAAACGGTGTCTAGAACATCTACATTACGGTAATTCAACCCTATGGTGCATTTACTCAAGCCAGAGAAATTTGATTGGGATCCTGAATCTCCAACCGCTATACAAGAATGAAAACACTGGTTCACAACTTTTTACATCTTTTTATACATTTTGTCACGTCTAAAATATATAACACTTGAGTGTACTACTCATAAAAATACCATCAGCGTGTTACAGTCGCGATATGTCAAACCGACCAAGATAGGAAAAAACAAATATGTACAAGCTCTGAATGCTTAAAGAAACTATTGTAATTTTAAAGCAATAACTTCAACTCAATATCGGTAGGAATACATCAGTGTTGCCTTTATACGTGGTTTACGGTCACTGTTGTTTCGTCAACGATTATTGGAAAAATAGAACGCTTGACTTGACTAACATGTTCGACCAGGCGGGAGCATTACAATCAACAATTATAATATAACAGCCTTTGAGCGCTACTGCATCTAATCCTAAAGTCAAAGAAGAGACTACAGCAAAATCTGTAACTGTATCTTCCTCTCTTAAAACAATGAAGTGTTTATTTTGCAGAACTACAAACCAATCACGATATGGTTACCCTGTAGTTGTGTGAATATTCCTTTGAGGTTTGTATAGTCTTCGCTGACTGGGATGTTTTCATGGTAACGAGAGGATTCTGGTTGAGTGTTTACAGATCCAACCGCCTGTCATCGACAGGTGATCCACGTCCATCTGCTGACTTGGTCTTTGCTGTGTGCGTTTTTATTGCCACCAAAATCAATGTATATATAATTATCCTAATCACGTGATCGACTCCAAACGGAAGCTTTTCGGTTTACGCGGGATAGCACCCAGCGAAGAGTTCATTTGGAGTTCAAACTTACGGACGTAGTCGAAAACGTAGCACGTGACTGTACTGTCCAATCAAATTCCAGAAACCTCTTATTTAATTTTGGAATCTATTTTTTTTATACTGATTTGTACAAAAGTTTTTGTTTTAGTGATTCTGATCCTATTTATGTGTAGGCGTTTCTTACTTATTTGTGTTTCACCTATTGGTTCTAAAATATAGGATTTTATATCCTATAACCCTCACCCCCGTCAGATTGATAATATTGAAATATTTTTCAATATTTAGAATACGTTTTAAAGTGAGTAAGCCAATGTACCCAATTTTGTCGTGATGTTTGCCGGTGTGTTTGCCGGTGTAGAAAATGGTTCGCACACTTTGGTATTCGGTGAGTGTGTAAAACATTCCGTTGTGATGTTCTTTGTAGGTAAAACCAAGTACGCCGGTTTTAGTCTGTCTATGGAGACTGTACCTTGTTTGCCTTTTGTTACAATTGTAAAATACTAGGGTTTCCTGTCGACTACTTGAAAAGGTCCTGAGTAGAGCAAAGAGACCTATTCACTGCATCGTTTCGTAAGAAAACATATTCACAGTTGTGAAGATCTTTTGGTGTGTAAATATCTTTTGTTCGTGTTCTAGTGGGTGTGAAAATCAGATCACTCATTTGTTGTTTAAAGTTTTGTACGAACGATGTGGTTGGCTGTAGGTGATTTGTTTTATCGCAAAACTGTCCTGGTAGTGTAAAGGATGCCCAAAAAACATTTCGGGTGCTGTGTATCCCAATTCTTCCTTGATGACATTTCTGACGGATAACAAAACTAGTAGCAGATTTTCTAACCGTGTCCGGGAATCGTTATTGCCTTGTTAGTGCTGTCTTAAGTTACCTGTGAAAACGTTCAACTAAGCCATTGGCACAAGGGTAAGGTGATATACTGTTGTTGTTACGTACTTGATTCCCAATAGATTTGTGAACTCATCGAAGAGTGTAGATTGAATCTGGTCGCCTCGATCTGTAGTTATTATTGAGAGACAACCAACAATCGATATCCAGTCCTGCAAGATACTTTTAGAGATTGTTTCTGCAGATATATCCTCAGGGAAACAACGACAGGCCATCTTGTAAATCGATCGATAATCGTGAGTAGATAATGATATTCATTTACTTCTGTTAAGGGTCCCACTATATCGATGTGTGTTGTATAGCCTCTTCAACAAAAGGGATGTTAAACATCTATTTTATTAAACACGTCGACGTGTACATCTTCTAACTAGCCAGTGGGGTTGCTCTATCACTCCCACTGGAGAATAAGTTCCCCGAGACACAAAATACCCACGTCTGCTCTCTTCGACGTGTAAAACTTAACTCCCTGAAAACACTTTATAAATCTAACATTCTCACGTTCGGCTCAACCAATCAAATTCACATCACTATTTTGTCTACCAGCTGACCCCAATGGTCAGCCTCAGAAGGTCTGAACCAAATACACTCTCATTAAAAAATAATAGTCTGAAACTATTATTTAACATGTGTAGGTTCGTGAACCTAGCATCTGGTTGGATAAATTGTCCAGAAGAGGACTTTCTGTGCCTGTTTACCTTGCTTTTTTGACAATTTAAACAAGTTTGAATCCAGTATTTTATGTCAGTACGAATGTTAGGCTAGACAAAACGATTGCCAATCAACTTGACGGTACTCGGCGTCCAGGATGTGAGAGGTTGTGAAAATGTTTCAATATGTTTTTTCTCAGTGAAAGTGGTATGTATGGTCTTGAATAACGAGTTCCCACATCGCAGTAGTGTTTTTGTTCCAAATGGGACGGGGTGTTCTTTCAGTTGTAAAGAAATGTCCTCTTTTACTTTGTCTAATGTGACATCTTTTGTTGTTCATCAGCGATAAGGTAAGGACTTCAGAATTGATAGATTGTATCGTGGAGCGTGAAAGTGTATCTGCCACGATATTGTCTGAACCTTTAATATAATGGATATCCGAAGTAAATTGGAATATATAATCCAGTTGTCGGATATCTCTGAGTGTATATTTTTCTGTATTCATGTGTAAGGCGTGAGTGGTTTGATATCAGCGAAAACAGTAAAATTTCGTCCTTCGGACATATGCCTTATGGATAAGTTAATTACGAGAAGGTACTGTATTTTTGTTGTGCGTTGTTTAATTTTATTGAGAAAAAAGATATTGGCTTTTTTGAGCCATTTCGATTCTGATGTAGAACTGTTCCAATTGAATGTGAGTGTTGAGTTAGCATCATCAATGATATAGGAGAGTTTAGAAAATCTGCTAACGCTTTTTTAGTGTCATGAAATGCAGTTAATGCTTCTTCGTCGATAAGTATTTTTGCATTCTTATTCTTTTGTTTTTGCAATATGTTTGTGAATAGGGTCAAAATTCTAGAATAAATCTATAGTAGTAATTTATTAAACCGAGAAATATTCGTAGTTGTCGCAGTTAGAAGCATAGCACGTGACTGTACTGTTCAATCAAATTCCAGAAACCACTTATTTAATTTTGGATCCCCTTTTTTTTTCTTTTTTCTTTTTTTTTTCTTTTTACTGATTGTACGAAAGATTTTGTTTCGGTGATTCTGATCCTATTTATCTGTGGGTCTTTCTTATTTATTTGTGTTTCACCTTTTAGTTGTAGAATATACGAATTATATCCTATAATTTAGCGAGTAAAAACCTCAGAGTTTGTTAAAGGGAAGTATTATATAGCCCAGTAACGCACCATGGTGAGCTCAAATAGTTTGTGTTTATACTCCTCCGGCAATGGCTACGGAAGTTTTAAAATAATATTAAGCTCAAGTCCCCGCGCGTAAGATGATCCCAAAAGGGGAAATGTGGAGGGGGAGATGAGTGATTTTTTCACGGTATTGTCGTTAAACCCACTCTAAACCTTGACCTTGTGTCACATTCGGTAGCGACGTGGACACTCTGAAAAATCCAGCAAGTAGTTTGTGTTAAAAACGAATCGCAAAAGACAAGACTTCCAATTGATTATTCTAAAACTATCAAAAAGTGTACATTACCTGATCGCTATCCATTTCCCCGCATTGACGATAGTATTAATAAAATTGTCAATACCATGTCTTCAGCACGATAGACCTTCAGAGTGCGTATCATCAAGTTCTCTTCAAAATACAAGAGAAACCTTATACGGCATTTGAGGCATGTGGCAAAGTTTACTAGTATACCAATTAGAGTAACTAATAGTGTGGCGTGTTTTTAGATGGCTATGGACTTATTTGGAAGAAGAAGGATTGGAAGGAACGTTTTTATATTTAGATAATATCACTATATGTGGAATGGCAAAAAATGAATATGATAGAAACTCAAAGTAGTGTTGCAAGCCAGTGTGTGTGTGTGTGTGTTGTGAAGATAAACCACGCGCGTCTCCTGAAATGGCCCACAACGAAACATGGCGGACTCGGATAACGAAATGTAAAGAAACAACAAGAACTAATGCATATGTATAGACAAATAATAATGTATTAAACAAAAAGGGTTACAAAATGACATAGACAATAATGTGTGCGTACGAATTAATGTTGAAAGTTTGTTTCAGAGTATGTGTGAGTGAATGTTCGTATGTACGTGTGTGTGTGTGTGTGTGTGTGTGTGTGTGTGTGTGTGTGTGTAATGTTCATGCATGGCCAACAAGAGGTAAAGCTTTCTTCTACGAGAGCTTTAAATTGTTGTAGTGTCCGCTGAAAATGAGAAGAGAAAGAGAGAGCGATTCCAGAATTCTCCGAGTATATATAGTATTCGAGAGCGCCCCAAATTTAGTAGTTTCTTGAGGCAACAAATAGAATGAATATTACATGCGACGAATAAAATGTGTTTTCCCACAAGGACATCTAAAATGTTGGAATATGCGGTAGAAAATGGTGAATCGGAGCTGATTTTGATCGACTTCAATCATTAAGATGTTTACCAGTACCAAGAGACTGTACACTTGGTTTATTTGATATTTTTTAACATTGAATCTACAACTTTTCTCTAATTATTTGCCTCTTGAGTGTAACAAAAGATTTTTCTATATCAGAGGAAATATTCGTTCAAACAAGATTTTAAAAATTCTTTTGGAAAAGTCATCGATGAAAGTTGAAGTAGACGTTTCAGAAACTATCATTGCAGCAGTTTTAACTCGGAGTGGGCAACCAGCGGCATATTTCTCTAGAGTACTACAAGGTTCAGAGAAACACTAGGCTTCGTAAGCAAGCAAGATCAGAACAGTTTTCATTTTACTATATTTTCGAGAAGCAGCATAAAAATAAAATAAAAATGTGATAAAATATTACGTTAGAGATGTTTGGATCATTTTGCTCTGATTTTGATATTATTTGTGTAGTAAAAATAATATCTTTCCTGGCAGTCTAACTCTAACTCGGTCCTAATTTAGGGTAATATATCAAGATCAACAGATGTGTTCAGATCTTTACAATGCCTTATATCATTCCGATATGATACGTTGTTATAAAATGTATCATACTCAGTGGATGAGATTAAAGGAGTCATCTTGTAAGAGTTTATGCTGAGTGTAAGTCAAGATTTTGTCTTACTGATAAACTTATTCAAGCTAGATTTTTTTAAAAGATTAAACATTACAGACCTTAAAGGACCGCTCCTTACTGTTGACAACAACCAGTATTTCCTAAGTATTGTAGATGAGTCTTCTAAGCAGCCCCCTTTGTCTTCTCATGTACTAATACGACTGCTATGTGTCATAAAATGCGTACACCAATTATTCTCTATTTATGAAATGTCAGCATATATTGACTCCGATCGGATGACCTCATTCAAAGAAGTTCAAGACTTTCTCATTGGAAAGAGGATTGCATGTAGGAGAACTACAATCTATAAACCACAAGATAATGTTCAGGTTGAAAGATATTATGCAAATATCTTGAAAGTAGTAGAAATGTCATTGAAAGCATATGGCTAACCATTCAACAGTGGCGACCTGTATTATATTTTTCTTATTAGAAAGTAATATAAAACAATTAAAAATAATACGATATACTAAGTTCGTTTACTTGGGATGGGAGGAGAAAATTATATAAAAATGTAAAATAAATAGTAATTAATAAAAATGTGTAGATAAAAATAAATAAATATTATGATAGTCTAGATTTGTCTTTTATACTTACTTTTGGGAGAAGTGTATTTAAAAGAAAAACAGACGGTTTATAACAAATTAAATTTAATGTGATACATTTGTTTGTTAAATTTTTTAAATATAGAATTGACAAAAAAAAAAAAAAAAGAACCGCCAAAATAATTTGATCAAGTGTGCGACTTCTTTTTTCAAATTTGAAAAATATATACACTTTGTATTTATTGTCCAATCAAATGGATAGCTTCCACCCACGTAGATTTAAAAGTTGAGATCCGTTTGAGCCTCTTTCGGTGATATATAAGAAGACATGTCAGCGGATGATTTTAGAAGGTAAAAAAAATTTTGACAGGAAGGTGTAGAAAATTTCGACAAGAAGGTGAAAATTTTGAAGAGACCAGAAAGCATGAAAATTTCGACCTTAAGGTTTAAAAGTAATGTCCCAGAAGAAAAGTTAATTTGATTGTCAACTATGGATGAGCTGAGCTGTTTCTTAGAGAAAAAGCAAACGAAAAACAAGAAGCAGAACCAAAGTGAAACCTGTGAAACAAACGATGTTCAAGAAAAGAAAAAAAATGTTAAAAGTCCCAGTGACTCTATTGAAATTTAAAAAACCTTTCTTTTTTTTTGTCTTTCTATTAGATGGGTGTACTTTTTAAAAAGAGTATTTTAACCTATTTTTAAAAAAGGAATTTGTATTACCTTCTCAATGTTTTTTAGATTCCAGGAAGTTTTAATTGAATATCTTTTTAATAGCCTATTGTAGGAATCCTTCGACTCGGCTTTTCGTTGAATGTTACAATTTGGAGTATCGGGATTCAATACATTAACAAAATATCGTTACAAGGTCGCTCGTAATTTGGCCGTCTAAAATAATCAAACGCTTTTCATTGAAGGAATAAAATTCAGTAGAAAAGACGACGTAGTTTCAACAAATAAACATTGATTTAATATAACGATAGGAATACAAACAGTTGATAATAGATTGGAAAGTAATGTCTTTTGTTTGGGTTGATAAAGTTCTGAAATAAAATATAAACTGTCTTTGTGTGCGTGTGTGAGAAACAATAAAACGTTGTGATATGTGTGTTTGTATGAAAAGTCAACATGCGTGTGCGTGATACATAGTAAAAACGGATACGAGAGATACGGATTGTTTCTTACTGTTGGCGGTGATGCCGTGGTCTGGAGTTTGTCAACGCTGTCGTTTTTGACATGAGGTCATGAAGGTCATCGGCGAGAGGTGTGCGTAGCTTGCTGGCAGCCGCGTGTATATTGTTTTGGGAATGGATTTCGTATGTTTTTATACACTTTTTCCGAACAATATCAGCTCCAGAATTAAATTATTTATTTATTCCTAATTGGCCCTAAGAAGTCACGTGTTATGTCTTCTACTACGTCCGTACGGTATTTGGTCGGTATCTACCTAAAAATGATGATGACTAATACAACAAACATTCTGATTTGTAATCTATGATTTTATTGGTGTGGTTTAAGATGTAAGTGTTTTCTTGAGTGTGATTGGTTTATAAATATTGTAGTTGATATTTTAGTGGACACGACACTATAATAATATCTTTTATCTGTTATCTGGTCTTTACTAAGAAGGCGCATAAATGGAAATTTTTGTGCATATCTATTTTTGTTCATCGTTTTTTTTATGTCTATACAATAATTGTTCTTCTCAAATTTCATACAGAAGTCGAGACTTATTTGCTTTTGAATGTGCCTTATTTTTAGGATTCAGGATAAGAGAAGTGACGTCCTCTCTTCTCCTAATTTTTACCCCGATAAAAATCATTTTATTATTGCCGAATGTGGTCAATTTAGTAAGGTCATTGTAATGTAGTGATATTACAACCATCTTCGACAAGATACCTTTTAATTACTCACGCCGCTCTTCTTCGATGTCACGTAGTAGTTACGATTCTAGTTTGTTTGCGCCTGTCGCGGTCGCCGATTATCCGCTCCTTAGAAAACCGACCTTGACCTTCACAACTCCCGATCTCGCAGATCTAGGTCAGCAACATGCGAGAAACCGGACGGCTAGTCCAATATCGTTGATGTCAAACCATACCTAGTACGCATCTGACTATGCTGAGCCATTCTAAACATCGGCAACCATAGACAGTAATTTATTATCTACGGTCTTCTACTCCCTCTAGCCAGGGAGCACTTGAACAACTCTTTCAAAATATTCTTAGCCACTTTTTCGCTCAAACCACGGCCCGCGGGTCGACAGAGAAGTCTGTGCACAACGTCCGTGTCATGGGGGGCTGGGAATGCCACACTTGCTGAGCCACAAAAGTGCCTCGAGGTTGGCTTTCCTACGCCGCGCTTTGACAGGTGGAGATCCGATTATTGAGGGGATTGTGAGGCCGCCTTCCCTCGCCTTACCATCAGTCCCCAAACTCGCGGGTGGATCGCCGTCGTAAACCCCGGATTAAATCGGTTTTCTTTCGCGAGTGTCGGTCGGCCTTGTTGGCTGTCCCTTGGTCCAGTGACCTTTCTCGGCCCAGGGAAGGTATTCTATCGTTCGCTAGTGGAGGGGGTCGCGAAGGATCCCCTACGCAAGGATCTCGACATGTCGGATGATGAGTTTCGCTCTCACTGGTCTTGGGCGCCAGCGGCGGATTACCTCAGTAACCCTGAGTTTTCGCTTACCTAGCGATTGGCTCGGAATCGGCTGCCTCTCAACGACATGGCCTTCATATGGGGCTTGGCGGACTTGCCAGACTGCGATCGGTGTGGCCTTGGTCTAGAGGAAACGGCTTCGCACGCCTTCTTCCATTGCCCCCGTGTCCGCCCCTTATGGGACCATGTCGGCGAGCTGACGGCCTCGTCTCGCCCCGAAAAGCTTGTGCCCATGGATCGCGCATACGCGTGTGAAAATGTGTCGCCCCGTATTCCGGGGTGAAACGGATGGTGTTTCTCATGCTGCTAGCCACGGCCCGAATGGTGATATGGACGACGCGAGAGGAGGAAGTCTTGCGGGTAACCGTCTTTCTCATCAGGATCTGATCCGATTCTTTGAGCATCAGCTCAAGACGAAGATTAGAACTGATAGAAAACGCTTGCATTCGACAGTCTTCAGCGAAAGGTGGGTGACTGAGGCGAGCTTGGTTCGTGTGAACGGGGCTAGCCTTGATTTTCTGTTTTAGGTCAAGCCTACGTTACATCGGGTGGCTTCCTGTGGTGCCCTCCCTTGGTTAGGTTAGACAAGCCTTGGTGTACCTAGTTAATGCGAGTAAGTGTTGTTCCTGGCCTGCCCCCGGCCACATCTTTTAGTTATGATCCAGCCTGAGATTCCCAACCTCCCAGTTTGTTTTTTGGATCCCCACTTTCTATCTCGACTGGGTCAGCTTTATACTTCCCCATGCCCGTATGATTTTTTTATCACCTTTCCCACTCCCTTAGAGAGAGCTGCTTGATTTTGTTCCAATGGGCAGAATACAGTGGTCTCCCTGCATTTTGAGGGTTGGAAGGGCGCTACTAACATCAGTTAACGTTTTATTTTCATTTATGTTAATAATTTAGTTTGTTATTGGGTTCACATCCCACCCCCATCTCATTTTTTTTCATCTTAGAATTTTTTGTACATATGTGTTAGGATCATTATGACATGGGGCGCGTTTTGTAGGTCTCCCCAGAGTGGATGTGGTATTATGGTGCAAGGAGGATTGATTGATGACGGACGAGTTCTTATGGTGAATGAGTAAATTGTAATGTCTGAATGGGTCGTGAATCAAATTAGCTAGGTATAAGATAGTTAGTGAAGACCAGCCTTACCCCCTCCCCTTTTCGGCCTTGTGCCACAATTTTGTATTTTTACAAAATAAATCTCGGCCTGGATCAAAGTGTAGTACGCTGCCTTTGTGAACTTCCGGTGCTTTTGTCGAGAGTGTTACTCTTCGGCGCGATCCCGTCTCCACGGTCGATCCGCCCTGGAAGGTGTAACACCTCTCTGACCTGCCTCGCCTGGTGATACACTTTGGCGCGATCCCGTTCCCGCGGTCGATCCGCCCTGTGAAGTCGCATCACTGGTCTGCCTTGGCCCTGTTTAGGGACACCGTCTTCGCCTGGTGATACACTTTGGCGCGATCCCGTTTCCGCGGTCGATCCGCCCTGTGAAGTAACATCTACGTTCGCCGACCAATCCTAAACTACCGGGCCAGACCAGCTACATTCGACCAGACCAGCTACGTTCACCTACCAATCCTAAACTACCGGACCAGACCAGCTACAATCGACCGAAACAGCTACGTTTGCCTACCAGGCCAGACCAACTATATTCGACCGAACCAGCTACGTTCGCCTACCAATCCTAAACTACCGGACCAGACCAGCTACAATCGACCGAACCAGCTACGTTCGTCGATCAACCAGTCTTCGGACCACACCGATGTAAACGTGTGAATAAATTCTACACTTTTGTTCATAACAAAAACCTTTGCCTTTGTCCCGTCATTGTCTTGGCTGTTCACATTTATCGTACATAAAAACCTTGCGGGGGCGACATCCTACTCGGCCCCGCAACACGCCTTAGTTAATGTTCGGATTAAGCGAAGAGACGTTCTCTCTTCTCCCAGGAAGAAAAAAATTATTTTATTTATAAATAGTTACTGCAAAAATAATTTTAATATTTTACTTGTAAGATTTTCACGAGTCCCAGTGTCATAAAACCAAACAGGTGTCCATCACTTTTAAGACTGATCATATTCCTTTCTATTTCTTCACACCTGTGCACCTGGCTTTGTGTTATGCAAAACTAAGCTTTATATAAGTTTGCAAAAGTTTACTTGTCGTCTGCCAATGTGTTATGTTAAGAAATTGAATACTGAATAATACAATAATACATAAAGTTCAAAATAGTTGAATGTCTGGGGATTTAACGGAAGTGTTATTGATTCAGAGATATGCCGACAGAGAAGATACCTAACAGTAGTAGCCAGCAGTCTAGTACCGGCAGCAGCTGCAGCTGACTGGCGCCTTTAACAATCTATATTTTCAACAAGTTTTTTTTTTCTTTTTTCCTTTGTTTAATGCGTAGCGTCATCGACTCTAATGAAAAGTGCTTCTCTACAACCGGTCATGTAAGTAGCACCATTCTTGTTTGAGAAATGTAAACACTGGGACTCGGCACAAGAACTTGGATTTGGTAGGAATAAATAATGCTTTCACAACGTCAATATGTAGAAGTCATCGAAAAAATAACTCAGCTGTTCTTCGGGTCAATTATAAGAGTGCAATTTTCATATTGTTGCTTCACAATATAAAAGACTGTGTAGTGATGCGTAAATCGAAAATATTCAAACAAGTTCCACGATTGCTAAATTATCAGAGATGTTTCGACTTGAAGACCACACTGCAAACCACTATGATTTCTCTTCATCATAGCTGCTCGTTTTCAATCATGCCCATCTGTTCAAAGACATTTGTCTTTCTGCAACACTCACAGAACCAACCTGTTTTATAATGCAAATATGCTCAGCGGATCTTAGTTACAGTTCAAGTATGTGACAAACCAGGGCCACATATACATTTGAAGTCAGAGTTGTGCTTCTCCCATACCGGTTTGCCAATCACGGCTAGAGAGTCCAGTTTATCTGCTATTTAACCCATAGCTGGGATATGCTTTATTACTGTGACTAAAAAAAAAGCTAAATTATTTTAAAGTACTATTATTTTTTTAATTATTTCCATTGCTAGAAAGAGATAGAAGTTCAAAATATAACGTATTTCGCTGCTTATAAGACACTCCGGTGCAACCAAATACGGAAAAACTATGGGAGTAAATCCGGACAGAAAACCCAGAATGGAGAACCGAAGGTGGTTGTCTGTTTACACTGATAACTTTCCAGCAACTGTAGCCAATCCGGCCCCAAATGTAATACCCTGTATTCAATTGCATTTGTCGGTATGACAGAGAGTGGGACACTTAATCTGGGCAGCGCAGGGCCTTCATATACCATCGCTCAGGTCTGCGTCCTGAAGAGGTCACTCAAGTCTCACCACCAAGGCTGAATTTTGTTTGATCAATCTGAGTGTTACTTTTATCTCACGAGATAAACGGATGCATGCAATGCACGTATACATACATGTTTATACAGACACACAAAGACTCTTTTTCATATACTCAAAGACCATCTCTGAACATATCAAAATCTTAAATTAATCTGTAAATACCTTAAATTTATTTTCTCACATTAACTCTGTTTTGTTGTTCTCATCTTTGTGATATTACCTCACTTATTCCACAAAACCTTTTCAATATATGGTGGGACAGGACGTTAGCGAAATGGTGACCCACAACCCACAATAATTGAACATGAAGATTTGTGCTAAAACGAAATAGCTTAAGCAAAAAGTCCACTAAATAAGATATGAAAGCTGCATATCGCATTGATAAGAAAAAGTATGAAGAGGCGATAAATTTATTCTCTCTCTCTCTCTCTCTCTCTCTCTTTCTCTCTCTCTCTCTCTCTCTCTTTGGTTATGATTTATTTATTTTACTTCACGATAAATGTCGGGTCTTATCGTTTACTGTTGAATAAAAACGACAAAAAAAAAAGCAGCAAGAAGGCTTGGCGTTAAAATAAAATTATTGTGACATAACACTTCTTAACAGCTGTAAATGATCTTCGAATCCACTCAGTGGCGCCATCAGCTCATTTTAACCTCTGGCTGTCTCTTCTTCTTTCGCCCAAGTGATACCTTGTAGGAGGGCTGTAGAAAGATTGTGGGCTCTTATGACGTGTTCATAACATGTCAACTACTTGACGCTGGATATGAATTCTTTCAATGGGCCCTTTTCTTGTTTCATCATGTCATTTGTGATGGTGTCTACCAGAGTGGACTGAAAAGTTCATAGGCTGACTATGAAGGTAGTGATGCTAGAGGTGTAAAATCTTGCATGCATTAATTTCATCTCTTCTTATTTATAACTGTATTGTTTCTTTCTAGCTAAACTGACATCTGACTGTTCAAAGAAGACTTCAAAAGTAACTAGTAGCGACTTCTCATGAAAATGAACAGAAATTGGCATCGTGGTGTTATCAAGTACCTACAGAAAAAGGGTTTAGCTTCGAAGGAAATTCATGCTGACATGGTTGCAACATTAGGGGATGACGCCCCAGTGTAAAAGTGAGTAGCTGAATTTAGGAGTGGAAGGGAGAGTTTTGAAAATGACTTAAGGTCTGGACGTACTGTGACTGCCACCACTGAAGGAAAACATTGATCATGTTCACCACATGGTGATAGATGACAGGCGATTGACTATAAATCAAATAGCCAATGCTATTAGTATATCGCCTGAGAAGGTTGAGAATATTCTACACTATGAACTTGGCACAGTGAAGGTTTCGGACGAAGGTTTTTGTTCAGTGGGTGCCGCGTCTTCTGGCACCTTATAAAAAGCGTACCAGGCTGATCACACCACGAAAAAATCTGACATATTTGACCCAGCTGGTTTCCTTGTCATTTCCTAACCCAAGATGAGTATTGGGTTCATTATTTTGAAAGTGACAATCCATGTAGTAGAGACACCCTTCTTCACCTGCTCCAAAGAAGGCCATGGTTGTTTTATCTCCAGGGAATATGATAGACTCGGGCATTATGTTTCAATGACGATCTTCAAAAGGGCAAGATCATCAATGGAAAGTTATATGCCAACTTACTGAGACAGTTACAAAAGGCTATCAAGACCAAACTCCTAGGATGACTGACGAAAGAGGTCGTGTTTCACTAGGCCAATGCTCCAGCACACAAGTCCTCGGTTTCAATGGCTGCTATGCGTGACTGTGGCTTTGAACTGTTTCATCAACCTCCTTATTTTTCTGATTTGACTATCATCTGTTCCGCAACATGAAAAAACACTTGGCTGAGAACCGGTATTACAGTGATGTTAACGTCATATCTGCTGTTGATAAATTTTTATTAACAGGATGAACAGTCTTCTGTGATATCAATTTACCTGGAATTAAACAATGTAATTATTAATAAGAAGAGCTGAAATTAATGCATGAAATATTTCACAGCTCGAGTATCATTCCTTCATAGTCAGCCTATGAACTTTTCAGCCCACCCACGTACCAGAAAAGAAACAATGTAGTTATTAATAAGAAGAGCTGAAATTAATGCATGCAAGATTTCACAGCACGAGCATCGTTTTTTCATAGTCAGTCTATGAACCTTTCAGCCTACCCTTGTACATAGGAGCTGGCTAGGATAGTTCTATGGCATCGAATTTCTAATAATTGGATTCTTCACTATAATTTTGCTGTTAATGTTCATGGTTCGTAGGAATACGGGAAGATTGAGAAAACCAATGTACGAAACAGACTAACAAAGATGAAATAAAGCAGCGAGTAAGCTTGATTTTACAATAATATTATTGGGACTTACCACTGCTTAAAACAGATACGCTGTTCTAGGGTCATCACAGCCGACAACGAGCAAACTTATAAAATGTTATAGTTATACTACACTTTTCGTGTAACGATATATTTTCTGATCGTCAAGTTTCTATTTCAGACATTTTAATCTAGAAGGAATTTTTCTCACCTTATACAAACATAGTGATCTCATCTTCCGGCATCTCGACGTGGTATCATCGTTAGCAAGATTGCCTCGCTCGAACAATTACGACTGAGTAGTGAGTTCGATCCTCATTGGATGCCCCACACTTTCGGCCTTGTGCTACATTTAAGCTACGCTTAGAAAGTCACCATATTGATCTCATCTACTACATCGATTTTTTCCAAATATGGTGATTTAACTTAACAGGAAATTATCTTAAGCACTATGCAGCAAATTTTTGATGGTAGGAACAGCAACTAATGACACTGGCGAAATGGTAAGCCTAAATTTAATATTTTAACACGAAAATGACCGTTTTTGTTCACAGAGACAGGGACAAACAATTTAAAGAAAGTTAATACTTTTATCTGCTTTATTGATTATATTTACTAAAATTAACTTAGTCTGGCACTATACACTGCAATAATCGTGTTAGGACGTTTCTTTCGGGTCAACCTTCCAAGTAGAACCTTTATACCTATAAAGTCAACATGCAAAATCTTGGTTTTATATCTCGATTGGAATACTGAGACCAGATTTGAATTTGGGGCTGGCCTGATGGTTAAAGCACACATGGCATAACAAGTACCGCGTTCAAATCAAGGTTAAGACAATTTGTGCTTACTTCGCACTTACGTCCTTGAGAAAGGCATGAATCCATTGTGGAGAGAAGACGGAAATAAACAGCAAGACGGTCAAACACCAAATGACAAATAAAATGGTTTCTGAGTCATTGTTCAGGTTAATAAATTGATCCTTTAAAAATAAACACTGTATTTAACATTTTTCAACCAACGGATCGCATACCCACCGACAATAAAAACACACTTCGTGATCCCTTTGAAGAGTATATAATCAAAGTTTCTAGACCAGACAAGTCAATAAAGAGATACACGCAACAACAGTTCAAGACGGCGGCTTAAAAAAGATTCTCTTACTCATTCACCAGTCTTTCTTACCAAGCTACGTGACACTTATACTTTCTTCCTCATTTCTCCCTTGCCTCTTTTCACACGCACGCACGCGAAGAAATTACATTCTTTTTCGTATTAACAAACAGTTACAAACAATTACTTAAAAAACTTTAATATTCATACACGCTACGAAAAATTTAGTTGTAAAAACACGAAAATAAAAATATTTTTATATTTAAAGAACATTCTCACCTTTTCCTTTATTGTGGGTTGATTCAAATCCGCAACAACCATGTCTTTTCTCGTTCTTTAACTAAGGATAAAATAGCAGAACAGATTAAGAACTCTAGCCTTAGTTGGTAACTAGGCTAGGCTCATGCCTAACTCTAAATTAAAAATCAGGAGGTAGGACATAGAGCTAGCACCTCCACCTACATGCTATTGAAACCGCAAATACATTAGTGTAGAAGTGATTCTATCTGTACATGTTTTAACTGCTAAATCTACAAATCCATGAACTCAAGTGTTGGAAACAACGTTGAAATAATAAATTTCTTACAGTTTCTGCTAGTTTATTTTTTTTATCATATTTCTTTAATTTGCGTGTTTTAACCATCCTAAAAAACATTTTTCCTATTTACTTGAAAAAATGATGAATAGGATAAAATAACTTCCAATACTACTGTGTATTATTTGGGTGAATAATGTGAAGTTTTTATATTTGAGGCTTGCAATGGGGTTTAGATTAAAAATTAAAATCCATTTAAAATTAACAAGAGTAGCTGAGCTCGCCTATCGTCCGGTTCACTCTCCTCCCCAGTCTTTGAAGCAGGAATAGAGTGTATACCTTGTTTTCTGTTTAGGATTGGGTTTCCGGGTCCTTCTAAAGTCTACTTCAAATCTATACTTGCTTCCTGTTTAGGACTGGGTTTCTGTTTCCTTCTAAAAATAATTCATCCTCTTTCACTCCCAGTAGCCCCTTGTGTATTAGTGGTATTATCACCTTGCTTGGGGTGAACTGATTTTTTTAAAAAAAAGGATAAACAAAAAACATATTTCCTTCCTTCAATGCCTCTTGTGAGTATTACATTTTCAAAGCCGTCTTCCTAACAATATGTGATTATAACAATATCACGTTGAATCACCGGTTTTCGTACGATCACCGATGTTAAGCAATATCGAATCTGGTCAGTAACTAGATGGGTGACTGCTTTGGAATACCAAGTACCGTAAGCTTGGGTGGTGTAATGATAACGTCTCAGAATTGGAAGTCGGAGAGCTGAGTTCCAATTCCAGTCGGGTTCATTATATACACTTACGCGCAAATAGTCTTGGGAAATGTATGAGTCCACCTCTTCTCCCACAGCTATAGGTTAATTAGTAGAACTTGTATCAATAAATCATTATTATTTCCAAAAAATTCCTACAAATTAAAAATATTTCAATAACATGCAAAAGGTTGATAAACCGTAAAAAACAAATCAATCAATCAATCTAATAATGTGTCCCATGAATTTCAACTGTCTTTGAATTTAAGTATTAGTTTCTTTCTATTTCCCATTTTCTTAAAACCTTCTCGTTGCTCACATATTTAGTCTAGGATGTTCACAGCCACGTCTTTCTCTCTCTCTCTCCCTTAGAGTTTCTTCATCATGAAGTGTAAGGTCTGCACCATTGGATCTCTGTATTACATTTTCCGTCGTCTGTTACCTAGACAGTTAAATTCCTGTACCTGCTTGATTCTGATGCTTCCAATTTGAAGGTTATAGCTTTGGCTCTCTCTCTCTCTTGCTGACAATCATGCATTCTGTCTTCTTATGGTTAAAGGTTACTCCTTTCTCCTCGATTTCTTTTGCTATGCTGTCTACACTTTCTTGCAAATTTCCTTCGCCATCAAAATCGTATCATCTGAGTAACTTATGTTGTTAAGATTATGTCCCAAGATAATAAATCCTGTCAGGTCTTCTAATATTATTAGAATCGTCTCGCTGTACAAGTTGAATAAATCCGGTGAGAAAACGCATCCTTGTCTTTTTCAGTCACAGCAGTGATTCTCAACCGTCGTGCCACGATACACTAGTGTGCCGCGTGATCTTCTTAAGTGTGCCACAAAATATTGTCATGGCACACATATATATGTGTGCGTGTGTAGAGGTAGTAACGGTACAGTGTTAGTATTTGAATAAATGAATAATTATTAAAGTTTTTATCCCACATTTGCTATAAAGACATTATCAGTTTTATTGCAATTTTCTACTACTTATTTATGTGAATTTGCCTTCTCTACCCTAAATAACATCAAAAAATAAGAATCAAGAAAGACGACGCTCAACTGAAGAAGAAATGAGAATCGGCTTATCGCACATTCGACCAAACATTGAAGAAATCACGAGAAAAAAAAAAGCACCAAGCACAGGTTTCACATTAAATAAGCTGCACAAATAATTGAATAGAAACATTGAAATAAAGTAAGTTCATATTTGGGTGTGTATTTTTTAATCTATGGTTTTATTTCATAACATTTAAATTTCATAACCTTTAAAAATTTTCTTAAGTGTGCCGTGATATTTTCCCTTGCTCCTCGGTGTTCCGTTTCTTAAAAATGTTGAGAAACATTGAGTTATAATGTTGAAAAATGTAAATTGTGAGCCATCCACTTTGTTCTTGTAAAATCCACAATACCCAAATGAAGAAAATAGGTCAGAGTTTCTAAGTTTTTTTTTTCTTCTTTATTTTGCAAGAGAAAGAACTGATGTTTATTAAGTACAGCATAAAAAACAAAACTGATATGTTCTGCCTTGTGGCCGAGGTAGTTACACATTTTCAACAGTGGCCATGTGAGAAGGCTGGAGTGCGAATATTAAAGGCAAGCAGTCGCTCCTTAATTCCTCTGTACTTTGATTTTTATCTTCCCATCAACTCGGCTTTTCTCCATATTAAGCTTAGTCAATAACATCAAAAGCTAATCACATATCATATATTCAATGCATTAAAGATCAATTAATCAATCATACAGCAGACACGAATCGAGTGTTTTCAAAATAACCTGATAGAAAAAGCCCTAATAAATTATAAATGAACACAGCACTTTATTGCAACCAAACAATTTAACAGGGAATCTAGCGCGAGGAAATATGTGCACGAACTACACTGTTCTTGACGGTAATAAGAGCACGTTTTTCGCCGTGAAGTTGTGTTGAGCAGACTAAATCATTAGTGACTTGGATCCTAACTGGGTTTCTTTATATTTAAGGCCTTTATTGCAGACTGGACTGAGCATTATAGTATTAATGAGCAGAAATAGAATACAAAAAAAATATGTGTTGACCACGGAGGTTAACTTGGTAGAGAAAGGAAAAAAAGGATTTTTTTACAATAAGAACATTCATTATAAAACAAGGCTCATTGACGTGAGTTTCAATAACCCTACTAAAGCAGGTTTCGTTTACAACCGTGAAAAGAAATTAACAACAAACCCTTTGAAAATGGTTTAAAAAAAAGTGTCCGAAAGCGCTTGGGATATTAGACACTACGGACATTTTTCACATTTCCTTAACCCTACCAAACGGAAAAATTAAAGAATTCACTAAGAAAATTCATCAAATTTTCCTTGTCTATCATACTCAACGAAGCTTTTTTGAAAGAAAGGTTGCTGCCCAAGTATACATTTTTATCATTTTTCTCCATCCACGTTTTTTTCTTCTCTCTAATTTTAATAATATTTTTTTTGTCGTAGTTCCTCATTTCCTTCTAAAATTTCGTTAATATTCTATTTAGGTTGTCAACGATTCTTATGAGGTGTTAGCCGAAAAGGTTACCTTTAGGAAAAAATGCGGTTTTGTTCAAAACTATTTACAAGTCCTGTGGTACCAAACTTTTGTTTTATATATATATATATATATATATATATATATATATATATATATATATATATATATAATTATTAATTTAAAAATATGATTCCAACTCGCGACATAAGAGGTCTCATGTTTCAAAACAAGAGCCGAAAACTTCAATATAATTATTTGAATTAAATTGAGTTAAAGTAAACTCTGTTCCATCTTCAAGCGAAATTTTTTTTTGGAATAACTTATTTCTGAAATTTACGTGTTTTAATAGTATATTCATAATTGACATCAAAATTTCCATGATAACAGCTAGGGCGAATTGTTTAAATTGGGTAGGGGTGTGTTGGGTGTTAATAATAAGTATCAGTATAGAGTTACTTTCATAGATGTCAAGTCAGGGTACGGTGGGGGTGTCTAAATTTGAAACGGAAGATGTTTTCGCCTCGTCTGGTTTACGTGTCTATAGAGATTTATTTATTTTTTTATTTTATTTCATTATGAAAGGGATTTGTGCATATAAAAACTGCCGTAACATTTGTTTTTTGACGACTTCATAAAGGGTTATCTTTTTTGTAGGGTATTTAAACTATTTATTTGGGCTATGGATTATAAAAGTTATTATATTGTATGCTTGTTTTTAGCTAATTATTCAGTGCATGAATTTGATGATGTCGGCAAAAAACCGTTAACTCATGTCTATTGTTTAATAGATTATTATTATTTAGAAACTTAATAATGTGCAGTTTCTCATGGAGGCACAAAGGGCATGGGTCATCCCAAGTTTTACATGTTCTAGTCCTGTTTATAATTTTCCATTTTATTTTAGGTGTCCTATTTATTTCCTTCGGATGCCAAAAATATTTAGATAGGGAATCTTTATATATTCAAAATAACCAAGTTTTACT
This sequence comes from Acanthosepion pharaonis, assembly GCA_903632075.3. NCBI lineage: Eukaryota > Metazoa > Mollusca > Cephalopoda > Sepiida > Sepiidae > Acanthosepion > Acanthosepion pharaonis. Next base: position 2,818,858 of record CAHIKZ030000269.1, read on the forward strand.
CATAAAGTTCACATACAAGATCGATCGTTCAATTGCTACGTCTACAGTACGCACACAGAATAAAATAAAGTGATTTTGAGTTTGGGAATGAAAAGTACTATGAAAAGAATTGTTATTTTTAATCAAGTATTTATATTTGGTTAAGTAGTTTAGTCGTTGCTTTCCCCACCCCTGCATCTCTTGATTTCAGTATGCTGTGAGTATTAAATTCTCCAAACCTTCTTTTTTCTTTGTCTCCCAAACATTTGACCGTGATAGTCAGCTGTAGTTTCTTTGTAGTTCCTGTTCTTCTTAAAATGTCCTCGTTAATCACATGATCTGTCCATATTCTTAGCATTCGCCGATAGAACCACATCTGTCACAGCAAAGTCACTTCCTCATCTGCGAGTAAATTGTCCAGTTTCCACTGCTATGTAGTAGATTAGATAGCAGTCCAAACGTGCTTTTTGTTTCTAAAGACATTTCCAATTCCTTAATGCTTTACTTAATTTATTTAACGAGTCTGATTGAATGTCTGACCGAACAAGGACTACAAAAACAAAGAGGAGTGGTAATGGGATAAAAGCGACAAAAGACAGAAAGTTGTAGAGAACTATGAACGCTTACACCCTGAAAAGACATCGCACATGAAAAAAGAGAATCTATATTTGATTGGCTGAAAAGTTAGTTCTAGTTATAAAGTAAAATAAAATAAAACACCGTTTGTTTTTCGACATTAACTTTATAATTGAACATGTTCAATTATAAAATTAATGTCGAAAAACAGACGGTCTTTTATTTTTTTATCGGCTATTTTATTTCACTTCTTTCCAGGCAACTTCATAATTTTATCTTCTCACAACTTTTTAATTTATTTATTTTTATCAAAGAATTGCCCTCGATACCTTTTGCAATCTTTCAGGAAAAGATCTACAAAAATTTATAAAGAACAAAATGATAATCTGAAGGTGCAATATCGACTGAATACTCCGGGTAACTAAAAATGTCCAAGCCAAAGTCACAATATTTTTGTAGTTACCAAAGAAACATATGGCCAAGTGTTGTCTTCATTAGAACATTACGGCATTTCTCTTAACTAGTCCCAATCAATTTCTCTCAACTGCTAAACTGGGAGTGACCTTACTTCAAATCAATCGTTTATTTCTCCGGAAAGACCTCGTCATTCCAAATTCCCCAATATACACAACCACAACATCACATTTGGTACGGTAGTTCATTTCGATTGCCCCACGAGCATTTCACGCTGTTTTAAGACATTGACTATCACGATAGAATATTTTCATTACGTTTAAATAGGAAATCGCATATGGTAGTACGAGAAAGCAAATGTTTCGGTAATGAATTTAAGTACATTACTAGAGTGGCGGTAAGGCCTCATCATTTTATAGTTGAAATGGCTAGATGCAACCGTAAGTTCTATGCTATTAGTTTCTTCTTTCGCATGTCTCGCTTGTGGAACTCTCTTCCGACCGCTTGCTTTTCAATCAATTTTAATCTACAAAAATGGAAATGCATTGTCAATCATTATCTTTTGTCTTCTTAATACCTATTCTTTTATTGATCTCTCTTTAATTATGATTTTCCTTTTTCTCTTATTCTTTCACACTCAGTAATCTACCTTGCGTTTTAGTTTCTTTATTGCATTACTTGGAGTGAAATGAGTTTAAAAAAATCTTTATTATTGTAACTATTTGGCGGTCTTTTTAAAAGTCACATGATGTGGTCCCTGTTGTCTGTGTGTATAACTTTGATTGTGTGACGTCATTGTTACTAAACGAAAATCAATCAAATAACGGATATCAATCAGGTCATAACAGTATCATACTTTGATTTTTATCGTTTATTGCGCAAAATATATTTAAAATCTTTTCTCTAAAATTAAAGCGTCTGGTCTTCTTTTTTTATATATATATATATATATATATATATATATATATATATATATATATATATATTCTTTTAAGAATTTTAAAAATATTTTTATTTAATCCTGTTTAAATCTAAATACAGCAACAATAAGTGTCTTTTTCTTGGCTCTGGCGCAGAATGTTGTATTTACCATCCGACAATAGCAAAACGTGAAACATGTTCAGTTTTCCGTGTGGATGAATTCATATATCCATTCATGCATCCTACGACTCAAAATTGCATTTTATGACGAGTTATTCAAAAACCGCCAAATTCCGTTTGGCCAATGCTTACTCGAAATTAAAAATGTTCTATTTAACACCTTTTTGTAGTTTTGAAATATCTGACTTCAAAGTTTAGCTACCCATAACTTTTTCATGAATTGACAGAAATATGTCTTTACATACACTTAGAATCAAATGAAGATTTTTGTATAAAACTTAAGGCCGTTGCAGAGAAAACAAGCCACAGGCCATAACTAAAAAAACAAAAATTGCAGATAGAACGTTTTTTAATCTCTGGTAATGCAATGATTATAGACATCAAATTGTACCTCACGTTCTAACTTTCTTAGAGTAATAAAGGAGTGCTAATTGTGGGGACGGATCCGCAGTCACAATCAATCAGAATATATATATATATATATATATATATATATATATATATATATATATAAATATATGATACAGTTCAATTTATATTACAATGAATCATTCATACAAAAAAGTAAATTAGTAAAATTAATGATATAAAATGGCGAAATCCCTTCGGTAACAAATTTTTTAAAGATGCATTAACTTACCAATCATTCGATGAATGTTATGATCCTTGTTTTTTTTAAATTATAGGCTGTATAAGGTCTTTCTTTAATACGCAAGTACTTTCGACTGTACATTCAGTCATCTTCAGGCATGGAAATTATTTTGTTTTTGGTAAAATTCAGGTAGCATCCGAGACGAAAAAATATAATGCGAATCGAAATATGTTTCTTTGAAATGTGTTATTGATAACGGATACAAACTTTTGGAGCGTGCAGTTGCAACTCGAAGGATTAAAAAAACAAGGATCATAACATTCATCGAGTGATTAGTAGGTTAATGCATCTTTAAAAATTTTGTTAGCTAAGGGGTTTCGCCATTTTATATCATTAACTTTACTAATTTACTTTTTGTATGAATGATTCATTGTAACACACACACATATATATATATATGTGTGTGTAAATTATTTTCAGACAGTGTGTATTTATAAAGGAACAAAATGAATAAAAAGAAACAAGAGGAAAAACTATTCATTGCCGATCTATGAATATTTTTTCCTTTTGTCTCTTATTATATATTTCTTTTTAATCGTTTCAAGTAAGGCGATAATGTCCCTAAGACGCAATGGGTTACTGGAAGTGAAAAAGATTAAATTGACTTTTGGAGAAGGAACCAGAAACCCAACCCTAAACAGAAAACAAGGGATAAACTTCTACTCCTATTCAAAAACAGGGAAGGTGTATGAACCGGGCGATAGGCGAACCTATCTACTCCTATCTAAGCACATCTCGTTCGGAGACAAGGGAAAGCCAAATGTATAGCAAACGTACGTTGGTCACACACACACACACACACACACACACATATATATATATATATATATATATATATATATATATATATATATATATATATATATATATATATATATATATATATATATACACTCACACTCACACACACAAGAAATTACTTAGTATTCTTATGGAATACCTCAACGTCCAAATAACAAGTACAGTCGTCACTTATTATTCTTCCATAACCGTAAGTTTTGTTTTAATTCATATTGTTTGCTTAAAATCATTGGATGCCAACTAATTAATTCATTTCCTGCGTAAATGTGTAACATTACTGAAAACAACACACTTGTTAAAGTGATTGTCGTCTGCAGCAATAATGAATCAATCAATGTTTTTCATTCTTGTCGCTGTATGTAGATGAGCATTCTGAGCAGTTATTTCTTGCTTGATTTTAAATTAGAATTCATTATCAGAAATTGTATTTAACGTCGTATAATGCATCACTACATATAAAACTAAAGTACATTTTTAGAAGCGAAATTTGACTAAAAAGTGCGCGTTATTCATCGGGAAATACATTTGGTTATATTTATCATAATTAGCAAAAAGGAGAAAGACTGTACCTAAATTGCTTTTGAGTTTATAGAAAGGAATTTCAATTGATTTTCATCAAAACTTTATGCAAAAGGGATGGGAGCAAAATTACCAAATTGAGCTACTATTTTTTTAATTGAGAGTCCAAGTCAGACCAGTTTATTTTGAAACGTATCCCAACAAGTCGCAAATAATAAAATTCAAAATTTAGTTGTGATGGGCTTTCGAAAATAACAAAGTCAGATATATATATATATATATATATATATATATATATATATATATATATATATATTTCATTCTGATGTTCATAATTAATGCAATAATGATTTTTCCCAAATAGATACACATGCAGACGACATACTGTTTATCTGAAAGAAAATGTATCGACCATTATTTGTCAATATGCTGTATGTGATTCAAGTCAGGAAAGACTAGGAAATTCAGTCTTACAGGGATTTTTTATATTAAAAAATCTGAGCGTCCGAATTTCAACCAATAATAAAATAAAAATAAAGAAAATATACCGTATATACCTGTTAAATAAATAATTTGTATTATGGAATCTTTTTGATATTTTGTAATATTATTTGTTATTGGGTAGAAAATAGAGCTTAGGTGTATTTTAATATATTATGTATATGGTTATATAATCGTAGCAATGCCAATAGTCAAACGATGAGACCTAGATTCTAAGTACTGTACTTAAATTCGTGAAGTCGGAGTACGAAAGAAGAAAGTTCATCGGAACAGTAGCGTCGTCTGCAAAGACAACAATTTTTAATTACATTGCATTTGTTATAAAAATACATTACAACCTTATATTTTTTTCACTCTATTTGCAACACTTCTTTCTGTTCATAAAACAGTTGGACAGTGAATAAATTTTTAAGTCAGAAAAGAGAATAGAAACCATCAAAATGTACTAAAAAGTTATTTTCAGAAGAAATACAGTTGGAGATAAACTGGTTATGAATTATAAAAATGAAAACAGCTTCAAGAAAGTAGCTGATATAAGTTTATGAACAAGTTATAAGAGATATATCCTATCGTTCAAAGTTTAATTGCAACTAGACTGTCATGTGGTGAACAAAGTCTTTTTAACTTTACTCTTTTGCTTTACACTTTTTGCATTGTTCCTCGTCGTACGAACAAGACTTCATAATTATTCCCATACAACATGGCCACAGAAGAACAAGAAAAAATAATGGAAGAAAATCTAAAGGTATTTTTCATTTACCTTTTGGTTGAAGAATTTGGGACAAACGTAAAACCCAAACCGATATTATCGATATTTGTGTTTTGGGGTTTATTTAACTCTCAATGGCCGAATACTGCCTTTTTTTCTTTTCCTTTTGACTGATAAAAGTTAGAAAGATAAACTGAACATCTATGAATGTTAATTGTGAAAGAAATAACTTTTTATTAAATAAAAACATTTTACGTTTTAAAATTACCGCTTATCAGTTTTAAATGAAAAGTTGAATATGTAATAGACCCTCAAAACATTCAAATGACTTTAATTACTGTTCTTATAAACTGTAAAGTTGGCTTTAAAAATCCAGTTTATTTACACAAACATACGCTGAAATACTTTCTGAATAAAACTATAATCAGGAAAAACTGTTACCGTTTATTTGTTACAACAAGAGACTTTCTGGAAAACAAAAAACAAAAAAACAAAAAAAAAAAAAAAAAAAAAAAAAAAAAAACGAAAAACGTATTTCAAATAATTTAAATATCTTCTATGAAATTAAATTTTAATTTTATTTGGACGTTCCACGGACTTTCTAAAAAAAAACAAAAGTCAAAACAAAAAAACGAAAAATACATCAATATAATAAATGCAAATGTCAGTCTGTCACACTTTTTCGACTTAAAGGGATACAATTCTCTAACTTTCAATAGCTCATTTCAAATGAAAAAAAAAATACTGTTCTCAAATTACAGTGTTTCAAAATAAAATTTTCAACATTACGCCCAGAGGCCGTAGCCAACATACTATTTTGGAATCAGGCCAACTCCATGAGCAAATTAAAAACATTTAGGGCCGGATCCAGACCAGCAATCCTGAAATTTTGGATTCCCAAGTTTTCATTACTGCGATTGTTTTCGGCGATTTTTTACGTGATTTTTTCGACGATTTTTTTTTTTTTTTTTTTTTTTTGTACAATAACACTTTTTATAACTTGGAAATAAATTTGGGAATAATCGAAATTAATTACGAAATCCAGCGAAAGTCATCCATGAAATAGAAATAATTGTTTGTACGGAAAGTAAGGACATACGCACATCAAATTGTATTTAAATTAAAATGGCGGCAGAAGAATTATCGTCGAACTTTTAAAAGGTAAGCTTAAATATTAATGCAGTACTTAAATACAGCGATCAATTTTGAGTTCTTCTGTAGTTTATTGTTGCCCATCGCATCTACTCCTATTGTGATGAAGGCCCAAGCAAGAGACCTCCGCAGGAGGTAGCTTAAATGCCGCCCGATAGTGCGGCTTTTAAGCTATTTCTAATTGTTTTCTAAGTGTATATTTTTTTGTGTTTAATCATCAAGTAGAAGATAAACTCTTGTGACGAACAGTAAAAGTATTAAGTTCAAAACTGCATCGAAAAATTACAAGTATTTTTTTAAATGAATATTAATTTTAGATTTTTTTCTGTCGAATCTGAAAGAAAATAACTTTTTGTTAAATTATGCAAGCACCAATTCTCAAAAAGAATTATATTTTGAGTTTTATTAAATTGTTTTTGGCAAGATGCAGGCCGGATTTTCCATAAGTTCACATTCGATATTGCATAATTTTTTTACTGAAATAATATTTTCAGGGATTTTTTTTATATAACAGTAAACTTTTTGGATGAACATCGCCCAAATTAAAAAGTACACACGTAATATAGAAAAGTGTGTCTGTGTGTCGGGGACAGGGGAGGTCGTAACATATCAAAAATATATTTCCCCAGAGTTATTTAATAAAATAACCTATTCAGTACATTCATTTATTAATGTATAAGTCCTGGAAATTTCGCTTGAATTGGATAATTCGCTAATTTTTGGCAAATACCTTAAAATGGGGTGTCGATTTTTTTGCTTTTATTGCGGAAAAAATTATATACGCATTTTTAAAACATTGGAACGTTTTCTCGTTACTCATCGAACTGCCATTATAGACGGAAAATGTAAACAAATTTAAAAATCCAATATTTTTCTTAGAGATATGTTTCGAAGTCATTTAGTAAATCTAAAGATAAATTGACCAAATTTTTGCAAGTGTAAGGTTTACTTTTTACTTAAAAACCTAATGAAAATAAAGTTTATTTACGCACAGTAGCCTGTAGTTTCAAAGGTTTAACACAAAAACTATATAATGACACCCCTGACTTAAAAAAGCGCGTGAAAAAATTTAAAATAATGAAATACGGAACACCAGCAGATAACCAACAGTTTAAGAATATAATGTTTTATTCTATACGCTTTTATTAAACGTAGTAGAATTAATGAATTTATTTTTTATACATTAAGTAGTTTTGTCAAGTGATGCTTTTTGTGTTTAATTCATTGCTTTTTATTTTTTTTTATTATTTTCTAATATTTCATGCCATAAATATATAATTGTGCCCACCGTGATTTTTAAAACATAAGTCTGACTTTAAGAAAACGTATTAAAATAACGGAGTTGCAACTAACAAACAAAAAAAAATGGACAAAATTGGTAGAGTTATTGAATTGATTAACTGACTGCGTTCACTTTCTGTTCTTCCTTAATTATTCATTGGCATCCAAGTCATACCTTCTTTTGTTATTATTTTGTCCATAAAATTATAATCCTATATATAACCAATAGTTTAAGAATACAGGTTTTTTTTTTTGGTTTTTTTTTATTCTATATGCTTTTATAAAACTTAAATGGTCAAAGACGGGAAATCAGAATTATTTCCCTTTTGTACATCCATACAAAAAATAACCTAATAGTTGCTAAAAATGGTACACATTCGAAAACGGCATTAAATTTTACATTTTTCTATTCTTCAAACATGTTCATAAAGTCCACTATTTACATTATTCGGACCATATTTATTACAGCGTTTCAGCCGTTGTACATTCTGGCCCTCTACAGGTGGTGGGAATGTCAAACTGAACCCTTTATTTCGCTCACTGGGGTAGACTGTTCTAGTTTCATGTGCCACGCCTCTTAATGTTTAAATGGATGTCAGTTGTCAGTTATCTCCCTCTCCAAGTTCTCCACTGCCTTAACCGGCTATTGAACTCACACTCTTTGGGTCCTGTCACTGGATCAAACACATTTATCCACTGTGCCATGTGTCTATGAATTCCTGGGTATTATAAACCTAATGTCTTCAGCAACCATTTTTACCAGTGCTCATATTGCAATTTTTGCTGTTATCATCCATGTTTTTACCAGAGCTCATATTGCAATTTTTGTTGTTAATTATTGCTTTACTCTGGCACTCCTTATTACTGGTTCCCATATTGTATTCATTTCTATGCTTGGTCAACTCAAGAGATTTTTTGTGGCCTAGCATATGTGCTGATTCCTTAAGTTTACGAATTTTCTTAAAATCATTATACTCATTTGAATGGATTGTTATACTTCATAATATTTTATAATTTGAGGAGAATAAATAAATATGCAATAATAAAGAAATATCAATTTTATATCTTGAGACATAATTACATTTTCATTGAAAAGATTTCATGACAAAGTAATAACACTATCATAACAATTGAGAATATTGGTCAACACAGACCACAAGGTAGAATATTTTATTTCAGAGTTCTGTTAGTGGTACCAAAGCAAAATGAAAAATTTATGACCAAAGACAACTTTTCAAGATTATTACTTACTTTTCAATAAATGTCTCATACTCCTCCCCAGTCTTTTGAACAGGAATAGAAGTTTATCCCTTGTTTCCTGTTTAGGATTGGGTTTCTGGTTCCTTCTAAAGTCTTCTTATTCTCTTTCATTCCTAGTAGCTCCTTGCTTATTAGTGGCATTATCACTTTGCTTGGGGTGAAATGATGAAAAAAAAATGTCTGCTAACAATAATCCAGTGGATTCTGCTAATGTATACTTCTTCCAGAAGGTGAAAATTATTAAGCAATTACTTTTGCAATTCAAAAAACAAGGTGACATTCAATTACAATTAGATATGCCAGTTTTACACCTGATTCATTGAATTTGTTTTTAATTCCAAAGTACTGAAACTTTTACCCTGTATTCATGAAACAGCTAGGAGAAAAAATAAAATAAAAAGACCTTTTTAATTTTATTGTTTAGTTTCTGGTGATTTAATCATTTTTTTATCTATAGTCCCTGGGAACAATAGTATTCATTTGAAAATGGTAGCTGTTTTTAAAAATGATGCATCTTGTACATTACATATTTAGAATATGAATTCTTTTCTTTATTTTGTTTAAAGTGTATGACATTATTTTGTAGACACGTGTATCATTTCTAAAGAGAGAATTTTAAAAAAGAACATTTTTTTTAGTTTTAAATTAATAATAATCCAATAAAGTCACTGAAATAAAGATTGAATTGTTTGAAATTCTGAGATGAATTATTTTCATTATTCTCTGAATTATTCAGACTGATATTTTTATCATCTGAGATTTTATTAAAAACTGAGTTAGCTAAAATTAATAATTTTTTATGAAAATATATTTTATTGATCAAAGAGATTTAAATTTTCAAAATGAAAGTAAGTGAAATGGCTTCAAAATGGAGGAGCAGTTTACATTGAAGCTATAATATCAAACTGGACCCTGATTTTGTGTCCAGTTTTATGGCCCTGAATGTTCAATTTACAATGTAAATGAACTACTAAACTGGTCCCTGACTATGTGTCCATTTATAGCCTGATTCTATGTTGACATAAAATGTTAGTCAATGTAGAAAACTAGCAATCAGCTTCAAAGTTGGTATGGAGTATATTATCAGGAACCACTGAATGCTGTTTAAATGCAAGAGTTTTTGGATGTTCATTATTGGGCAGTTTGATGCAATCAGAATTGAGATAGCAGAAAAAATAAGTATTTCATTGTTTTATTTTAGGTGCACTGTTCCTTCCAGATGTGGGCTATCATGGCTCACCACAACTTCCTATCCATTGTAGCTCTTAGTAATGTTTGTCTTTTTAATATCCCTTCCACTCCTTGTTCTGCCATAAAGGGAAGTAACTGTTATTCATTATGTAAAAATTCAGTTATCAAATTTTGTTTTACTGTCTTAAAAGGCACTTTCCTAAGAAATGTATGTAATTTACTATCAATAAAAATCAGAATAAACCAAAATAAATTTTAAAAAACTAGCTTGTAAACTATAAAGATTTTAATAATCATATTTCATAATGATGGATATGTGAAAAAGACAGACATTGATATGGACAAAATATTAGAGTGCAGTTTAGCAGTATGTTTACATTTTAAATTGCATATTTGATATCATAATGTCTGTGACACTATTTAGCTATGGTAATTGATTAACTAATTAGACATAGAAATTAAACAATACTGAGAACGGAAAAGAAGATATCCCGAACGATATACCGTGCGATATAAAAAGATTTTATTTTTACTTTAAAAAAAAAAGTTACTTTTCTCAAGAAACCAAGGATTTACGTCAATGATAAATTCACATAAAGGCAATGTGGTGAGATTTGACAATTGATTAATGATGATTGTAAAAGTACTGGTTAAGAAAACAAAGGAACCAGAGTGTTGGAGATATCATTCGAGATCGCAAAGATTTTAGGAGTTGACCAAGCAACAAACCCATGTGTTAAGAATTTTGGCATGATATTCCAAAAGATATGCCGTTCAATATAAAAAGATTTTATTTTTACTTTTCTCAAGAAACAAAGGATTTGCATAAACAGTAAATTCACAAAAAGGCCATGTGGCGAGCTTTGACAATTGATTAATGATGATTGTAAAAGTACTGATTAAGAAAACACAAAATAAGCAGAAAGTGTCGAAGATATCATTTGAAATCGCAAAGATTTTAGGAGTTGGCCAAGCGATAAGGCCATGTATTATTTGTAAGAAGAAAAAGGGAATTTCATAAATAAAGTTGATAATTCTGAACTGAGAAATCCTGAATAAGCAGGGATGTCAGAGAGTTAATTAATGAAGCAAGCTTAGCCACACCTGCATGACCGAGACACCATTGGTCGGGTGGTAGCAATGGTAATAGGCAGAGTTAAATTGGTAAGAAACATGGGGAAATTACTAACGCCCATTGAGAGGATTTTGGTATGAGGTACCAATGTGAGAAGGAGGGAGTTTAGGAGGATAGCTATCCTGCAATCTCTCCTCACAGATGAAGGGATCACCCAAAAATGGAAAGTAATTAATTTTCCAAAGTGGGAAGTAATCAATTTTCCTAGCCAGACAACAAAGGGGTCCCTTGTCAGAAATTGGGAATTACCAAAAACACCAGGCTGTGTCTGACCCTGCACCAGTTTTTGGTCGATGTCCTTATAAGCGAGCGCCCTCAGGCAGTTCACTAGTGCCAGTCCAGTTGAGTTCAGTAGCCGTCAGAGTTGCAGAAGTTTGCACACAGGAGCGAGCTGACAGAAAGATTCCATGATTTTGGCCTCCAACAGCAAGTTATACTGATGAACAAAGCTAGACCTAAAAACCAAATCAGTCGACTTAGAAGACCAGAACTTGCTTAGAAGTATAAAAATGTCACTCTCAGAAGAAACGGGTTGGGAAAAACACACACTCCAGTATAGAACAGACTTATATAAATGTTGATTTGCTTTCTTTCAACATACACAAACCTTTTCCTGGTTTTTATTTATTTATTTTTACACTCCAGTTTAGACTCATCTTGCACTACAGCCTGATGCCTGATTGATCTCGTCTACTTAAGATCAAATCACAATGTGGGTAGGTTAGACTTGAGATCAAAGTAGTTACTTCGGTAACCAGTCATTGGAAGTGAGCTGAGAATGATGGAGCTGGTGTCAAACTGGTTGCATCTGGTGTGAAGCCTGTTAGAATCGACCAACCATCCCATTTGGTACCCTGGCCAAAGGATCCTGCTGGATAGTGACGACTGCTGATTGACCAGGTCACGTGTTGGTGGCAGCGACTAAGAGTCAACCCCAAAACGCTGGTAGGAGAAGTATCACAGCTTCACGCCATGACTAGGAGTTGACCCACGCCGACAATACTGAGTCACAGTTGGATACACGGTCAGGGTCCAGTTTGGCATTATATGTGCATTATCAAGATAACTAATGATTTGGGCAAACAAAATTCTGTGACTTTTTCCTGTTTTCCTTACCCAATTTCTTATCATTTAACTTTTCGCTGATTTCCAGTTTTCTCCAGCTATTGGTCACCCTGATTGTAAATCAACTTCCCACTTTAGAACCACTTTCCCCTTCTTCCATTTTTGCAATTATCACCAAGATGCCTGTGCATTTTTGATAATGAAACAAAAGAAAATAAGCAAAAACATTTACCAAAAATCAGGGACTTATCCATTGTAAATGACATTTTCAGTACTTAATCATTAATGAATTAATTTTATGTCGAATAGGTTTTTAGAAAACTTTGTGAAATATATCATGAACATTTCTAAATTTGGAAGGTGCAGTCAATTTTTTTCCCCAGTTATATACAGGGTGTCCATAAAGTTCGTGTGCACTTTAAAAAATTTATAACTTTATTTGTATTTGCAATAGAAATAATTTGTAAAAAGGATTAGAAAGAAGTAAATCTATATTTTTTAAGGTTTTATTGAAATTTTATTTAAGTTTCCACATGTCCTCCATCATTTTTCTATGGATGCAACACTTTCACTGATACATAGCCTTCCAGACTGTGGCTTATCATGGACTGAGCCTGTCTCTTTAAATTTTTTCATCCATTTAGCAATAGTGTTTACTTTTTCCTCAGTTGAAGCCATAGATCAAATTGATTCTGGAAAAAAGAAAATATTTTTTTATTTATCTAAAAATTGTTGCAAATTTTGTGGTAAAGAATTATTCAATAACTATACTTAAAACTAGGTACATTAAACTTTATAACATTTTTTATAGATTATTTCTATTGCAAATACAAATAAAGTTATAAATTTTTTAAAGTGCACACGAACTTTAGGGACACCCTGTATATGAAAAATCAAAATCTCTTCTTTTATTTCAGTAAAAAAAAAATATGTAAACATACTGAAAATTTGTACCAAACCCTACTGAAAATAATTTAATAAAACTTAAAAAATATTTTTTGCTGAAATTTGGTGCTTTCATAACTTATTACAACATTATTTTATTTCAGATTTGAGAGGAAAAAAAATCTACATTCAACATCTTTTTTTAAAAAGTTTACTTGTAATTCTTTTAGTACAATCTTTAAATTCATCCAGTTGCTATGTGCAACAATTTAAAAAAAATAAATAGACATGTTTGAAGAATTGAAAAAAGGTTACATTAATACCATTTTCAAGTGTGATCATTTTTAAAAGAATTTTTTTTACAATTTTACAACTGTTAGATTATTTTTTGTACAGAAGTTCAAAATGAAAATAATTCAATAATTCTGTGACAGTAATCAGTTCAATGAATGTTTAATTTTCCCCATTTTTAAGCACTTCCATTGATTTAACTTTTTTTTTAAATCAGAATAATTAAAAAACCTCAAATGGATAAGAAAATAATAAAAAATAAAGACAATAAGTAAAACTCAAAAGTATCATTTAATTATTTTTTAATTAATTTCTTTTTTATACTCCTATTGTAGTATTAAAAAATAAAATTATTTATTCTACCGTCAGAAAAAACTATAGAATTAAAAAAAATTATATTCATAAACTATTGGTTATATACAGTTAAAGATAGTTCGTTTTTAAATATAAACAATATCAATTTCTAGATTCTAGCTTTTGTCCTCCATAGTTAATTTAGTTTTACATACGTTTTATAAAAGAGTAGGGGTGAATACAGAAGATTATTGTTGACCTATGACCCTGATGACACCTCACAGGATACCATGAATAAATAAACACTATTTTTGCTGTTTCAAGCAAAATGTATTATTCTTTTTACAAAATCCAGTTAATTAACCTTTAAATTTACTAATTTACTTTGAAACAAATATTGAATTTTGAAGAGATTTTTAAATTTGTTGTTTTCATTTTTTTGCCACTAATGGTGGTTTGATGAGTCAATGAGTGACTGTGTGAATGTTTTTAAAATGTCTAACAACCCTATTTAAATATGTAAAATTAATTTTCTTTTTTTTAAAGATGAGCTTTAAGTAGGTACCTCCAAAATAAAAGCAAGAAAAATGCTATCCTGTTTTTAAAAATTTACCAAAAATCAGAGAATTATCATATTTAAATGATATTTTCAGAACTTATTCATTAATGAATGTATTGTATACTGAATAGGGTATTTTATGAGAAAACTTTGTAGAAATACTGGGAGGGACTGTTAACCCCACCCTCATTTCAATAAATCATGAATACTTTTAAAACTGTGGGGTGATGACAAATATTTTTTATAGTTTTATAAAGAAAAGTATCTTAATATATTATTTCAGTAAAAATTTATTCCAATATCAAGTTAGAAAATCTTAATTTATCTTCAAACCAATAAAATAAATAATTCAATAAAACTCAAAATAATTTTTGCTGAGATGGTACTTGCGTTATTTAATAAAACACATCTTTCAAATTCACCAGGGAAAAAAATCTACAATAAATATTTATTTTTGAAAAATTTACTTGTAATTTTTCAGTGAAAATTTTGAAATTCTTTCAGTTGCTGCTGATAAAAGAGATATTTTTTTAATTAAATGCAAATGCATTTGAAGAATAAAAAAATGTAAATTTTGATGATATTTTTGCATCAGAAATATTTTTAAAAGAATTTTTATTTTATTTATTATCATCACAACTGTTAGATTATTTTGAGGTATGGAAAATTAAGTCGGGAATAATTCAACTATTCTGTTAGTTATATAAGGTTAAAAATAATTATTAATGTCTGGAATATTTCATGACATTGGTAGCTGAAATAAAGCACAATGAAGGCAATCAATAAACAGTATCAATTCAATTTTACCGAGTTTTTGTTTTTCTTCAGTAGTAGCATATTTTTCTGTTTAATTAATATTCTTATAATAATTGATAAAAAAACTAATTTGGTACAACTAAATATTTTATGACATCAAATAGTTACAGAAAATAAATACAGAATAAATTTTATGGATATATAAAAAATATTGCTTAATTTTTTTTTTTTTTCATATTCCTATTAATTATTCTAGTACGTTTCAGAAAGAAATAATTTTATTTATAGAATAAAGAATATATTCTTAGCTTATTGATTTTAGAAAGTTAAACATGATTATTTTTAAACATATATGAAACCAGTTTTAGTATTTTGGCAATTTGGGGCTACCGTATTTAATTAAATTTGCGTATTTTTTTGTAAAATTGGGTGTTTTGTAGGAGCTAACTTCTATTGCTTGATCTATGAATTTGTTCACAGTACCTTGATGTGTTTCTTTTTTTTGTAAATAAATCCGTGGTGATACCTACACTTTTGACATCATTTTCCCAAAAATGAATATTCATAAAAAAATAAAAACGTTTATGTTTTTATTTTTTTATGAATATTATATTCAGAAGAAAAACTAAAGAAATTTCCGTTCAAAAGTAAATTACATCGGAAGAGTTCATAAAAATATTTATTTTTAGCTTAACCGAATTTTTACTGATTTTTTTCCACCAAGTCAAAGAAAAAAGTTAAAAACAAGAATGAGAACGCTTTTAAATTTGTTAAATAAATTATTCTAAATAAAAACTTTAAAAAAATGTTTTTGGTAACTGTTTACAAAAAACAGTTGTAACTACAAGAAAACGATGACTTTTCGTTTAAAAATGAAAAATCATAGAAAATAATTTCGCTTATTGCTTTCGTTTTTAAGCAAGTTTTTTCTTTTTTTTTTTAAATATTCAAAATGAACTGAAATTTATTTAAAATTAAAAATGATTTTTTAAGCATCATACAGCTCATTTCTTTTTGTACATTTAGCAATTATTTGAAAAGAAATATAGAATTGATTTTCCTGACAGCGACAAGGCTTAGTTTCTTATTTAATATTAGAGAAAAAATAGGGTGGGGAATTTTGTTTATTTTTTTAACACAAAAAAAAAAAACTTAAAGAAGTTTTCATCAAAGCAAATTTCTAAGTGAAATTAAGTTTGAATTTTTAAATATATCATTGGAAAGTCCGTGCTGCTGAGATGATAATTTAATCTTCTTCGAAAAAATAAAATAATTTTTTTAAGTTTAAAAAGAAAAACCAAAACACGTGATGAAGAATCTACCTTTTCTCACCTCTTCTCATGTGACACCGTATTTAGTCGGAAACCAAATAAAGATTCAAGCAAAATATATTCCAGAATAATAGATTAGGTGGATATTATATAGCTTTTTACTGCCAATAAAGAAGATAACTTTATTCGGGAATATCTAAATAGATTGAAAGAATACTAGAATAAATTAGCAAACACTTGTAAGAATAAACGGAAGTTCAGTATCCGGAAGTGAAGAACGTGTTTATTTTTCAGAAATCCGGCGCTATGTTAAAGCCTAAAGTTTTGACCGAAGTTCTTAGCCAAGTGAACACTTCTGGAGTTCAAAGCACACTGTAAGTATTTTCTGAATCTCTTCCATGCAAGGAAAATTTTGAGTATCTCATGTAAGTGCTAAATTTTGGTTATGATTTTATTGTTATATCTCTAGTGTCGGCAATGAACTGTCGATCATCTGTCTAAAAAAAATGACGTAAAAATTTTTATTCCATATCATTTATTTGCTAAAATTATGATTCTAAATTTTCTAATATAGTGTGATAATTTTACTTTATCAGTTGTCTTTGAAAACCCAGTTATAACATTTGTCTTTCTTTACATATGAAAATGTGAATAATAAATCGTAAAAAATAAACCTAACAAGTCAATTTTTCACTACCTGAACTACCTTTTTTAACTAGTTCTTATTGAAAAAGAATCTTATTGCCAACTATAACTAGTTACTATTAAAAATTTACATATTTATTTGGTCGATGCATTATTATATATATCCCGTTTGCGTTATTAGAGTTGAAAAAATGTTTTTAAAACGTAATTTTTAAAAAATAATCCATGGCTCGTGATTTTAATTCCTGTACGGATGGGAAAAGCCTTAAAACTCTTTTCGACAGTTAAAGCTTGAATATTCATCTTCATTTTTTAGTTTTGATTTTTTTTTCTTTTCATTTATTTTCGATTTCCAGGTCATCAGCTGAACATTTATTTAACTGAGAAATGGTTATCTGACAAAAATGTTCCCCAAACTTGTTTACATCTGTGACTTAGTGACTATATACCACGTATTGTGTTCCTTGATCTTTGATTCTGTATTGATTTTTTTTTCTATTATTGTACTTCCAATGACAACTTTGTTGTACGTGTCTAAATTGTTGTTTTATAGTCATTTTTAAATTTAGTGTTGTGCAAAAAGTCGCCATTAAAAGTCCTAAGGTTAGCGTGTTCTCTGTTACCTTGTGCGTGTGTATGTATATTCGTTATGCAAAGAATGGAGAACAACATTCATATATTCAACAACAAGAGTATCTAACAAAAGACAGAATCTTAGAGAAATTCAACAAATCATCGAAAACAAATGATTGAAATTGAAGTAATGAAGTATTTACAAAAGACAGGATAATAAAGTTGGTAGCAAAATTTGCACCACTGCAAGCTTGCATACAAAAATACAACAGCAATTAAAGTAAACCTTTTTTTAGGTAATATCTACGTTAACTGAATTCATTAATTTAAAAAAATGTGCTCAGCTTCAGTAACTTATTGATTCTCTGTGATATTTATTTACCATTTCTTGATTCAAAGGAAGTCTAAGTAAATTTCCGTTTTTGTTTTTTTTTTTTTTAAATGAAAGGAAGTTTGATATTTAATAATAATTGCTATATGTCTTTGTTTTATTTAATTCCTACGTATTATGGTAACAATTGATTTATCGATTATTAAAGGTTGCATTCATTAGAAAATAATGGCACTAAATAACTGTGCCCAAGAAAACCTTCATCAATAATTGTTTAATGGCAGAATCGCCATCTGTATTCTCTATGGTCTTTGTTTTTGTGCCGAAGTATTGAATAGATTATTGGTTTATAGTGGGGTCAGATTTTAAAACACAAACTCTTTTTAAATAGATTTATTGCCTGTCTTTTTTTTTTTTTTTTTTTTTAATTTTTAGATGTATAGCCTGTAACAGTTACTTGTATTGTTTTGTAATCTTTTGTGGAGTCTGTGGTTTTCATTTCTCTACATAGCTGCATCTATCATTGTTTACTATTGAATTAAATTTCACTTATCTTTTTAATTATTAAAATTTAATAAGATAAAATAAAATGATAATCAGACTGACTCATATCTAACGAATTGTCTCCCTTTAATTGTAAACTGTTAACTTTCCATTCTTGAAACGATTTGAAACTCTTAAAAAAGATCCTTGATATTTTACAAATTCACTGCTGAAAAAAAATAAAACACCCCTTTGTTGAGACTATTTTTTCCTTCTCTATGAAACTGGAATTTTGATATGTATCCCCTCCTGATATAAGTTAACGAATGTTAAACTAATGATTAAACAAGAACAATTGTTTAAAAAAATCTCGGGTTGTAAATTTTTACGAGTCGCAGTATAATTGAATGTGCTATTGCAAGGGAGACAACTGCACTTATGTAAATTATTGACATTTGTTGATCAACCCCCGTTTTACCGTAAGAAAATTTTTATCTAACTATAAGGTAAACAGTTTCTAATAAATCTTAAAATGATAAAAATATACCTGAAAAAAGTTTTGGTAAATTTTCATTTTAACACCCGAGCGCTAATATCCCTTCAAATTTTTCCAAAATAGTCTTATTTCCGTGCAAATGTATATGCTGAACTCAAATCAACAATTAATTAGATATTGAAGAAACCTACCTTTTTGGATGTTAACGACCCGAAAAAAATCGGACTTTTTCCTGGTCTTTCGTCAACCATTACCGGCTTATTGATAAGTAATTCAGTGCAGAATTTTGTTGGTGGATGTATACAATTTGGGCCTATTTTCTTCCTTCACAGTAATTGCTTGTTAACTTTCAAATTAGGGTTAGGTGTTATGCTTTTATTTTATTTTATTTTTTTTTTAAGAAGAAAGTTAACTTACAAATTAGGGTTATGTGTTTTTTAGTTTTTTTTTTTTGTTATTCTTTTATTTGTCGATGTTTACATATATTTGAAAGTTAACTTTCTTCTTAAATTGAGTACAAAAAAATCGCTTTACGGAAGCGTGTACTAATTTCTGAAAGAAAATAGTTCAGCAGTGAATGACGCTCGGGTGTTGAAATAAAAAGTTTTTTTATTATGTTTCTATAACAATATAAATTATCATTAAACTGATTTTTTTGTTACATTAATAATATACAGTTCATACATTCTTTCCAACATTCAGTGATCATCATACCTATATTATTTTACTAAAATGCAAGAAAGCAATATAGTATATTGCTTTCTTGCATTTTAGTAAAATTTCCGTTATCTTTTGAATATACATGCATGGTCATAATTTTAAGGATGTACATTTTTATTTTATATCAATCCAATTCAAACTCTTACATTTTTAGTTATCTAGATTTTCTCTCCTGTGCTAGGATTTCTTGTTTTTAGAATAATGAAAAATAGGCAATCTATTGTTTAACTACCATTTACCAGGCACACTTAGCAGTAGTCCTTTATCAACTGTTTTTTTTTTTTTTTTTTTTTTTAATGGAACAAATTTCCTAAACAACAATGACAAAATGAATATCCTGCTTGAATGAAAAGACTAAAAGTAATTAAATAAAATGATAATTCGTATAAGTTTATAGAAAGTGTAATGGTAGAAATTGTTGGTTCAGTAAGTATGTTAGTCAGAACAATTGGTTGTAGTCAAAATACATAAGTTGATTGGTATAAATTTGCTGGGGAAGTTTGTGTGAAAATTATAGAACAAGACAGGTTGGAAGAGTGGGTATAGTTTTGAGATAGATAAAACCAAATTCTATAAGAAGTATAATAGTGTCAGAAGGGTAGAGATAAGTATTTTCCTGTTTAAAAAAAAATGTTTCACTATCATATCACATTTTCTGTAAACTTGTCTATCAGTTCTTTTTCCTGAAGTTAATTCCAGTCTACTCTTACAAAATTTATAAACATCATTTTATTATTTTTATTAATTTAGTCATTGTTTATGAAATTTAATTCAATTATTTTCATTTAAAAAAAAAAATAAAAAAAATAAATGATTAATTAGTAAGTGGGCAGTAAACCACCACCAGTTTTCTGTGTGTCTAGTAAAGATTAGTCAAGTCTAATATGCATTTAGAATTAGAATCTCCTACTTTACTTAGTTATTTAATAGTTTGTTTACTTTCTTAGTTTCATGTTAGGTATGCTCAATGTAAAATGGTATGAAATGACATCCATAGAGGAAAAAATTCCATATTGATCAGTGCTATTTTCATAAATCTTGTGCTATTAGAAGGAAGGAACATTGGAGTAAATTTTTATATAAAAAGAAAAAAAAATTATTTACACTACATCAAGTGGAGCATATTTATATAAAAAAAAAAGAAATTTTCTAGTTATTAAAAATATAATGTTCAATTTGCCAACTTATTAAATTTAAATAATTAAGTTTTAATGATGAAATGTTTTTGTTTATTTCATTAGTGATTAAATTTAGTAAAACATTCCTTTAAAAAATTTAGGGAAACATTTATATATTATCACTGAAGTTTAAGTGCTATACAATTTTTACTTGTTTTAAAAAATTTCTAGAATTAAAGTTTGTGGATTTTTGTGAGCAAAAAAAATCTTTTTAAAAATGAAATGTCTTTTGGCAACAAATTGCACACAAGATAAACTCTAAGTGAAATTCAAATTTGTGCTCTTTTTGCCTGGGAGAGAGAAAGAGAGAGAGCTTGGTGAATGCTCAGCTGCTTTAACTACTAAGCTACAAGGACTGAACAGTTTTTGCAGGAAGCCAAGTCTAACCTTTAAACCTATAACTTCAATCCACAAGCTTTATCAGTATCATATTTGTTTTTGTTTTACACTCAACAATAATGTTGTTTATTAGATGAAGCAATATGAACTATTGAATAGTATTTAATTTTTTTTTTTTTTTTTTTTTTTTTTATGAAACTTTACTCAGACATTCAATAGCAGTGAATAGACTGTTCAAAACAACAATAATAATAATTGACCATGCCTTATCTAATAAAATGGTGTGTGCAATTAAACAAAGTGAAAGAAAAAAAGTAATCATTCATTTTAACATTAGATTATTGAATGGAGAAGTATTCCTATGAGCTATTATCAGCTAGCACTTATTAACATGTCAATCACTAAGATGTGTAGAAATAAAAGGTCTTTCCTGTTTTGATTTTTTAAATGTGTTGGCAGTTTTCTTTAAACTTCCACTGCAAAATAAATAGCCTTTATCTTTGTATTTTAAAGAATTTATATATTTTTTTTAAAATTTCAGTTAAGTAAACAGGTTTGCTATTTTTAATTGGATCTTTCTCTCTTAATTACATTACAATGTTTTAAATTAAAAAAAAAAATAAACACACTTGATAAATATATAACTGCCCATAAAAATGTTTACAATAACACTTCTAGCAGCTTAGTTCTAGCTTGAAATTAATTTTTGTGAAATAAATTTTTGGGTTGACAATGAAAGATGGATTTGTTTAAAGATTGTCATTTATTTTTATTTAACTTAAATTTTATACAAGTTTCATTATTCAAAAAGTTGTAAAGAAGTGGAAAGTTGTACATTTACATAAAGCTGTTTAAATCAAAAAAATAATAGGAACTAATACAAGGTGATGCCTATGATGTTTATGCATTGCTTTTAATTAATCCTGTTCTCAATTTTCATATTGATCATAGCTTGAACTCTTTTTTTCCAATCATCTTTTATTGAGTACTGCAAAGGAGATGCAAAGTGGCATAACAGTTACTGCTGTGGGGAAAATAGAATCAAGCTCTAGTTTTAGCCAAGGTTGCTTGTGTTGACTTTGTATCAATGTCCCTGGGAAAGGCATTAATCCATTTCTTCCCTCTAGTTATGTATAAATAGAAAGACAGACTATGTTTTCTATGTGATGGACAACTGTTTTTAAACCTAGAGTGGCACCCCTAAATCAGGTGGGTGGTAAATCTTACCTTCTTTTTTGCAACTCCTGCAATCAAAAAGGCCACCAGCTGTGACGTCCTATTGTACAAAGACCCTTCCAATCTCAAAACTTTTTTTTTTTTTTTTTTTTTTTTTTAAATCATTTCATCCCAAGCCAGGCATGAAGCCATAAGGGATTACTGAGTGTGCGATAATATGAGGAAAGAAAAGCATTATTAATGTGAGAGAATGCTAAAAGAGCAGGAATTAAGACAGAAGATAACAGTTGACGTTGCATTTAAATTCTTGATGATCAAAATTGACTGGAAAGCAAGAAACTGGAAGAGAGTTCCACAAGTGGAGTGTGAGAGAAAAAACTGTTAGCATAAAACTTAGTTACATCTAGCAATTTCAACTATAAAATGATGAGACCTAGCTGCCAATCTAATATTGCACTTAAATTCATAAAGACTAGGTACCAAAGAGGAAAGTTCATCAGGACAATTACCATGAAAATATTTATAGAAAAGACACATGGAAGCTATGTTACTATGGCAGTGGGAAAGTAACTGAAGCTGAGATGTCAGGACCAATAACATTGTAGATTCTTCTTTGTATTTTATAGACATCATTGGAATGATGGCCAACCAAGCAATGGTTTTGTAAGCAAACAGTATAAATTGGAAATAAGCAATTAGCTTCTAATAGATTGAACCTACATCTGTTTTCTTTGAGAGCCTCTGACATGAATAACTTCAGGCTATGAAAATTAATCAGGCAGATGCCATTCTACTCTAATCCTGTATCTTGACATATCTAGTCAATGTTTTTTGTTTTTTTTTTTTTAATTTTTCTCCATTTTATGCCTGGTAATAGTAGATGCAGTAGTTTTAATTTTTTTCTTCTTCATCCATATTTATTCATTTTGACTAATTTATTTACAACCAATTATGCAGCACTTATTTCAATTAACCATGTTACTTAGAATGATTACTTTGCTATGTAAATGTAAAAACAGTTGGCAATATCAGTGGAAGTCAACTATAAGAATTCACTGTTGATTATTTACTGCTAATTTGTTTAAATAATGCACAGACTTGCATCACAGGGCAATAATTGTAAGTAACCTCGTAATCATTTTAAGTTCTCTGAATATCAGTACCTAATTTATTTTTATCTTATTGTTGCTTTTTATTGTATATTAATGGCACATTCTTTGCAACAAAATCTTTTTAGTGTGAAGAAAACCTGCCCACTACCTCATTTTCCATCTCTTTTTATTAAAAAATATATTTTTATTTATTTATTTATTTTTTTTTTTTTTTTTTTTTTTTTTTTTTTTTTATGAAGGAGTAAATATTTAGGTCCACTATAGACAACACAAACCAGGAATAACAAAAGGTTTTATTTGATTATAAGGTAGGAAACAGCTGATAGGATGTTTGTGATGAAAGACATTTTACTTTTTCATTTCAGAATGTTACATATTGATAAGATGAAAGTGATTCAATATGTTGGACACTTAACTCTTAACTTTAAATTCTGATAGCAGTTTGAGTAGCCTGAAAAGTTGGTCTCATTTCTTGTCATTAGTTGACATTAGAGGCTTGAGTTTCAACTTCTTTCAGAAAGATTAATTTTGATTATATTGTGACATTTGTCATGTGTTAGTGATAAGACGATTAATCGGAATCGCAAATAGAAAATAACGTAACTTTTGGGGGTAGTGTTATTGGAATCGGAGAAATTTTAACCTAATTTCTGATTCCAAAAACAATTCTTTGGATTTATTTATTTATTTTTTTTTTATTTATTTTTATTTTATTTTATTTTTTTAATTTTTTTTTAATTTTTTTTAATTTTTTTTTGGTTTAAAACTTAATTGTCAACTGGTACTAATGATAAAGATATAAATATTTATTGATTTTAAACTATCAGTAAAACTAAAATCTATTGAACATAACACTTAAGTATGATGTAAATTTATTTTACTTGTGGGGGGGGTGGAGAAAATAGTGCAAGTTTCTACTCAGTTCTCAGACTTTCCATAAAGTTTGCTAGTTTAACGTCTGTTTCGGTTCAAAATAAAATTATTTTTAATTTCTTTTTAAACATTGTTAATTCACTCATTTATAAATTATTAATTTAATAGATATAATCAAAATTATGTACTATAGATGCAGTGAATTTACTCTTTTTAAGACTTTTTTTTTTTTTTTTTTTAATTTATAAAAAAAAAAAACTGAACGTATGGAATTCATATCAATGTCACATCTGATTCCTTTACATAAAAAATTGACCTTGTGTCCCACAAATTGTCTTCGTGGTGAGTCAGTTAAATTACAACAATTTGTTTCTGTAATAGTTTTAATCCATAAAACCATTTCTAGTATAGGTTATTGAAAAGATTTATTTTTGTTTATGTAGCATACTATGTAAACAAAAATAATTCTTCTTTTTAATAACCAAGACTTAAAAAAGTAAACATTCTTTTTCTGAAACCTAAATTTTTCTACAAAATGCATGTATTTCTTAAAATTTTATAGCTTTTGAAACGGATTTTCATCATTATTTACTTAAAAATTAGGTACCTACACTAATTCACTATACATAAGGTTTAAAATGTATTTTTAAAAATGAAAAAGCTTTATTGAAGCTTTCATTTTAGCTTTAATTGAAAGATAAAGGATTAGAGGTACCTCCACTAAAATGCTAAAAATTTCATACTGATTTTTTTTACTCCTCTTTAGAACATTTGAATTTTTTTTTTTTTTTATAAAAACTTATCAGTGTTTGTACTCACTTTTAGCATAGCAAATTTTAGCCTCTTTTTTTGCAGTGACATTCATTTGGAAATTTTGCAAAAATGAAATAATTCTCAGATTTTAATGAGATTTTCAGGACTTATTCACAGATGAAGGAAATTATTTTTGAATTTTTTTTTTTTTTGAAAATCTTGGTTAAAATTTTTTTAATTTTTTTTTTCTTCAAAATTGGATCCTGTCTTATCAAAAATATGTTTTGGATTGAAAAATAATCAGAAAAACCACCCAGAATTAAGAGAAAAGGTGTAATATTCCATCAGGTTAATGCTAAATCGTTTCTTTGGTGATCAGGAAAAAATTGTCACAGCTTGGCTAGAAAGTTTTCACTCGTCCACACACACACACACACACTCTCATTGTGTGTGTATATATATATATATATATATATATATATATATATATAGCACAAACCCTTAAAAAGCCATGAGATTATATTTCCTTGAGGTTGGAAAATTAACCTCAACTCTTCAGATCTCATAATAAAAATGGAAAAGATTTTTCCAGATTGTTATTCAATAGATATTTCTCTGGGATTTGATAAATCTAAATAACCTGTAGATTATTAGATAATTACTAATAATTTAAAGGTTAAGTAAAATTTCTTATAAGCATTTTTATAGACTGTATTTAGAGAAGAGGTAAATAATGATTTAAGATTGATTTCTTTATTTTTTTTTTTTCCCCCTTTTATCTAAAAAAAGGTTTTCATAATTTGCAAGAAGCAGAAATCCTTTTTCAGTTATTTCATATTTAATAACCACATTTGTAAATAAAATTTTTCTGTTAAATTGACAATAAAATTTGTTTTGCATGAAATTCTTTCTTCAAGAAGAGTTAAATAGAAAGACTTTAAATACTTTCATTGTCATCATTTGTATATTTTACTTTGATTTTCTCTTTTCTTCTCTCTCTTTATTTCAATCTTTTTTGTCTTAATACTGTTTTTCTGTCTACTTGAATATTCTCTACAATTTTTATAGCTAAAGAAATGTGCTTTTTTTTTTTTTTTTTTTTTTTTTATAGACTTCTTAATCAAGAAGGAGCTCTGCTTGCTTATGCTGGATATGCAGAGAAGGACCCTCAGGTAACAGCAACAATTGCCAGCAACATTTGGGGTGCTTATGTCAAGAGCGGAGATATGGCTTTGGATGGTGACAAATTAAAGTATGTCTTATTACATAATGAAGTAAGTCAATTTGATTTTTTTTTTTTCCTGCATGGCAGTGAAGTAGGTTCTCAATTTCCCATTGTTCTACAGGATTTTATATATTTTTCTCTTTTGGCTTTACATTTCTGAGAAATAGTTACTATAAAACTAAGATTATTTTTCCTAACCAAACAGTAAAAATAAATACTTTGAGTGTCCTGAAGTCAGAAAATTATTTAAGTTGATCTAACCCTGATGTGTTGTCATATTTCCATTTTTTATGCAATGGGTTTTGCAATTATTGTATCAATTGTCTGCTAACAAGTACTTAAAAAAAAAATAAGTACACTAGAAAGAATTGCTTCTCTTCCAAGTTTAAAAGGTTTCTTGCTAGAGTATTTTATTTCTCAAAGTTTACTTTTTACTGTGTTTTATTTAAGAATCCACTTCTGTCACATTAAAAAGCATTTTATGTCTAAATATCATTGGTATATTTCCACCATTTGATTGTTGCATTTTATTTAGAACAAACATTACTTCTTGGATAAACAATATTTTTATTATCAAGCAAATACTGATTTACTCAAGTAAATTAAATTTTAATAAAGAAATAGTGGAGATTGGAATAAGAATCAAATATTGCTTCACTTAAATTATAATTAGTATTATGATTAATAAATTTTCTTATTTTTTTTTTCTCTTAGAAATCTATAAACTTAGTCAATTTTTGTTTGTAATTAATGAATTAGGAAACATAATCATTTTTATATTAATTCTTACAAACCTTCCTACAGCATTTTTTACATTTTTTTTTAAGCCCGAGTTGGCAGAAGCTAATATTCATTTAGAACCTTTGTCAACATTTTTGTTAGTCAAATACAAGGTCTGATCAAAAAGTATTAGGATTTTTGCTATGGTAACAGAGCAAAATGAAGCCACTTGGCACAGATTGACCTTGAACTCTGTTGAGCATGCACGCTAAGTTATAATGTTCTCATTTACTTCCATTGTTTAAAGCAGTGCTTGAAAGGAAATTGTGTAGAGTGTGGTCATCTCACCGTACCAGAGATTCCATTAGTGACCATGGTAGAAAATAATTGAGCTGAGAAACTGCATCAAATTTTGTCAAAAGTTTGATAAATGCATGTACACTTTTTGCAACTTTGCATAGGTCTATGGAGAGGAGTGTATAAGACACAAGTGTACAAGTGGTTCAAACATTTCCAAAATGGTTGACAAAATGTCAACAGTGACACATGTTCTTGGAAATCTGCAACCAGAAGAACTGTTGAAAGCATTGCAGATGTGTATGCAGCTGTTTAGAAAGATTGTTGAATCACCATTCATGAATTGTTAAAGGATGTGAACATTAGTTAGGGTTTACTTCAATTCAGTCCATTCTAACTGAAGATTTGGCTATGAGATATATCTGCCAAGTTTGTGCCAAAACTACTTTCAGTTTAACAAAAAGATTTTGATCGTGTCAAGGAAGATGAAAACATTTTGAAAATGGACATAATCAGGGGTCTATGACTATGACTCTGAAACCAAGGCTCAGTCTTTGCATTGGAAGACCCCAACTCTCCAAGACTGAAGAAATCATAAATAAGTTGAAGCAACGTGAAGATCCTGTTGACAGTTTTCTTCAACTACAAGGGCATTCTTCATTATGAGTATGCTCTACCTGGTTAGACAATAAAAGGAATACTACATTGACGTTGCAGCATTTGCGGGATGCTGTTTGTCAGAAAAGGACAGAATTCTAGTGAGTGGCAACTTCACCATGACAATGCATCTGCCTTTTCAGTACAGCCAAGCACAACATTCTCAAAGTCTGACAATTATATTCCCCAGATATCTCCCCTTCAACTTTTTCCTCTTTCTAAATATCAATTCTCACTTGAACAAGATGTCAACGAAATCCAAGAGAATATGATAAAGCAGTTGCCTGCTATCCCAAAAAAGGAGTTCCAAGAATAGTTCCATTAATGAAAACAATGCTGGATAAAGAGTATGGCTTCAGAAGGGAACTACTTTGAAGGAGATTAAATTCCAAATTGATATGTGATGTAGTTTTCTTTTTGTAGCACCAGTCCCAATACTTTTTGATCAGACCTTTTATAAACAACTCAACATTACTACTTAAATAAGGTGGTTTTATCTTCATATTGCTGAAAAACATGTCCTTTAGTAACATTTCAAATTATGGCAAATCATTTACCATATGTTAAAGATAAAATCATTTTTATTACCAACATCTTTCTTTTCCTCTTTAAGAAAAATTTATTTATTGCAGATTTTATCTGATGAACCTCTTATCTATTAAGATGTTAGGAATTTTTTCTTACTATATTCTGTGAATCATTAAGGTAGGATATATTTTATAGTTTTTGTAATATCAGGAAATGGAAAATATGGCAATATAAAATTACTTGAGTTTTAAATAAAACAAATTATTAAAAATTAGGACACACACACACACACACACTAGTTTAGAAGCAATGCTCATTCTCATTTAAGTATTAATCAGAAAGTCTGCTTTTTTTTTTTTTTTTTTGTTTTTTTTTTCCCTATAAAGCTCTATAAAAAAAAAACCTATGAAAAAATTTGTGGAGTTACCTTCTCTTTTACTCTTCATAATCCTTTCAAAATGGTTGCCCTGTCTGGACACATGTAGAAAGCAGAGCTGTTATAAGATTTTCTGTTTTTGGAAATAGTGTGCTGTAAAATATTCACAGATGTTTAGTGAATGTTTTTGGAAAGGTTGCAAAGAAATGGGCCAGTTAGCATTAATAACCTTTCTAGAAAGATGAAATTGACTTTAGTGACAGGCTTTGCAGTAGCAGGCCAGCTGCTAGTGTGAATGAGGATAAACCCAAACAGGCTGATGCTTTCATTACAGCTGACAGAAGAATCACTATTGCAAAACTCCAAATGTGTTCAAGTGAGTCATGGGATGCATGCAGTTTACTGCAGTCTCTTTGCTACTGAAAGTTCTCTGCAAAGTGTTCCCAGAATGTTGACAGACGCTATACAGGTACAAGAAATTCTAGAACTGTACAATACAGATAGCACCTTCTTAAGCAGGATAGTCACAGGAGATGAGACCTGGGTTAACCACCGAGTCAGTGTGTAAAGGATCTATGAATGGGGAAGGTTCTACAAGGCAGATGAACATATTTTTCATCATTCAAAGCTGGAATATCACAATGGGGAAGAAAAGACTGTTGAGGACTGGAGTTTGAATCTGGAGACATTTTTATTCATCTTGGTATACTATTTGACAGATACAGTTTAAAATTTGGTATATTTAGAAGAGTGCTTTATATCAGAGATAGCGTTTATAAGTTGTGTGTGTGTATATATATCGAAGCTTACAACAGTCACCAATCTAGGCACTGATCAGGCTTGATGTTGCTTAACTTCAATGACCAGAAGAGAATCAGTGTTTCAACATGATATGGCTATAAGATTGGATTTGCAGGTGGTGTAATAGACAATGGCTTGGTATTAAAAAAAAAAAAAATCAGAACAGTTCAAATTTCAGTTGAGTTTGTTACATTTGTTTGTGTAAATATCACTGGGAAAGGTATGAGTATATAACGGAACAAACTGGGCCTATAGCCTTGATGGCAAGCAGTTTAGAAGGAAAACCCTTAATTCAAACCAGCCTGGAGAGAGTTGGCAAAGGGCAGATGAGTTTCTTATAGAAGCCAACAGTCAACATGTAGCTAAAAGAAAAACTCCTATTCCAAAAAAGTCTGCAATTGTAACCTCATCAGACATGTGGCACACAGTGCACCAATACAGGACATGGTGCTATGATGCAGAGTGTGCACTGCAGGTCACAGGCAATTAATCACTTTAAGGAATACACTTGTGCAGGTTGTTCAGTAATAACTTTGGAATTTACTGAACTCTCATCTGTTCTGGAAGGCTGACTGCATCCATTCATATATTCATCTTTCACACATTTTGTTATTTTGGGAATTGAAGCTATGATAATATCAATTGCTTTTACAGTAAAATGAGTTGCAGACAATTATTCTTTGATGGCTTCTACTGTTTATTTATTGCCATGTCATTAATGAAAGAATTTTCTGTTACAGGAAGGCAAAGTTGCCATCACATGTGTTGGTAATTTACTGCTGTGTATTTATGCTAAGGAAACTGTCGATTTTGGAATGTTAAAGGCCAAGGTAAGGAAGTTTGTTAAAATGTTTTATTATCTCATTTCGTAGTTGGGATTTTAATAAGTCCATGTGATTAAAGAAAAATATCTGACAGCTTTTTTTTTTTTTTTCTCTCCAAGAATTGCCAATTTCTGAAATAAACCCTTTCATGGATGCTCCCCTGAACACAACAATCTTCACCTTTTCAAGTCAAGAATCAACTGTTATCTATTCTCCTTATCCTATTAATCTTCACTTTCAAAAACCTCTTTAATTCATATCACACACCTCATTCAATCATTGAGTGACTCTCAAATTTTGATTTGGGTAAATTTTAGTATTAAAAAAAAAACAAAAAAACACAACACATGGCTATGGATGGTAGCAAATATTGCCTCATTTCATCAACATATTTCTGCAGGTGTCATGTGCTCTTAATGCAATGGGAAGCTATATAAAGTTTTTAAATTATCTACAAGTTGTGAAATGCTCAATAGAATTGAAGCTTATTCGTTTTCTTATCGGTTCAAATTTTACTTCTACATTTATTTAGGTCTTATCACAATATGTTTTACATTATGTACTTAAAACTACATTTTCAATTCACTTCATTTTAACTGTGCCAGAATCTTGTAACATTCTTGGATATAAAGATGCTTTTCCAACATTTTAATTAAATGTTTTCTTTTTGTAAACAAATGTTAATTTATGGCTTAATCTATTTTTCTTTGCCAGCTACAAGCTCTAGCCAATTACCTAGAGGGCCCACTACAACGTTTGGCTGCCTCTTGAACTTCTATGTCCACTTTTATAGTAGCTGTTCCACCACTGGCAGCAACCCCCTCCTCTTTTTCTGGAGGAGAGGTTGTTGGCCAGTAACCTTCATGAAATGTGACCACAAGTGACAACTGCTCGGACACTGGTATTTCCAACAATTGAGACACATTTTAACAAAGCAGACACAATGTCATTCCCACTCCCCATATACACCTATTT
Source organism: Acanthosepion pharaonis (assembly GCA_903632075.3). Lineage (NCBI taxonomy): Eukaryota > Metazoa > Mollusca > Cephalopoda > Sepiida > Sepiidae > Acanthosepion > Acanthosepion pharaonis. The sequence goes on from CAHIKZ030000269.1 coordinate 2,850,332, forward strand.
CTGAAGTCTCCCCAAAATGAATTGTGGAGACTTTTTTTTTTTTTTTTTTTTTCCTCCTCCTCCTCTTTCCAAGATAGACACGTGATTTCAGGCAATATTTGATATCCCCAACCAAAATATTTTTTTCCATCTTTATACTCTTCTACTTGACTCATGGAAACTGCTTTCTTGGTTGAAGTCTTGAGCAGCAAATTAGAATCTCTAATGAACAAAATTTGTGTCTTGCTGTTTGGCTAGAGAGCTTTCTTACATTTCCAGAAAGTCTCTCTTCCTTAACTTATCTTGGAATAAAAATTTAAAAAAAATTATTTTTATGTATTAACCATAATTTGGGTCATTTTCTGTACAAAATGTAGCCTCCTCTCCTGATGAATGGAGCTGTAAGCTTGATGTGAATTGTAAATTTTCTTTTAAAATAATAAAACAAAACTAAAATTTTATTTTTTATCTTTTCTCTCTGAACTTTACAATTGACAAAATTTACCCAAAGAGTAAAACAACTGATTCATAGGGTTCTTGCACATCAGTAAGTGTAACAAAAAAAAAATATTCCAGGGCTTTTCAAGGACTTGAACCACCATGTCTACACGTGTTTGTGCGCGCGCACATATATAATATAATATAATATAATATATATATATATATGCATGCACACAGTCATCAATCAAAAACACAAACTTTGTAATTTATCTATTAATAGTTGACAGCTTTTCAAAGAAAAGCTACAGCTGGTTCCAATAATCCATGTCACATGGATCAGTTAAAAGCAGTGAAGAAATCCAAGTGTTGAAGTCTAAAACACAACTGAATGCAGACCTTGTTATGTTACACATTTTGTGTAGCATTCTATACAGTTTGGAGTTCTACTGCACTTTTTGAATTTAAAATTTTGAATTACACACTTTAATTCTTACTACTACACATTTCAGCTATCTGGACTACTCATGGTTTGTGAATGTCCCAAAAATTTTTGACTGCTGCACATTCCCTGTGAAGTTAAGCATAATGGTTTTAATGAACAAAACTCCAAATAAGTTTTATAAAAAGATTACACATTTAAGCTATCCCTACTACTCATGGCTTTTGTTGCACATGGCACAGAACAGAATGATGTTAAGTTTTTTCAGTTCATCTAATTTAGCATTCAGCTCCTCTTCTAACTTTGATATCTCTGGATTTGTCTTTTGCAGCTCTTCGTAGGGCATTGGACTTTGTGATAAGTGTGAAGTTCTAAGTCTGCTCAGATTTGTCCACATAGCTGACTTGAGCAAATCTTATATGCAATTTTCAAGCTTGTGTTTTTTTTTTTTGGGGGGGTCTTCAATTTCCATAAGCATGGATTTCTGTTTTGTCCAACTTTTTCTATTTTTTTAATTATTGTTTTTATACTGTTCTGGCATTTGATGAAGAGCCTTAGTCATGGCAACATTCCCAGATAGTCCATTATAATGCACTGTGTGACCAGAGTCTGCTGTTTCATATTATCTGGAAATTTCCTTATTGACTGAGAAACTCATGCGCAGGCCTCAATCTGAAAACTTTCCAGTTTTTGATATTCTTTGTTAGACAGATTAGAATAAAGTCTTCAGTCTTCATGCTTGCTGAAATTCTTAAAAGCAATATTTTCAGCAGCCTCCTCCTTGAACTCTGTACTGACTGATGACATCATCACAATCAGACTTGTTTTCTGTCCATGTGAGGAAGACATGTTTTTAGATTGTCTTCTATGACTTTTTTTTTTTTTTTTTTTTTTTTTTTTTCATAAAGTTCAGCCGTGTAAGTGACCTTTTTATAAAGGATCTAAAATTCTAAAAGGATGACAAAATTCTTACAAATTCATTCAGTTTGGAAAATGTGAATTGGCTTTTTAGCATGCTCTTCCTTTACAAATCTTAACAGTATCATGATAAAAAGATCATTTGCATGGAAAGGAAGCAACAGTAAAATATCAATGTCCTTTGAAACACACAAAAAACTGACGTTTCACTAAAATTCTTATTCATGTTTGACAGCACAAAAGGACTTGGTCTGGGGGATATTTTCCATGTTTTTAATTAAGTTCACAAATATGATGACATCTGGCCTTATATCTAGTTTGTATGTTTTCTAGCTCTCTATGGCAGAAATACGAAAGTAAAGCCAAATACGTTTTAATATTTCATTTTTTTTCACACAACAAAAAGTTAGAGATACAGGTCATTATTAGCCGGCAAGCTTTAAAAATAACATTCTTATTTTTTCAAAGACATTTTCTATCCTATCATCCTCCCCCATCTATTTTTTCTTTGGGTCAAATTTGTTTCTCAAACTTGTTACTTTTGGCAACAATTTAGACAAACATTACACATAGATAGCTGGTGGGTGTGTTCTAACTAGAGATCAAAAGGACTTTTGAAATTGACATGTCTTCAATTGTTCATATTTAAGAAAAAACACTGATAAATTTTGAGATCCTACTAAAATGTATTTTAATCTATTTTCCTTGCAACTACAAATTCAATGAGTTAATTTATCTTGCCTCTGACACTATCTTTGCTTTTCCTCTTTTCTTGCTGAGTAAGGGTAGCAGCTAGAAGACACAATTTCATATTCTCGTCACTTAGACGAGAAAATAGAGAAGTAACTACGAGGTCACAAACCACTGTTTACAATAATTGGCCAAATATTACCGACTACAAAAAAAAAAAAAAAAAAAGCTGGATTTCACATTTTATTGAATTGAGAAATAGGATATGTGGTATGCACAATTTAGAAAATTCCAGGATTTTTCTAAGTTTCCAAGACTTGTACAAACTGTAATTCGTTTCAGGACATGTGCATAATATTTTGTTGTCTCTCATTCCTTGTCAAACTTGTTAAAGCTTATTTTGAAATAATTGTGATATTCACAAAACCAAGTTTGTTTTTTTTTTTTTAACTGAATGGTTTTTAAACTAATTCAAACATGCTTTCCCTTTTCTGTTTGCATCATGAAATCTATGATTGTTTATTTACCAGATAAATTTAATTTTTAAGAGCAACTAGATTAATGGTTTAATTTATAAAATTTATCAAAACATTGAGAGTATTAATGAATTTTTTTTTTCATAAAACATTAAGGGGGGGATATTTTATTATTTCTCTATCATAAGGATAGAAGTATTAACTTCTTTTTATCTGATAAGAGACAATTCTTTAAAATGTCATCCAATTGTACTTAGAAAAATATAGAAAATTCAAAAGATTAAACCTTGAAAATTGGTCAATTCACTTAATAATTTAAAGTCATCTTGTTCCTTTCAATTTTGCTTAGATATGTAGATTCTATTAACATGCATAGGGGTAAGGACTCATTGAAAGTAGTGCTGATAAGGTTTAGCTTAACTTTAAGTTTTGATTTTTTTTTTTTTTTTTAAAAAAAAAAATGCTAAATTTATATAAAACTTTTTCCAGAAAAAAAAAAAAAACAATTCAAATGAGTAATTTCATCCTGTTTAAAAAAAAATATATACATATTTTCACATCAAGTAAAGTTTGTAAAAAGAGAGAGAGGGGGGGGAAAGCCTTGATAAAGTGATTTTTATTTCAGAAACGAGGAAAAAAAAAAAAAACCTCTACAAAATGGATTCTTTCACTATCTTTCTAGTTTATGGATGGATTTTTTTTTGTTATATATATATATCTATATATATGTTTATCAACCCTTTATGGGTTATTTAAAGCTGAAACATTTTGGATTGTAGGAGGTTGCTTACAGTACCCGGTATTCCCTAGTGATTCTCCCAAGTACTGACCAGGTTCAACACTGCTTCCAATTTATGAAACAATTAGAGAAGTTAATATACATTTATATGTACACGTTTGATGTAAATTTAAAAAAATAAGTTCTATATAAAAGCATAACCAGACCAATTTAAATTCTCATGGTTAAAATATTTTTTCTTAGACATAGAAGATTTAGTTGTAGACAATAAGTTTGGGTTTGCCATATAAAAAGGCTCATTTTTATGATGAAAAAGTGTTCATTATCAAATAGAAGGAAAAACAAACCACATAAAAAGTAAAGGGGATGGCTACAATGACAAGAGCATCTGATTCTTTAAAAACTCAGTCCAGATTGAATAATAAAAAAAAAAGTCAAGGCCAATTCTGTTTCATATAAAGAAGGTCCATCTTTATTTCTGCTTAAGAACATAGACTAGAGTTAAAAAAAAAAAGTTTCACATTCTCATCAAAGATCGCAAGTAACAACTGTCAGACAATGTCATTTGTGTCAAAGTTGGGGGGGTTATTAAATGAATCATTACAATGTATTTTCAATTCATGGCATCATTGGAAGTTTTTAAAGCATTTTGATATTAAAAGCTGATAATAGCAAAAAGCTAATGAAAGGGGGCTTTTTAAACATTTGCTGAAAACGCAATACATGCCACTGGGCCACCAATTTTATTGCTGTTTGAATTGTCAGCTATTATCCCCCTTCACCTAAAAAGGAAGCAGCCGGGAGGGTGGACAGCATTTGATAAGCTACATTTAGACAAGAAGCAAAAAGATAATGATACAGATACCTGGTAAACAAATATTACTGATCATTTGGGGATGGCTAAATTAAAAAAAAAATTCAGGTGGGATGCCTACTCAGTTTCCATGGTGATGTTTCATACTTGTTCACTGAGCTGCTTGTCGTCATCTGGTGGAAGGTGTGGCAACAGCAACTGGGAACTGCCACGACTACCCATGCTGGAACCTTCTGTACTACTTGAAGGAGTCCCAGGTAAAGAAACAGACTCGGCACCATTACCAGCAGCACCAATGGTGCCACACTCATCCAGTGTTAGCAGCGGGTAGCCTAAAGGGTCAACATCTGACTGGTTATCTGAGAGGTTGCTGTGGTATGATATTTGGCTGTCATCTTGGGGTCGTTCTTCAAGCGAGATTGATCTTAAGTCAGCCTCTGCAATGAAAACAAAAAATTAAAATCTTAGAAATATGTAAGAAGACTTGACTTTTCTGGAATTAAAACAATAGCAAGTATTTTGGTCAAACAAAAGACAGTGGAAATTTTTTCCAGTTTATTGGATTTTTACTAATTTACACACACACAAAAAAAAAAAGCCATTAAAATTAAAAAAAAAAATTAACCATATTTTTAAGGCATAGGTGTGTGTGTGTGTGTGTGTGTACACATATACATATCTACATTAGAGATACAAACAAGTTTTTTTTATGCAAGTTAATATTTTCACAAAATTTTAGATGTTAGATTTTTAGGATATATTTATACAATATATCATCAGTTTCAGCTTATAATATCTATCATTAAAAATATTCAGGGCTTGTTTTGGGGGAAGAGTCTCAATATATTATGCAAAGTAAATACAATATAAATTATTTGTAAATAAATCAATATAAGCTGAAGTGCATTATTAATACAATATTCCATATAATGGAATAAATTATTGACTTGTAAATATGGGCCCCTTGGCATTCTATAACCATTAGCAGTTTTTCTACAATTGATTTTTTTTCTCAACTTTTCTCCTTTCAATATTACTTTCCAAAAATATCTTAATGATGGATCACAAATTTTTCCATTGGATCAATATCTAGAGGCTGTGATCCATTCCATTAATTTGGTGCCTTTCAAACCTTTTGGGGACAAGGTGGGCAATATTCAACTTTACAGAATATGAAAGGGCATTTCTTGTATGAATATATTTAGCTTCAAGTTTCTGGATTATGAACAGTAACACTCAAAAATTTTGTCTAAGAACTTATAATTCTCTGCATTTATCGCAGCACTATCATCCACTTTCAAGGAAATTATGATTTTACTGCCTACAATACTAACCCAGGATAATACTGTTTCCCCACTATTGTCTTTTTAAGTCATGTTGGTTGCCTATTCCCATGAAGAAACTAACTTCTATTCTAGCCATCAGGTCAATTATTAATCGCCCAAAATTACTATTGAATAATTTTTTCATTTCTTTCACCCAATTTACATTTTTCTCTTTGTGATGTTTGTTGAAAAGGATTTTACTTTTGTTGCTTTCAGGTCTCTAGTTTTTCTTAATTTACATTAACAGCTTCATTAAATATTTTCTAGGTGGTAAAACAACTTTTCTTGCTTATTACTTCTTTTTCTCCTCCCACCTACCACTCAAATTTTCTAATGTTTGTTCTACTTACTTTTTTTTTTTTTTTTGCAACATTGTGTTCAGATCACTTAACTTTATATTTTTTGGAGTAGTTTGTTTCTTACAACCCATGGCATTCTTTATATATCTAAAATTGAAAAAAATTAATTATAAAATATATATATATATATATATATATATATATATATATATAAATATATATAAAAGTTATGTAAAATCACAACAGCAAATACATTATTATAAATATTCCTAATAAAAACAAGCTGAAATTCCTATGATATATTTATCATAAATATATTCTGAAAACATTACCAACATCAATTTATTACCAATTTTGTGAAAATATTGCATAATAAAATCTGACAGTCTAGAAATAAATACCAAATAAAAGTATAGGAATTCATTAGATATTGCAAATTTTAAAATTTCAAGAATTATACATGTATATAATTTTTTTTTTTTTTTATACCTAAAGTAATTTCCCAAATCAGTAACCTGATAGACAACTTTTAACACATGCTTTTAAATTTCTGCTTAAAACTAAAGACCAAAGTCAAATAATTTAGTCTTCTATCATCTCAAAAGATATACAGTTAGCACAAAATGTTTAAAGAATCATAGTATTGATACATGCATTACATGAGAACCATTCCATAAAGCAAGTGATATCACAAGATGTTTACTTTAATAATGAACACTGACTGAATAGACATGCACCACACAGCAGTCAATAGACAAAACAGGGAGAAGTACAGAAAACGACAACATATTCTAAATTCAGACAACTCAATACTGCAAAACCGTAAGAAAATAAAAAGGCAGATGAACTGACATTTTATATTAAAATATTTGGAGGGCATCAAAGTTTATTTAAATAACTGTTTGACAGAGTTAGCTATACTAGGATTGAATCTTTCAAAGAGGATATTCAACATCAAATGAATTTGATGAGAAATAAAACTTGCCTCTTTAGGAAAATCTATTATTGATTAAAATTAATAATATAAAAATGCAAAAATTTGAAAAAAAATCCCATCTAAAATTAACCTGAAAGTAACTATTAAAGTAAAGAAACAAATGTGATTAAGAAAAAAAAAATATAATCTCTGAAGATTGTTGAAGTTAGCATTAACTGTAAAACTTTTCTAGGTTAATGTTTATAGTATCATGATAATCAATATGAACCTAAAATATTTTTACCTGGATATGTGGTTAAAAATAGAAAATTACAACGGTGAAAAAATAACAGGTAATGTTTGCACAAATGATGCCTAATATTTGTTAACAAATCGTAAGATTTAAGTAGTATAAATTAATACATTTAAGAAAAAATAAGTTTAGAATTGTTTAATTTAATGATGTCAATCTTTTATGACAAGTTCAATTTTCACCAACAAAAGCAAATAACTTCTGAAAAAAAAAAAAAAAAATCATTAAGAAAATCCAGTTGGTTATTGCACTGCCCTGAAATATTCACAAATCTAGATGGATATAATATTTGAAAGTTACAATTTGAAATCTATCAAAAGTAATTGCTTAGAAAGACAAAATATAGGTAAAATCCCCTCCCTATTTATCTGTCTGACAAGAATTGAACACCAAGAGAAATTAGTGCTCAAAAAGCCAGACACTTGGCAGTAGTGAACATTACTGACTGCTAACATAATAAAAAGAAAAAAGTCCAATCTAATAACGGAGAAAAAAAAAAAGTAATGAAAAAACTTAAAATAAAAATAAAAAAAAAATGAGACAGAAAGAGGGAGGCCAGAGATACGAATCATGCAGGATGCACAATTTTAGGATTTTCTGGGGAAATAAGCAAAAAGAACAGATTTCCAGTAGACACAACAAATTGTATTTTTATTATTATTAATAATAATATTAATAGCAAAAGTCCCATTTCTGGTCCATTCATCACAAACATGCGTGGTGTAGCCCTGAAGCTAGAATAGCAACACATGCTACTCTGGGGTGCATCATTCAATGAGTTGGGCTTCTTGAACAATGAGCCTGATGCAGGGAAGCAAACAAACCAGCAAGTTTGCTTACGTTGGAGAATTGTTTAACAAGAGCTGGGACTATCTTGACTGTCTTCTTCAGCACTCCCTGCAATACAGATTGAAAGGACTTATGTCAACATGAATGAGTAAAAAGCATTTCTAGGGCAACTGAAATTTACAAGGAAATCACCGAAATGGTAAGCTAAAGTAATATGTACAGGTATACAGTAATAATACAGTAATGACATTGAAAGCATATCCTTTCAATTTAAATTACTGTGTACTTATTGAAGATTAAAAAGAAAAGGGAAAAAAAAAACTTCAGAAGAGAATTGCCTCTTTTGATAACATTTGATTTAGCATAAAAAGAAAAAAAATTGTTTGTTGAACACTAACAAAAAGAAAAATGTAGCAAAGCAGAACGTAAGTCCTATTTTTCGAATAGAAAAAAAAAAAAAAAAAAAGGCTTACCCAGTTTTAATTGGGGAGAAAAAAAATCAACCCACTAAAACCATAAGAATAAAAATATTTATCAAAGACCTATTTAATCTAGACTAAAATAAGATGTTAAATATATAACCTAGTCATTGCAATTTTATAGAAAATAAACTACATTATTAAACCAGTAACAAATTACTGAACATAAATCTATTATTCACCAATACATTTTATAATCCCAATGTGCACAAGGAAGTAGAATGAAATCCTATAGTAACAACTATTAACATTAATCAAGATAAAAGCTGATAATGTTTGGGTCATTAAAAAGTAACAAACTTTGATAAAGACTGTCAAGAAACATTAAAAATGGCTGACAAAGTAACTAGCCAGTTACATTAAAATTATAATAGAACAACGCAGTTAAGATTAGAAAATCTAGAAATGCTAAATACACACAAAAAGATCCAACATTTGCTTCTGCCCTTTATGCACATTAGAAACATTGATAAGAACTAGAAGAGCAATCAATAATGCAATGAACAAAAGTTAAAAATTCTAGAGCTGACAAACTTCCCCATGTAAAACAAAGCTAAAAGATAATATGAGACAATGAAGGATTTCAAACTGTTCCTTTGCTATCAATTATAAAGAATCACAATGAGAACTGAGGTAATAAATCAAGTTGTTAAAAGTAAAAATTACATATATCTATGACCGTAATATGGGTAATACAGGCATTTGGTAAAAATTGACTGCAACTGTTCTAATTGAGAATACTGCATTAAGCTAAATATTTACTTTTTCTTTTTTTGTTGTTCATTGGAGAAAGACTAAGAAAGGCAGTAATTATAGGAGAAAACAACACAAAACATACTTACCCTACCTGATGTGTGGCACGCACTAAACACATGTACAACATTCATCCAGCTCCCAGCATCAAGTGACCAGAGTGAGTGAGAGGCCTTGTGTAGCACAAAGGGCACAGTGTGATGAACAACACAAGCTTCCGTCTGGATTGGTACTTAATAACAAGCCCAGATGGACACTTAGGGGCAAAAATTTGCATTGATTCGTACACCCTTCAGCATTTTTGTAACTTTTTGTCTTTCAATAAAGCTTTACTTTTTTAAATTTTTTTTCTTAATATTTTAAAAAGAAATAGAAAAGTTTAAAATATTTTTTGTAGTATAAAAACTATAAATATTAAAAGCTTAGTAGCTATGTAACTTTTTTTTTATAGCAATCTGAATATGGGCAGAGAGTATTTGAAACTCAAAAAAGGTGAAATCTTTCAGTTACAAAAACCTTGAAGAAAGCATTAATGCCAATTGAGGTCTTATAAAGTTTAATAAAGAAAGCATATTCCATTTTGAAGCTGCAAACAAGGTGGACAAGGGTTGGATGTTTGGGTGAGGGATAGCAATGAGGTTTGATAATATTTGTGGCCCAATCAACAGCTTGTAAGAAAACTTGCTCACTTGCTGCTCTGGAATGGATGATTAATGGCCTACAGCTAATATTGTACATTTCCTAATTTCACTGAAATATGAAGTTAACAAACTGATAACAAACAGAGGGAAAAAGAAATTAGAATGCAAGCAAAAATATCCAAATGAAATAAGCAAACAAGTCAAAAATTATTAGTGCAGTATGAATGCTTGTTTAGGGTAGCATCAGACTGGCACTGGTAGACATTCAAAAATTTGAGCAAGAACAAGAGAAAAAATATGCTGCAACATTCAAGGTTGGCTGACAACTAGAAAATGGCTATGAATTGTGTTAGTTGGATAAGAGCAAGAATAAATGATATAAAAAGGTAGAATTAGAAAATTTATTTACTAGAAAAAGCAAAGCTTATGGCCATATTATTTTTTTTTTTTTTAAAAGGAAAATAGATATTGATAAAATTATAATTCTGACCTAAGGATGAGTTTTAAAATAATGATTCTATAATATATGAAACTAAAAAAATTATCATCATTAATAAGAAATTTTATAAAGAATAAAAATAGGGATTTCTCACAGTAGAGAGAGAGAGAGAGACAGAGACAGAGAAAGAGTGTGTGAGAGAAGGAAAATGAAGAGTGGGAGTAAGTGTTTGTATATGTGTGAGAGAGAAGAGAATAGATAGAGAGAGAAAGTGTGTGAGTGTGGAAAGGAAACGGGACAGTTTGTGTACGTGTGTGTGAAGAAGAGAAGAGAAAGAGAGAGAATGCAGGTGATGATGAGAGAGAGAGAGAATGCAGGTGATGATGAGAGAGAGAGAGAATGCAGGTGAGGATTAGAGAGAGAGAGAATGCAGGTGAGGATTAGAGAGAGAGAGACAGAGACAGAGAATGCCGATGAGGATGAGAGACAGAGAATGCCGATGAGGATGAGAGACAGAGAATGCCGATGAGGATGAGAGACAGAGAATGCCGATGAGGATGAGAGACAGAGAATGCCGATGAGGATGAGAGACAGAGAATGCCGATGAGGATGAGAGACAGAGAATGCCGATGAGGATGAGAGACAGAGAATGCCGATGAGGATGAGAGACAGAGAGAGAAAAAGAGAGAATGCAGGTTATGATGAGGATTAGAGGAAGAGATCGAGCGAGAGCAAGCTTGCATGTGATAACAAGGTTCAGAGAGAAAGAGTGCATGTGATGATGAGGGTCAGAGAGATGTAAAGCGCGCGCATTGAGAGAGAGCGCGCACGCATAGAGAGAGAGAGAGGGGGGATTGGCTGATATACAAAACATATACAGAAAATATAAAGAAAAGGTAAAAAAAAAATTGAAAAAGATTGTGTTGGTTAGTCAAATATTTCTTTTACTATTAGACTGCATATAAGCTATGAACATTACTTTAAATAATTTTTTCATTTAAATTAATCAGATTTATGTTAAATTTTTTATTTAATTTTTTTTCTTGTATATCAACCAATTTTCCACTAGTTCTTAACTGCTATTTCATTCTGACAAAATTATGAGGCAGTGCTGAAAAATCCTTTGTCCTAGCAAGAAACCCATGAAAAAAAAAAAATAAATAAAAAAAATTTATGTTTGTTTATTTTGATAGACATTTATGAGATTTGGGCTAAGAGTTTTTCAGCACCCCTCATAAAATGAGGATTTTGTTATTCCTATTTTTATTCCCAGTTAATTTCTTGTTTTGTTAAAGATGAGATGGCTGGTACAAAAGAACCCAATAAAAAAAAATTTCAGCATATAATTTTTAAATTATATAATAAAACAGATTTAGAACTAGCATCTAAATGAGCCTAGCTTTAATTTGTTATCAAAGCAGAGAAAGAAAAAATAAGAACCATTTGTTGTGTGAGCACAATTCTATAGCAATGAATCAATCAGCAAACCAATCAATGTTGTTTGTAAGCTGACACAGAACATGGAGCCTAATCTCACTTGGCACTTTTCCATTACTGACATCTCTGTTATCTTGAGCCCTTTAAGAGGAAATCCTTCTCATAACTATTCATTTTATTATTATCAATTGTTCTAAAATTGTTTTTTTGATTTTAGTCACACCTATTATAAAATTTCAAATTACAACTACAAGTGTCTTATTCTAAGAGATACAGAATTCAGCTTCATATCCAGTTGAATTGTGCTAAAGCTCACAAGAGGATGAAACAGACAAGGAAAAAAAAAAAAAAAAAAAAAAAAAAAAAAAAAAAGATACTGTTTGAAACTATCTTGAAGCAAACATTTGTTAATCTTCTAAAATTAATAATTATATAGACAAACATGATGTTTGGTTATAGGAATTTATTTCCACAGTGGGAAACATCTTAAGATTTGTGATTGGAAAGAAAAAAAAAAAAAGAATCAGATGTGAGTGCAAATAGACAGTAGCAGGTGATTATTGGATGATTGAAATTGTGACATTAGCAGCAAGGAAGGTAATGTAATAAGCAGTAGTAATCACAGATATGGAACTAAATAATAATGGTAACACAATATTAAGGGAAAAAACAAATGGAGATTTAAAATTAAGGATGGATTAACTTTTCTAAGACAAGAAGGAAAAATAAAATAACTTTTGTTGCGACTATGTGAATTTGGAATTGAAAATTTGGATAATAGTAAATTGGTCCCCCTGCAAATCCCACCCACCTTCCACATCATAGTCTAGCTCAGGTTCTGCTTCATCAGGGTCAGAGCACGACGTGGAATCTTCTAGAAAGTTGTCAGAAGATGCAGTAGTCTGTGAACAAGTGCGTAAGTAGTCCGACTCGCATTCCTGCTCAGCTTGCTCATACAACTTTAAGTACTCGCCTCGTTCCATGGAGTGTGTCTCACAGTCAGCTGCAACCACATCTTTTCTGTCCGCCTATCAAATAAAGAAAAATAGGGAACATGACAAAAGATTAAAAGCATACATCACCATGACAGATTTAATGAAACACAAAACAAAAAAAAAAAAAAAAAAAAAAAAAATGGAGGCAATTAAATATCTCACCTAACATCATGTGCAAATTTATTTGATTTCTAAAATTTTTATCCTACAAACTATTTTTTAAGTTGGTTTCATTTAAAACCAATATAGAAAATCATGCCTGATAATTATTTTTTAAGAAAAGTAAATATTTTCAAAATACTTTTGACTAATAATCCAATATCCATATATGCATTTAGTTCCTGTAATAAAAGCAAGTAATTGATGTTACAAATTAGCAATAAAGGTATGAATCCCCAGGTTAAAAAAAAAAAAAAAAAAAAAAGGGGTGCATTCACTCAGATAGGAACACATGAATAGGTACCAATGAACAACAAACGCAATATTAAAATCTGTAAATAAATTTTATATAACAAAATATAAAATATGGGAAAAATATATGATGACAGATACACAATTAATAAAAGAAGACTTAACTGATACTGGATGTCAGTTCAAACATTTGTGTTTCAGGAATTTGGTGTTCGAATGTTCACAAAAGTTGGTTGTTCCTTCTTCCACAATATGAAATATACAATTCAGGAATAATATTTGTGTTCTGTTTTCCCTTAGTTACTTGGATTGCCTCCAAGATGAAAGCAAGATGTTTCCTTTGTATTTATTTGGGTACAATATTCCTTTATTCTTTATCCATCAAATAATCAAATAGACCCAAGATCTCTGGGATGAAAGTTCCTTATTCCCTACACAAGTAATGAAATAGGCTTGTGAGTGTATTTCTCATCCTTTATGATTGCATGACTAGAGAGTATTTTTTTCACAAACTGTTGTTGTTGGTCATCAGGAAATTAAAATTACAATACCAAAATCCCACTCTGTGAGGTAGGTCACATAAACATAGGTGACCAAGTCTTACTCACTTTCTTAGGTCATTCTGTTTGTTGCAAAACAATCCCAAATACTTTTCTTACCATTTCTTAGGAGGTAATTCTGTTTGTTGTCAAGCAACCCCAAATTCCTTTCCTGCCCTCTCAGCCAAAATAAGACTTAGTCCAGATAGTAGAAAGAAAAATGAAAGATAGGAGGAGAAGAAGAAAAAGAAACACAAAGACAGTGTGTCTCTTATGAAATTTATTGCATATCTGATTTAAAAGTTAACATTGAGGGCCATGTCATTGTGTGAAATATGGTGGGAGGGGAGGTGCTACTGAACTGTATATTGTATTCCACTATTAGATATACTGGTATGCATCCCTTATTCTGAAAAATCTTTTTTTTTTTTTTTTTTTTTTTAATTAAAATAAAGATATAGCTAATTAATTTTTTTTAAATAATGAAATGATACTAGCATTTACTTACTGGAGTCTGTCGGCCAATTTTATCACTGAGAGCCTCAGAAGAGATGCTGTTGATGCTTGATACCATGTTTTTATCAGAATGCTTACTTTCCTCACTCAGTGGAGGCCTACAAAGAACAAATAAAAAATCATCCACTTAACAGAAAAAAAATAGTTATTTTTTTTATTGAGCATTTCTCAGTCAGATTCTGATAGATGAAAAAGTTATAAAAATAGTCTATGGGAAAATAATTTGTTACCCCATCTAAAAATAGAAGTTTTTCTTAACAAAACTGATCTATTCAGCAACATTAAAAATCTTTAGGTTAATGCTATAACCACCAAACTATACTCACAATAAGTTAGGTAATATAACAGGATATCGAAAGGAAATTTTAGAAACATTGTGGATTATTGCAAAAGTGTAGCTTGCATTATCCTAGATTGCCAAAGGGATAAATTGATTTGGTTTTCTTATGGCTGATCAACCCTTTGTGGGCTACTTAAAGCTAAAATACATTTTGGATTGTAGGATGTAGTTTTAAGTGTTGTGTGGTCCAAACTTCTGTGTGTGTGTGTGTGTATATATATATATATATATATATATATATAAACATATTATGTAGTATGAACTGGTAGACTGTAACTGAAGTCTTAACCAGGTATATATAAGACGTAGAAGTCAAAGACACAAAGTGGAAATCAATACATGTTTCACATAACTGTCAAAAATCATGTACATCTACAATTTTACTTATTGGTGCATAAATACTATCTCAGTAAAAGTAAAAATGTATTTTGTTTATGTATTTTTCTAGCCATAAAGTATTCCTTATTTATTGTACAAGAGGATCAATGTTCCAGTAATAAGAGAGTAAGTAGAGAGTGTTTGGCATAGGAATCAAATTTTTCTTTGCTAATTGGGAACTAAACTTGTAAGCAACCTCATATCTTGGGATGTTTTTGTTTATATTACTAAGTTTTTCACCAAGAAATTGAAGTCAACAAAAAAAGGCAATGAGAACTTTCATTGTTCCTCTCTTGTTATTTCAATTTTAATACTCTTTCCAATATTTCAGCTTAATATTGAATCATCCTTAACTCTGCTACCCCTTTTTTATTACTTATTAGCAGGTATATTAAATAGCTATGTTCTTGATTTCTTACAGTTACTCTGGTCAATAGCCAATCATTCAATTATTAACTATGGCTGCAAGATGTCTGCATAGGAAAACTCTTAAGGCCAAAAGAAAAGATACCTGAATAAAAAAAAATTCATGAACAACTGATAAGAAAACAACTATCAGACTTCTTCAACCAGAAGATTTACAATGAAGAAAAGAGAATGCAAAAGACAATGAAAAACTTTCATGCAAAAAAAAAACAAAAAAAAACTTACCAAACATATGCCTAATATCCTTTTTACAGAAATGTAATGTAGTATATTAGAAAATTCAAATTTTTCCTTTTCAGGTAAAATGACATACGTTCAAGATAAAATTCTACAGGATTACCAATTAAGCTACATGGAAATATATTAAGTTTGAAACAAGAAGACCGAATTTCTCTGATATGTGTTTTTCCACATCAATTTGACACTACAGTGTAATTTTACCCATGGTTTTGATTCTTAAAGAAGATACTATTATTATTGTTACTCATTGTTTGTATTCATTTTTCTTCATACATCCTTTCTTTTTAATCTACAAGTTTTATCAAATTCAGCCAAGGTCCGTATTTGATTTTTTTTTTTTTTATTGTATTTTTAAAAAAATCTTTTGATGTTGTTTCACATACAAACTGTCCCCAGTTTATGTCTTTATTTGACTACTTTCAATCATCAGAGACATTTTTTCTTAAAAAAAAAAGAAAAGCCATATTCTGAAGAGTTATAGAAAAAAATAAGAAACTGGAGAAAAATAATACCAAGTTAAAACTGTTCAGGTTTACAATAATTGTAAAATGTTACTGTAACATATACTCTAAGAATTCCATAACTCATTAAAGTAAAAATAGTAAGTTAACAGTCAGACAAGACAACTTATTTAAATTGGTTATAAAAATCTATTTTTGAATGTAAATTTATTTTTTACTGAAGAATGAACAGTATTTAATGACATTGTTACTTCATAATGTATCATTGAAAGTAAAAAAACATTATCTTGAGATTTGTTACATTAAAATGGAAAGTTGCGAGTAAACTGATAGGATTTGGCAAAAGCAGAATACATGCATGAAAATACAAGTTTCTAGAAGCTGCTGAGAAATTACAACAATTCAATATAATCTTTAAAACTATAAGATATCACATTTTTCTACTGATAGACTACTGTAAGTTTTTAATTTGTAAGATTTTAAAACCTTATTTTTTCTTATAAAAGGTAAAGGGGCATTATTAAAATTAATATTTATTTTACTAGAAGATATTTTTCAAAATCATTTCATCCAAAGCAAGGCAATAAAGCCACTAAAATGCAAGGGGTTAGCAAGTGTGAGAGAATATAAGAAAAAAGAACAGAAATTAAAGAGAAGATAACAATTGGCATTGTATTTAAATTTTTGAAGATCAAAGATGAATGGAAAGCAAGAAGTTGGAAGAGAGTTCCACAAAACAGGATTTATGTTTTATGAATTTATTTTTCAATAAAAAGCCACTTTCTATGGTTTTTGTAATGATTTGCAGTATTTTAAGATTTGAGATTCCCCTTTTATACAGAAACATACATACACAAAAAAAAAAAAAATTGTGCTTTAATTTATTTTTTGTAATTTCATCCAGAAACATTAAAGCCTAGAAAAAATATTCTTTAGAAAAGTTCAAACATTTAAAAATTTTAACAGAAATAACTTGGCTTGTTTTATTGTTCAGTTTGAAAATGTAAGTTTCTCAGAATTTAAAGAATATTAATTTATATGGAGTAAGACCATGACTGTAGAAGTTATTTGCTACTTATTTCTTTGTTATATAGAACAAAACAAAAAAAGCTCAGTTTGTTGAAACAACCAATTATAAAATACTGTAATTTTAGCTAGCATTTAGTTTTATTTCATATTCTAAATTATATTTCACTACATTGTAATTGATATAAATAACTGATTTTTATAGAATTTTTTACTGTTACTATCAATAGTGAAGATGAATAATAAAATGAAAAATAAAATATCAAGTTGAAATATTTTCAAATTGAGAACACAAAAATATTTTAAAGGCATTTTTCTTACAACTAGATATGATCAATTTTGAAAAAAAAAAAAATTCCTTTTTTTATTTGTATAGTAGGGTTACAAAGCTAAAATTACAATACTGACAATGAAAAGTACTTACTGGCTGATGTTTATTGCTATTAGCTAACTTAAAAAAATACTCTTGTCACCACCAACTTTGGTTCTGTGAACTAAAGTCTAGGCTCTGTCCTTTTGAACACTTATCTAATTTGTTAATGTCATTAATATTTTATATTAAAAAAATCCTGAAATTTTAGTTTTATTCTTAGTTTTATTTTTGTATAATTGGTAAATACAATCATTGAATTTTCTTGAAACTGATGAGATTTTTTTGACTTATTAAAAGTAAAATAATTATATATAAAGAAAAAACATGAATTTTTTTTTAATTGGTTCCTGAATCTCATGAAGAGAAGTGCATTAAAGTCATATTAAATAAGGTATGATCTAAAAAACAGAAACAAATATTAAATAAAATGAATAAGAAGCAATAAAAATGACAAACAAATGAGATGAAAGATGAAAATATCAGGAAATCCTATTGAAATTCAGTTATTATGAAAGGAAAAACATAATTTAACTTTCAAGTCAATTTTATGGCAACACCTTACAAACAAGAGTAAAATATCTAAGATGTGTTTTGTATTTAAGAATATAAAATTATAATGTATAGCCAAACCTTGCATGTTAATATAAAAAACTCTTAAATTAGACTTAAACTATGATATTTGGTTGATTCAATGGTTTCTGATATTTTTCTTAACATACTTCTTTATTCACACAATTTCCTAGCAGTTATCAAAGTATTTTCCAGCTATGACTGACATTGCTTTTTTCAG
Source organism: Acanthosepion pharaonis (assembly GCA_903632075.3). Taxonomy (NCBI): domain Eukaryota; kingdom Metazoa; phylum Mollusca; class Cephalopoda; order Sepiida; family Sepiidae; genus Acanthosepion; species Acanthosepion pharaonis. The sequence goes on from CAHIKZ030000269.1 coordinate 2,868,714, forward strand.
ACTGTATTTACATCATAAAAATAATTCTGGCTCTGATTGAATAAAATATCCAAGGAATTTTTCTATATCTTGAAATTGTTAGAATGGCTAATGAGTGTTGGAGGAGACACAACAAGTTAAAAAGGTGACAAATTCAAAGAATATACAAGACCTGAAAGAACTTTCTATCTCAGCTCCATGTTTGCAACAGCCATTTATAACCCGAGTACAAGTTATGCAATGTGGGAAAATCACCTGTCAGTTTCCTTTTTCTTAAAACATGTGAATGATGTATTCGGGACTTGAGATTAATGTCCTCTCAGGAACAACAGAACATTAGTTTGGAATGACTGGTTAGGTTTTTTTGGGAATGATGCTGGTTGGATACAAAATTTTTAATTAAAATTCTATTATGTTTATTATAAAAGTAGCTATTTTATTATAAAATAAAAATTCTTACTTCTCACCAATACTGGAATAAATGAGGCAAGCAAGCACAAACAAATTACAAGAATTAATTTTGCTTTAATAAGCAAAGTAAGAAAATTATATTTTTGTCAATTTTTAGTTAAAAAAAAAAAAAAAAACTTGAATAAATCATTAAAAACTGCCTCCTGAAAATCTTCCTTCATGGCTCTCCTGCTCAGCAATATGACATTTTTCAGTCATAAAGTGGTGGAGACCACAATTTAAAGATTGAATGGATCAAAATAAATATTTCCTAAACATTTTAATGGTGTTTTTATTATGCTAATAACAATTATAAATGATAAAGTTAAAAAGTTAAATCTGATTTAAGGATGCTTTAAAATATTTTCAGGATGATTCCAGGATAATGGGTACAGCTAACCAATTGCCCAAGTAATAAAGAGCTGGATAAATTAAAAAAAAAAAAAAAAGGCAATTCAAAGATTTTTATTTTTCTAATATTGTGCAAAAGATAGCACTGGGAAATTTTGCATCAATATATTCAGGAACCCACAATGAGAAATGTGAAGAACTTCGCTGTATTCAAACCATAGCATGCAATAAGCACATTCATTGAATCTTTCAATTTCTATTTGCATTTATATATATATATGGTATGGAACTTTCAAATGTTAATAGATCTTTGAATTTCATACAGAAATTACTCTTATTCTTCTGATTTTCTAAAACAACGATAAAATAGACAGAAACAAATTTTTCTGGAAGTAGAATGTAAAGAGAAACTTTCTAATATCCTTGATTTTCACTGATATACTTGTAAATAATTAAATAAGAGTTGCAAGAAAAAACATGAGACAATTAGGATTAATAGACACATTTTTTGAAAATACTTCAATATTGTTTTACAATGATTTTTTTAAAATTCCACAAAATATAAATACCAATATATACTGAAAGCTTGATGAATTAATCGTACAAAAGGTAATAATTCTTACATTGCAATTATGTAAGCAATATCATAGTGATTTTTTTGGTTTTGTATTTATAGATATAGGAAGAAACAGTTACTAATTGATTGCAAAAAGTATCTTACCAATTGCTTAAAAAATAAAACAAAATTAAAAATAAAAGAGTACAATAAAGTTTGAAATGCAAAAAATACTTATCATAGCTGAGCAAATGAATAATTCCTTTCATTCATATTAATATAGCTATTTTATTTACTGAATATGGCAGAATAACAATAAAAAAACCTCATAATAAGAATGAATTTAAAAAATAAAAAAGGAAAAAAAAAGATAAATATATAAGTAGGATTCCAATAAAACAAACACCATAACAAACTCAGAAAATCATGCTGACATCCATTTTTGATTTAAAATTAGAAAAAAAATATGTAGAGGATTTTTGATACAATGAAAATTCTGTTATGTTTAAATATATAGATTATCATATAAAGATAAAAGATATCTTGATCTATTGCATAGTTGTTGTATATTGTACTCAATATAGTCATGAAACCTTTTAGTGTCATAAGCTGACAATACACCCTGAAGCAGAAAGATGAAAATTTGTTTATAAAAAGATAAGGAAAAAATAAAAAAAAAAAAAAAAAAAAAAAAAAAATCACAAATACATGACAGGACTAACATAAAACAACACACAAACATAAATACTAGAGAATAAGCATAGAAAATAGTTTTACATTAACCAAACGAAGATACTGAATAATATTTAAAACTTATAGCTACCTTTGAGCTGAGGCGGACATTGACCACAATCTAGTAGTCATTGAATGTAAACTATAATTTAAGAAAAAAAAATAAAAAAAATGTACATATATTTGTGTGTGTGTGTGCATGTGTGTATGTATGTGTGTGCCTGTATATAAATAAAATGTGTACCATCAAGATAAAATTCTGAACACTGAAAATGGAAACTTCAGAAATGAGGCAAGAAAGAATTCTTATTTCTGCCAAACAGCATAAACTAAATCTTCAGTTTGAAGATCAAATTTTATTTTTAAAGAAATTCATCGGTAGTTTTTTTTAATTATATTATTTGAGACAAGGAGAAAATGCACAAAAACAAAACTTGATTGAACAACAGAAACTATAATATTACTGAAGTAAAATACAGTTGGAGATGAGATGAAAATTAAACAAACTAAAGTAACAAAAATAGAATTAGGCATGGCATGAAGAATTAGAAAAAAAATTAAGTGTACACTGAAGAGAAAACATAAAAGAAACTAATTTTTAAACTATTATTTTGGAAATACAAAAATTTCCTCAAAAGAAGTTTGTAATCATTTAAGGAAACAAAATGTCCCCAATAATGACCTAATATTGTAAAACTTTATTCATTTTTGTTACACTTTAAAGTATTTCACACTTTAATAATCAGCTGAAAGTTATTTTAGTGATTCAGTCAGGTTTATTTCAATAAAAAAAGCAAAAGTAAAATCAAAATTAGATCACATACCTAACACACATTTTTATCAAAATGAATTGTATATCCACTTAAGAAAAATAAAAACAAAAAGGTATTAATATTGAAATCTTAAATGTTCATCTCTAACAGTCATCAAGATTACTTTATATTTAATATAAAAAATATACCAGCTCTCAAGTTTCACTTGGACACTTTTCAGCAATATTGTTTTGTTTTTTTTTTACAGGATGCAAGTCAACAAGACAGTAAAATGAATCTATAATATTCAATACTATAAAGTAATAATTTTATCTCTAATTAAATACTTACACTGAAATTTCTATATAAATAAAAAATAATGACTGTCATAATAAAATTCCAAAGTTGTAAAAGAATTCCATTTTTTAATTAAAATTTATAAGATTTTAAAATCAGGATTACAAATTATTTATATATTTTGCCTATCTCCTATACTTTCTGTTGTTGATGGTTTTTAGATTATCCATTCTTCAAGCATATGTTCAAGCAGAGAACCCATCAAGAAAGCAGGACAAGTTCTTTTTGACTGGAAATAAAAATGGTATCCAATATACAGTTCATTCCAGCAATGCAAGATACAAATATTCACTGTCAGCTGTATAAATCAGGTGATTTTAATTTAGACATAGATCTTTCTCCAATTCCTTCTCTGTTGAGCAAAGGACTATATCACAGTGAAATCTATATTTGCCAGATATACAAAACTAGCAGACAAACCAATACATGCAGCTACATTCAATTTTCTCAATTTCCAGTGTTCTATGTCAAGTATCTGAATCTAATCCCAGAGACTGTAATATATATATATATATATATATATATATATATATGTGAGAAACAACCTAGCTTACAGAAGCAGCAGTGAATAGCATCTTCTGTATATTTTTCATTGAACCAATACAGTATATTTTGGTCTTAGTAAATCAAATTAATCTACTTTAGTGAAATGCCAAAATCTTTCAAAAGTTGGTGTTATGAATATTTTGATGTTAAAAACTTGTTTTTAACATCAAAAATTTTAATTTCTTGATTAGAAATATTTGAGCAAATTGGTTATGCATATATTAAAAAGTTTAAGTAAATATCTGAGCCATGTGAATTAAAACCACCTTAATTAAAACTCTTTTGTACTGTTCAGAAAAATGCAGTACCTTATAACCTCTCAGAAGCTAGGAGTTATACTAAGGAAGATTTTGTAATTCTAAAGGAGTAGACAAAGAATTTCAACAAATCTAAGAGAAAAAAAACAATTGATAAAAAAAGTTAACAGCTTAAAATATAACAGCTGGAAAATTAAAAAAAAAAAAAAAAAAAATATCCAAAGATTACATGACAAAATGATGGTAATATTAAAAGTAAAGTTCATAGAAACCATGCAGAAAAATATAAAATTTAATGTAGAATAAGTGAGTTTGACAAACCACCTAAAAAACGTGAATGAAGGTGGAGATATAGATGAGAATAAGATGAAGAAAATAACCGTAATACTGAAGAGCAATTAGAATAATATTCCAAAGGGAAAGTATTTTTAGCAAATTCCTTATTGATTGAAATGTTTTTGTAACTCAAAATATATAAAAAGAAAAGAATTATACATTTTAATTCCTTCAAATAAGTCATTTGAAATGAAGCCAATTTCCAAAAGTAAACATTCACATATTCATAAAGAATACAAGAGGTTTTTGCCTGGATTTTTCAGAAGAGATGTTCATATTCAATATTTTGATTTTGTTAAATATTCTTACATTTTCTCCTCACATTTTGTTTGGTCCATTCTTGAATAAGATTCTCATTAAAAAAAAAAAAAAAAAAAAAAAAAAAAAAAAAATTACTTACACAGCCTCTACATCACTGCCTGAATTCTTTTCATTTTCCTTGTTTCCTTGACTACCAACAATCTGTTCAGACATGACAACTTCTGGTGTTGTTGGCTGAGTATTCTTAGCAATGATTGCTTCATTTGTCTTGTTTTCTTTATCTACTAAGTCATCATTTAGATTCTGTGCTTGTTGTCGAGTACCTGTTACTTCATTGGTTTGTCGACTGCAATTAAAACATTTATTTAGGATCAAGAAATTTAGACACAATTCTCATTGTTACCAAAGAGAGAAAAAACTGAAAATTTTAGAATTTTCATGTAGGTAATGCTTATGTTGTGTCCCAATAAAAGTGATTATACTAACATGATAGAGTGTAGGTTGCAGTCAGGTAACATTGCAGTGTAAATTGCCACAGAAAGTTAATGAGACGACTAAACAATAAAAAGTATGACAAAAATAAATAATTACAACTGAGAGGTTTAATAATAATAAAAAAAAAATTACAGGCTAGGCAAGGAAAGAGTGAGGTTAGACACATGGTAACCTATATAAGAGAGAATTCATAATAGGAACAGACAACATCTAAACTGTTTACTGCTCCCACACAATTATGGAAAAAAATATCTTGGCTTAAATTTTTTCCTTATTTGTCATGAGATAAGTCATGTCTATAAAAGGAAAACGCCTTCCTATCAGTAACTGGCTGAGAGTGAAAACTTTATACTTTTGTTAAATGTTGTTACTTTAAAGACATAAATTGCTAATAAGTAATGTTTGATTAAGTCACCTATATGCAAGACAACGGGCACTCCATGGGCCATTTACTTTATCGGAAAGGAACCTCAACAAAATGCCTGAATTTCCTTCAAACACTTATTGAAGGAATGCCTATTCTGGGCATCTTCCAAGAAGATAGACTTGCTTGGATACCCTAACCATGGCCGGTTTCCAGGTTTTGGGTATTAACTGTAACTCATGGCTTTCCCAATATGTACATAATTAGAACTTAAAAAAAAAACAACAACAACAACACACACTACTATTCTGATAAGCTATTCAGGAATTAATTGAATCTCAATTTTCTTACATTAGTGACAAACCCTTTTTTGTTTAAAGTGAAACAAATGTTTGTTCTGGTAGATCTATTTTTTTGCCTTTTCTTACCTTGGCCCTAAAAATCTAACATAAAAAATGACAGATGTGTGAACTGTATCCTTATATAATTTAGTACCTATTAAAGCATTAAAGTCATAATATTCTATATATGGGTTAGACCAGTGATTCCCCACCTGATTTTTGGCCATGCTCCAACTAAGCATCTCTAAAATATTGATGCACCCCCACAATATATAATTCTTATTATTCAAAAAGCGAACTTCTATTCATGTGGAGGAAGCCTAAAATGCCATTAACTTGGTCAAAACAAACTTCCAAAGAACATGGCATTCATGGAAGAGAAAAGTAAAAGGACAGTTGAAGTACTGAGGAAGAAATTACTAAGAAATTGTTAAAAAATAAATAATTATATATATGACAAAAGGAAAACTTATCTTAGCTGACATTTTCCACCCTCTGAGTGATTTTATCAAGGCAAATGTAAGGATTTTATATGGTGTAGAAAAAAAACCTCCTACTCACTTTTGTTTATTAGGCATTGAACTGTATCACCCAACATCTATGAACTTACCTGACTTTTATGCCAACCTGATAAATATTCATGAACTTCCCATACCCAAAATTGTTTTTGAAAAAAAATAAAAAATAAAATAAAAAAATAAAAAAAAATAAAAATAAAACAAAAAAACAAAACTGCACTTCTATATAAATACTGGTTACAAAATAAAGTCCTTACATTTGCCTTGATAAAGTCCCTTAGAGGATGAAGCACATCAACTAAGATAAGTTTTCCTTTTGTCTTTTCTCATATTGTCCTTTTACTGATATACTCTGAAATTTTATATATATATATATATATATATATATATATATATATATATATATATATATATATATATATAGTACCACAAAAATTTTTATGTATGCATACTGTATATACACCATGTGCATTAACTTGCACTCATACTAACGAGGAAAAAAAAATTCACTGTTAATTCCTTCTCAAATTGTCCCACATTGTGAACCATGAGGTTAGACTAAATAAAATTTTGTGTTCTCATACATTTATTATGGCAGTTTAAACCAAAATCTTTATTAAAAATTGGTAAAATTTGAAAAGTACTAACAAATATATGGATGATAAAAAAAACCCAGAATAATTCTATCTAGCATTACTAACTTTGCATTTCAAGTATAAAATATTGATTAAAACTAATTAGAAATGGCTGTTATTCATCATGCGAATCTAAATGATAATTAATAGCAGTACTCTATTATAATAAGTTTAAATATTCCTTCAAAATTTATAGTTGCAAAATAAATCAGATATTACTGTACTTACTAAAATAGTAAATTTGTTACTAATGAAAGGATGGTTTCTGAAAGATAGTTTGAGACAAAATGTAAAGATTCAAGCTACATACCAATTCATAGTTAAATATACAAAGTAAGAGAATAATTGTGGCTATTTTAATTTTCCTATACGGTATGCAAGAATTTGTATTATGAAAATTTATGCACCCAAATGTATTGACTGATTTTGTAACAGAAATTTTAAATCAAGTTGTAAACTATAAGCATGGAAGTATATAGTGTTTTAGTAAGAGTCTATCAGTTAAAAATAAAATAGTATGAAAATTAACTTCATGGTGTTAAATAATTCTATGAACAAAGATGGTGGGGGGGGGAATCATTTAATAAATTACTCACCGTTTTAAAGATCTTTTCTTTTCACGAATTCCTACAAACAGCAAGACAAGATTTTGACAAATTAGCAAATTATGAAAAGCATTCTTTTATAAGCTCCACTGTATAGATTAAAAACTATGCATAAAAAAGTCAATTATTTAATTTTGTAACAAAGGCTATAAAAGTTTTGATGCTGAGAGAGTAGCAACTCATACCTGTTTATATGGCATATACTGAATTGACCAAAAAGGCACAAGCAAGATTTATTCAACTGAACATTACAGCATCTCTTGAATATTTCCAGACAAAAATCTGAAGACTATATAAAAAAAGGGAAATCTAGGAAAAAAATTCAGATCTTGTTGGCATTATTAATGGATTTTTTATTTTTAATTTTCACTCATTATTATTGCTAATAGTTTTAGGAAATATAGACATTACAAAATCATTTATATCTTAACAGACTAATAAAAAATTTCAGTCTAAAATGAAATATATAACATTAAAACCAAGGATAATTTATAATGGCTACCAAAATTCCAAAACCATAAATACTTGATCAATATTAATACTCCCAATCAGTGTCATGAATCTTTTTGTTACTTAGCAATGCTAATAGAATCTTTATTTTTTATCTGTATTGTTAGTTTAGGCTATTTGTTTTGCATCCAACTTTTGGTATTAAAATAATAAAGTAAATGAAATAAAATGAAGTAATCCATTTATAGATACTGGAAAAATGTTGGATTTTAAACAGTCTACACACTGACAGAAAATGCAGTAATAAGTAAAGTGAATGTATTTACAAACATCATTCACAAAAATTCAATTTAGCAAATAATTTCAACATTTAAGACAATGGCTGTTGATGTAACAAAGAAAATATATCACCAGGAATAACATACTAAAAGAAACCAGAAAAATATCTTTAATATAAAAACAAGCAAAAACAAAACAGTGTGAAAGAAATATCTAAGTACAAGAACATGCAAATTGAAAATATCTTGATATCTTATTCCATAAATAAACTGAAAAACAAAAACAAAAAGAAAATAAACAATATTGAATATGAAAATGTGGAGCTGAAAAAGTAGACAGATAAATTGATTTTCCTGCAACTAGAAGTAAAGTTAGATACCAGATTTACATTTTGTGAAGAAAATGAAAAAGAAGTGATAATAGCCAAAGTTGTGAAATAATTTACACCAACTTAAGATCAATGAACTATGAAATGTGGGATAAGTTCTTTTGGATTTTTTAAAATTTATGCTAATTTGACATTTTAAAGATAAATAATTAAAATATAGATAATTCAAAGAATAAAGTGTCTAATTTAAGAGATTTCATATATACATTCACAAAAAACAAAAAGACAAAATAGTATTTATAGTATATAAAGAAGCTTAGGTTTTTAGTAAATGAATTTGCTGTTTTATTAAAATAGTTTCCATCACATTAGCTTTCTTTACAATAAAATCAACTAAATTTTTTCCAGATTAAAGCTTATTGCCTGTTTTGGCAGAAATTATCACTGGATCAAAAACAAACTTAATTTTGAAATTGTTCTTTTTGGTAGCATAAATAAAAATGGTATATAGTGAAATTTTAAAGTAATTGTGCAAATGTTCCTTTTTACTATTTACTTTACTAGTTGTTTATCTGTTAAAATTGAATCAATTCTTAGATAATTAAAAAAAAAAAAAAAAAAACTCCTTTCATTTCTTGAAAAAAAATTTGTTGAAATGATAAAATCCTGCACTTATATATATGTAGCTGAATTTCTATTTGAAGTATCATTAACTACCTTTACACTGGTTGCTAATGGTATTGATGGATGGTTTTTGAATGAAAAATATACTATATGATATATTATAATGCAATTATCTCAAAACAAATTTCTTATGCAACAAACCACATGGTGCTCAGAGTATTTTTTTAAAAATCTATTTTCAGTCAAATCAAATTTGGAAATGAATGACTATCTTCACCACACACAAGAATCTTATTTACATAGTGATTTAATAATCCATCTTTAAAGTCAACTCTAAAATGTTAAAGTGATTGTACATAGCAATCTTGCTCAAAATTTTCAAATGCTTCAAAGATTATAACAATAGCAGAACATTGTTGCAACCTTTACTGTGAATTACAAAAATGTCCATCATTGGAGCTCTTTGGCTCAACTGAGAATGACAAATTTTTGCCAATTAATGGGTTAATAAGGAGTTGTTATTTCTACTAAAATATTCTAATTTTAAAAAGTTGGAGAGGCAAAACGTCTTAATTATTATTTTTTTTTTTTTTTTTTAAATAAAAAAAATTAAAATATCAACCAGATAATAAATTGAAAGAAAAACAAGTGATTTCATTAGAAATCTGACACAAAAGAAAATATTCCTTTTAACAAGTACAGTGGCCAAAGAAATTGAAAAAAAAAAAAAAAAAAAAAAAAAAACAACATTTAAATAGAAAACCCAATAGGGATACCCTCAATATCATCTCAAAATGTAAATTTTCATAAAAAAATTATTTTAAACTCAACCTTATCAGTGTGAACATCAAAACTATATCAATTAAATTACTGATATAAGTAAAAGTTTAAACAATTTATTATACTATTATTTATAAAATTATTTACTAACTGTACATATTAAATTTGCAAGGGAATTAAAAATCATCTAAAACATTAATTCCTCTTAAAATTTTTTTCTCATCTGTAAACTACAAGTCTTTGCAGCTTCATTTCAAAACATCTATAATTCTATCCCATGTAAACATGTTTATATAAAATATATAAAGAAATTAAAAACAACCTCCACAAGATAACTTTTCACAGAATCAATTAAAATAAACAAAACAAGAAATGCATAATATTTAAAGGATGCTTCAAAAAAAAAAAAAAAAAAAAAAAAAAAAAAAGATTTGTATAAAAATGTATTCTGGCTGGAACTTGAGTAAGTTCATGCACTTTAAACATACAAATATTTTAAAAGATACTAAATATAGTAAATTAACTAATATTTTTCTTTCTTGAGTTGTAAATTGTATACAAATAGGAACCTTGTCAAAAATACTGAACGCTTTGAGTTAAAATGTCTACCCACAAAGATTTATTAGAAAAACATTTAAACCAGTAACCACCTAGAAGAATTTAGAATAATTTTTCAACTATTACATGTTTGTAGAAAATACCAACCATTAACAAAGAAATCAGCCTTGATAGAAAGAATAACCACTCCACAAGAAGTAAGACATAGAAAAACAAAAAACAAAAATAACTATCAAGCAATATAGAGAAGTATAAACTAAAAAAATGTACAATACGCATATGTTAAAAGGTGAAAGAATGCACGACAATGAAAATGGCCATTTCTTCAAACACATACTGCTTCTATTGTTGTGCTTATTTCTGCCGCTCAGTCTGTCGCCATCATGCTCGCCATCTCTCTCTGTTGGAGTAATATCTAGAAAATGAAAATGAATCAATAAATGAAAAGATGATGTCACAGGATTTACACTTTGAGAAGGCTTTTACTTAAAAATGATTTTATGAGGAACTTGGCAGGCATTTAGTTTTCTCTTCATTTGCTTAGTATAAAAAAATAACCCCAAACAAAGAGTTGCAAAAAAAAATAAATAAAAAATAAATAAATAAAAGTTGCCTGATTATTTTTCAAAAGGAAACTCCAGCTTACAAGCATACATAGGACTATTGCTGTCCTGTTAAAAGCTATCATCACTGCATTAAAAATAAATTAATGGAAGAAACTAAAATGACCAGATCTATTTAAAATAAATGAATATATTGAAAAGATTCAGTAGAAAATGCTAACCAGAACAGATAAAAAACTCTTCAAGTTGTAATGCTTGAATTCATCACTATATAATGCGGAGAGAATGTTGCCATATTGGGTAAACCAAGTATTTGAATTATGTCATTTAACAGGTAAATGATCCTATCTCTGTTCCACTTCTTTCTCACTTGCAGAGAGGGCATCATTTATTCTTGGAATTACAACTTCAAACCAGAACCTAACAACATTTCTCATTTTACATTAACTTTCTTATTTAATACAGTTCTAATAGAATTCTAACTCATCAGTCTTAATAATTGAGGTACTTTTATGTTAAAAATTAAATTTATACAAACCAATTTAAAATCAACCTGCCTTGAAGACATTCAGTAAAAAGGCATGTTAACAAACACAATCACTTATTTAGTGAAATTTCTTCAGAGACTAAGAAAACCATTCTCTTAAGCCATCAAATCCCTTTCAGGAAAAAATGAATAAATAAGAGTGATATCTTTATTCACTGCAAAGCACAAAAAGAGTGAAGAATCTTTTATCCAAAGCAAAATAAGACTGAAAACTTCTAAATAATTTTCTGTTATTAATCATGAAGTCATAAGCAGAAAATAATTTGTTTAAAAATGTTCAACTTGACAGCCTCAGGTTTTGTGAAGACTCAACTTTAAGACTTATCAAAGAATGTAAATAAAATTCTATCATTAGCTTTTTCTAAATCAGATCATGTTAAATAGTTATAAAAAAAAAAAAAAAAAATTAAAGTAATTTAAAACACTGAATCAAAGCTGAACCTAAAAGATTTTGAACAAAACTTTTAGGAAAAAGAAACTTAAATTTTTTTAAAATTTCTATTACTATTGTACAACTTGTTAGTATAAATTGAAAAAAAAATTATGCCAATAATTTTGACAAAATAATCACCTATACTCAAGTAGATTTAAGTAATCATCACAAGATCAATGTTGGATTATTTTTCTGCTTCTTCCATAATTCTTTTTAATTTATTTATTTATTTTTTTTTATAGTTAAGAGCACCATGTTTTTATCATGTTTTTCCCTTAACATTTTAACTGACCTGCTTTATTATAAAGTGTTATTTTTCTTGAATGAAAATAATATCCGAGTGAAATATTTTATGCTTTAGTACACAAAATGTTCTCATGATGAAAACAAAGAATAGCTTTTACAGATACAAGATTATTTGTGTATTTTAATTATTTTATCTTGCCTGAAAATTCCAAAAATAAAAATTAAAAAAGGGGAAATGTAATGGTAAGAAAAAAAAAAAAAAAAAACAAAGCAGGCGACGCAGACAAAACTAAATAAAAAGAAACCACTTCAAAAGTACAGACTTCTGTTGACATTTACTTTAGATTTTTCAGATATTCAACTTGACTAACTACAAAACCTTTCAAAAAGGCTAGCTGCTTCCTATGAAACTGACACAACCTAAGTTACTTTAAAAGAAAAATTTTCATTAATGTCAGGATTAGTGATTTATGATTTTAAGCTGTGGAAAGGCTGATGAATTTTATTTTTGATTTTAGTAACAAGTTCTCCAATATAATGGTAACTAGATTATAATTAAAATTTCTGGAAAATCTGAAATTAAGGACAATCTCAAAGTGAAATGCAATCAGTTTAAGTAAAACTAAAATAGAATTCAGAATGTTCAATCAAAATTGTTAAAAATATGAAAAGAAGTTTTGTTTTTATATATCTACTATATACTTTCATGTATAATCTGTAGAAATTTATGTGCTAACGTTTGTTCCAGTGCACATGACACTGCGCATCTTAGCTATAGAGGTCTGAACTGGAGGAACTAAGGGATCATAAGAACATAGAATAGCAATAGGCTTGTGACATTTATGGGAAAAGGGTTGTATGGTGGAAAACAATTCATCACCTACAAGGGTGCATAGACACTTCTGAACCGAATCAAGGCTGGAAAGTGAGGACTGGGCAGCACCAGTTCAGCTATGGCAGCAGTGCTCCATTTTTAGTCTGATCATCTGACCCTTGTAAATTATTGTAATTATTTCTTGTACATAGTAAATTGTAAGAGCATTCAAATAAGCAACACTGTCACTGTAAGCAAGACACATGAAATAAGTATATCACTGACCTTCATGTGACATTTGCATTGGACTTGGCACAGAATTATTTTGATATGGACCATTGAGAGCTTCAAGCAATGAAACAGCTTCATACCCAGGAGGAACTCCTTCTTGACTAACAAAATTATCTTCTTCACCGCCACCCTAAAAAAAAAAAAAAAAAAAAAAAAAAAAAAAAAGTGATAAAAGAATATTTCTAAATTTAAATTCATTTTACATGGCAGAATAAAACACAAATTGAAAATAATCAAAGAATTTATAAAAGTTCAGTAATTCAAAATATTTCAAGATATTGAAATATTGTAAATATTGTAAATAAGTTTTATTTCAAGTATTCTGTATAAATTGTAGTGTATGCTGTGTGAAGCGGATTATTTATATGAATATAATAGAGGATGTAATGAAAGGAAAATCAAATGGGTCAAAATATTTCCACTGAGCTATGACATTGTAAACAAAAAAAGTTACGTCTGAATTTCTGGGATGAGGAGTTTTACATGTGGACTATTGTCACCATCTTTGTGGTTGTTGTTGTTGTTGTTGTTATCACAACATTTCAGCCATTGTGCCATCCAGCCTTCATCAGGTGATTGATGATCGAGCTAACCTTCAGGGAGGGAAATTTGAAGTGAACCCTTTATTTAATTGGGGGAGGGGATAGATTGTTTTCATTCTGTTGTCCATGTCCAGTTCTTATTTAGTACTGCTCAGTTATTACTCACAGAGTCCAAGAATGTACCGCCTGGCCCAGGGATTGAACTCGCAATTATGATGTCACCAAATTCACAAACTAATGCTTCCCCCATGCACCCCTTTCACCATTTGTCAGAATGCCATCCCCCTCCTTTTCAAGGTGACATGCCAAATTCTATAATTGCTCTCCTCACCCTCTAAACTTACTGTGGTCACAATTCACCCCTGAAAGTCCAAAATTCACCCCTTGGGAGTGAATTTCACCACTGTTGAGAACCCCTGTGTTAATCTATTACACTATTCTCATGCATCAGCAGCCAGGTTAGGTTTAAGGTTCAGAGTTCTCCACTCAAAATTGTGCCATGGAACAATAGCTTAGTGGATTAAAGCATTAGTAATTGTGAGTTCAATCCTTGGGCTGGGCAGTATGTACTTAGAGTTTGTGGAAACAAGATGAGCAATAACTGAGAGGTACTAAATAAGAACTAGACATGACATGGACAGTGAAACGAGAACAATCTACTCCCATAGATTAAATAAAGGATTCAGTTTGTAATTCCCTGAAGGTTATCTGCATCAATGATCACCAGATGAAAGCTGGAGGGTGCAATAACAACAAACATGTGGCAATAGCCCGCTTGTAAATAATGTAAATAAAATAAGTTACAATCACAATTTCCCTAAAGACATTTTTGTCTTCTACTAGATAGATGCAAAAGTTTACAACACTATATTTTACAAAATGTTAGTGGGAAAATCTTAGAGAGTAAATTTACTTATTTTTTTTTTTAATTTATTTTTGTTTGGACAATCAGTCAACTGTTATTAATAAACTGTAGTCACTGGTGATAAAAAAATGGATTTATTGTGATAATTCAAAAAACAAAGAAAATTATAGATAAATTCAGAAAAGCTTTAAACATCTCAAATGGAATCTAGTAAGGAAAAGTTCTGTATTTGGGGAGAATGAAATGGAATCCTTTATTATGTATTACTGGAACGTTGACAAATTATTACTATGCAATGCTATAGTGAGCAATTGCAAGAGAAATGATCGGGGGGGAGGGTCAGCAACAAAGTCAACTGGTGATTTTCTTGCATGTCTTATGTTAGAAATGCATCAAATGACCATGGAGCAGGGATGGGAACTTATTCCACAAGTAACAGTTTCTAGACTTGTCATCTTAAAAACTATCACTTGTTTCATTCTAAGAAATGTTGGTTGTTTCGTCAACAATTCCCAAAAGTTCAAGATCTAAAGAAATTCACCAAATCAAAACTAGAATCATTCTTTTATGATAGAATACATAATTTACATGAAAGGTGGCACAATGTTAAAGAAAATCAGGGAAAATACTTTGATAACTGAATAATAATGCTATGAACTTTTTATAAAAATTTTGTTTAAAAAAAAAAAAAAAAGAAAAAAAAAAAAAAAGAAAGAGCAGCTGTAAACTTTTGTATCAATATCATACTTGTATATAACACATCTTAAGAGAAAATTCATTTATTCATCTTAATCTGCAAAGAGCCTTCATTTGAAGTACATTTATCAATGACTATATTAGAAAGGTCTCAGGATGTATTAAGCCTTTAGAGTTTTGAGAATTAGCCAAATCAGATATTAAAGGGTTTCCATGATGATGTAAAAAAAAGTCATTACCATTCTCCCAACATTTAATTACCTGAGTTAGGTTGGAAGATACCTGTTTTCTTCGCATGGCCCTAATCTGCAAAAGTGCCCTGAATGGGGCACGACAGATAGGACAGTTACTGGCCTGGTAGCGCAATGACTCTGCACAATTATTGCACAGGCACAAATGACGGCATGGAAGAATTAAAGTGTCACGCATGTCTGACATACAAATCACACACTCAGAACCAGTATCTTCAATTTCATCATCAGCATCCAGCTAAATAGATAAGAGAAAAAAAATAAATAAATAACTGATTATTCAATAAATGAATTATTTATGACTGGCATTTTTTCTCAAATCAGTAATCCTGTAAAAGGTCTATACTAAAAACCCACAAATTCTTAGCTTTAACAACCAAAACAATTTAAACAGTAAAACTTCATGGAACACAAACGTTTCTTAAATGTTAAAAACAATAATATAAACAAACTTATAATTAACCTATTGTATTTGTCACATGACTTAACATGAACATCAGTAACAATCAAAGTTTATTCTAATTTGCTTAGCACAAGCATCAAGAAATTCAATGTATACTGCTGTTTATATTGTTAGGAAAAGCCTTGGTTTCCAGATGTATGAAGGTAGAGGAATTAATCTAGGTTAACATTATATATATGCAATATTTTTTTAACAGTTACTAAATGCTGAAATTAATTTAGAACTTAAAGATGTATCAATAGCAAAATAAATTAGCTTATGGATAAAATTGTTCTAAGACATGATAGATGCACTTTAAAACAATGTAAAATATATACAACTAGAGAAAATTTCAATTATGTAAGATTTTTTTTTTTTTTTTCATATTAAGACAAGGACCACATAACCACTGCACACTATTACTCTTGTACAAATGTATGCACAACAGTTTATACAACTTCCAGCAATCATTAAAAATTTCTGGGCAAAAAAAAAGAGTTTATCAGTAATTGACTATAAAAATAAGTATGATTAAATAAAAGTAAAAGGCATAGGAAAGGTTATAATATATCCAAATTCTATGATTCAGGTTCACAAAGAGTAACCCAAATGAAAAATTGTGAAAATGTTAAAGTTAATTTTATATTTTTAAAGTTAATGCTACATATTTTAAAATGAATCTTACCTTTGATCTTTCTAGGTTTTTGTTTTCAATACCATAAATTTCCTGTAGTAAATAACACAAGCCACCAACACATTGTTTTTGTTTGAGAGGTTTAAGTACATAACCACTGTCAGCATTTTTTTCCACAACAGCAAAAGTAACATGAGAATGACCTGCATGCTCTGCAATAAGAGTTAATAAGAATGCATTAAGATTTTACATATATCTCTGGTCCAATATGTTAGTTAAGCATTTAACAGCAAAACTTAGTGCTGAGAAACCAATTTTGATAAAAATGGAAAAGTCAACAGAATTATAAAATAAGTATAAAAACGAAGAATATAAAACTAACAATAAGATTTTTTAGTGATTAATACACTTTCAATAAAAGCTTAATTTTCTATATTTTCATTTGAAAGAAATAGTGAATTTTACAAACCTTCCTCTTCTACAATACATTGGATAACAACTGGAATGACTTCTTTGTCTGGGTTATACTGCCACTGAAAAGAGAAAACAATATTCTGTTCATTAAACATCAATAAAAAGCTAATGATTTCATACAGAAATTTAAGTTAAAACTAATATAGCTGAATTAAAATTTATCTACCATGTGCATAAAATTTAACCAAATTATTTAGAAAACATCATGTGATACATTACTTTGTATCATGTTAGTAGACAGATAAATGTACAAAAAAGTCCCTTATAAAAGAAAAATGATAAATTCATACAGCAACAAGTATAATAGAGAAGTTATTGGAAATAAGATTCAAATTGCATAGAAACACTAATACTTGTACTTAATATGTTAATAACTGAAATTGAGAAGTTGAGAGGTTTGATGCTTTTTATACTTTTTCAACAAATCACCTGAGCTGAAGAAAAACAAACCAACTAAATATATTAGGTGTGTGCAAGATCCCAGCCATCTTTATTTAAAAACCAGAGCCTGAAACACAGCTGTTTTTTTTTTTTGCTAGAACTTTGTGCACATAGCTATTTACAAAAACAGAGAAACCATTAGTTTACTCACATCTTCTTCAGGGAACTTGCTTGGATCAACTACATGTGTTGACTGACTGAATACCTGATTGGCTCCACGTTTATAGTGGTAAGTTTCAGAATTCATGGAGGCAGCTCTGGGATGGTATCTAAATGAAAAATTAGGGTTGTTGAAAAGGGAGGAAAAGAGACAGAAATAGAGAGAAATAAAGAAAAGGGAAATTTGTAAAATCCCCAGGAAGATTGTTTCTAAAAGTAACTGACTACAAAGAAGTCCAGGTTTTTAATAACCAGCATTTGGATTCCTCTAATACTAAATATGCAGGCTCTAAATAAATTTATTGAAATTAGAAATAAATGTTGAAAATAATTGAAATACTAAATTAAGTAAATTAGCAGTCATAATTCTGTAATATGCCACATATTTAAAGATTCAGAGAAATCATAACATTTTAATCAGGTCACTGTCAATTGTTATGGAGAGGGAAAACAAAAAAACAAAAAAACTGTAATACACTGATACCAGTATTACAAAATTAACTGAATTTTTGTTAGAAAAATTATCTGAATAAAGAAAATCTATAATTTAATAGTTGTTTTCATCTTTGTTTTACCTGTCCAAACATTTTTACAGGATGCAAATTTCTAAAAAAAAAAAAAAAAAAAAAAAAAAAACTACACAAAACCTACTTCACACTTATTGAAATGAAATCCAAAACCCATGCTTATGAACACAACTAAAAAATTACAAATAAGAGAAATACAATTGCTTAAAAGTTATCATGCAAAATATTTTAAGAACTAATGTACAAGGTAAACTACTTACACAAGTTGGCCATTGCTGATTTCTTCCATGGCAAAGTAGTAAATGGTAATGGCACATTTTACATCAGAGTCAAAAGTGAATTCTATATTGTAACGGTGGTGGTTGAAAGTCTGTTCTGTGTCAGAATTATCAAGAGGAACTTTTTCTGCGTCACTGATGCTGCAATTTGCAACAGATACCAAGGATAAAATAATTTATTCTATAGTGGAGTAGGAAAAACATTAAATATTTTTTTTATATCCTTAAATCTTAACCAAGTGCAATTGTGAATATATTTGAGATTTCAGTAATTTCTAGGTGCTATTACTGAGTATTTTTCAATTAATTTTTATATTTTATTTCATTAGTGAACATTGTTTTTAACGTTCCTAAAAACACCAGCAATAAAGCTAATTTACATTTTTAAAAAAAAATTACATATTTTAAAATCAAGGTTTTAGTTGATTATGATGCATAAGAGTGATCAAAAAAAGTTCATGACCTGACAAGTAATTAGTTGAATTTCAATCTGAAATTTTCATCGTACAAGGCTTGAAGTATTTAATTCACCAAATTAAATATTATATGCACAAGAAAGGAGATTTATGCTGAAAAATATGTTGTTTAAAAAAAATAAAAAAATTCACTGTTCTGAACTTTTGAACACACACTATGTCCCAAAAAGTAAGGTACAGAGAGATTTAAATCAACCAGAATTAATACATTGTGAAGGCTATAACCACAAAACAGCAGGCAGTATATAAAAGCAAGAACAACCTTAATATTGAGTACATTTATATATGTATGAGGTCACAACAAAGATGACAGCCATTAAAAAACAAAGAGAAATATATTATATATATAAAAGAGAGAGAGAGAGAGAAAAAGATTTTTAATGCCAAGAGCAAAAAATTTGAATCCAAAGCAATTGATTGAAGAAAAAATTCCAGTACATTGGCATTTCTTTTCATCTTTTGGAATAGTATTACTGGTGTTTTTGTTTTTGGGAATGCTAAAAACAATGTCTAGTAATGAGATAAACTACAAAAATCTATTGAAAATCTTTAGTGATAACATCTACAAATTACATAAAAAGCTGAAACAAATTTTGTACAACCATAAAAACAGAATACAGTTTAAGAAAGTCTAATTCTAAAAAGCATATGTATATCAATTGTTTTTGTATAGAGTATGTATCTCAATTATTGCCGTTTTGAAAAGAATAATGAAATAGTCATTAACAATTAACACTAAATATTTGCCTAATTTGTAGAGCTAATCAGTTAACTTTATACTAAAAATTAAAAAAAAAACAATTACAATATACTTAGTATACATGGTCAGTTTGAAAAACTGAATTTACAATGACAATACAGGTACATAACGGATTTTCCAAGACCCTTAGTTCCAGAACCATGTGAAATCATTTTACTGAATCAACAAAAGGTCACGTAATAACAATAATACACCTCCGACCCATGAATTATGCATTTCTTATATATCTACAGCATCATCGACTGTGAGAATATTAAACTATTAGTAAATACAGCATCACCTGCAACTGCCCAGTGAATTAATCAGACAGTCATATGAAGTTCAAATCCTTGCTCATAATTTTATCTGAATTAAAAGTGCTGGGCCACCAGTTGCTTGAAAGTCAGTAGTGCACCTGTACTATATTATCTATTCTATAAAAAATTCTGAAAGGAAATAAAAAAAAAAAAATCAGTTTTATATCCTAATAGGATTACTGCTACTAGATTAAAACTTAAACATACTTGTTTGACACAATAGTCCTCTGATGATCCCAGAGCTAAATATATGATCATGATTACAAACCTAAATAACTTTAAAATAAAATTTTAAAAAAATGCTATATAACTATAGAAGAATCATTAGTTGAATATTATTAATTTTCTTGCTAAATGTTCTTTACTAAATTATAAGTACAGGTTATATGTCAGGAAATTATATAATAGTTATTGGTGTAAAACATCAGAGAAAGTAATACTGACCGGACAAAACGCAAAGTATCTTTTCGAATATTAACAAGACTCTTTAATGTTTTTGTAGGTTCATTTCCTTGAGGTAATGGATATGGAAACTGAAAAATTAAATTTTATGTATATCACAAAAAATTTATAAACCATGTCAAATTTAAAAAGAAGTAAATTTATCAAAATATAAAATATATCCTGTAAATACATTTTAGAATACACATTGATTTTCAAAATAACATTAAATAGGAAACTAAAAACATGACAAATTGTTATGCTGATGACATTTTTAAAATGCATGTTAGCACAGAGGCTAATTTTGTATCTAAAATTTATCATAATATTGTATACGAGGACATAAACCTCAAGAAAGTAGCTTAAGTTCAAAAGAATGAAACCTGGTCAAATATAACTAATTTGCTTTCAATCAGGCACGTTGAAATATATGGAACAAGCATACAAAAAAAATCTAGATCATAACTTTAAAAATTGACCAATTTCATTATCTATAATTCCCTTTTCCTCTGATGGAATGCAATCATTTTATTATTAGAAAATAATATTTGAATAATATATGTAAAATAGCAGTTATAAAAAAAATATATGATTAAAAAATAAGCATAATATACTTACAGGAATGGGTTTGTTTCCTAAAAAGTTCAGATCTTGATTTTCACCAAACAAATAAGCTTCTGGTTGTGTCATATCAAATCGTTCTCCTCCCATAATAAAATGACTGCTGAAGTAGCTGCCTGTAATTACATCACAATAGAATGACATGCAGCTAGAGACATAAATTTAGCTGAAGGATAGAATTAAGATGATAATTAATCTAAGAATCAAATCTAAATATGTCATTAGTCATGTTTAGAGTTTTATAAATACATGTGAAGACAAATTGTTGAAAAATGCCTATTGTACACTGCATTTAAAAGTATAAAGTATCTTTTCTAGAACTAATATCTACAAAAAGGCTTACATTTCTACTGCATGAACAAAAGTATATTCTATTTAAGTGAATGCAAAGGACATTGTCTTCAATTTTTTCTTTCTCTTTAAAATAAAGTTAAACTATCAGGTCTGTGTGAGGTTGCAAGTTACAGAAGACCATTTCTGAACAGATTTGTTTATTTTCCTCTTTAAAACGTTTTGTTCAATTGATATCATTAGG
This sequence comes from Acanthosepion pharaonis, assembly GCA_903632075.3. NCBI lineage: Eukaryota > Metazoa > Mollusca > Cephalopoda > Sepiida > Sepiidae > Acanthosepion > Acanthosepion pharaonis. The sequence continues at coordinate 2,890,600 of CAHIKZ030000269.1, forward strand.
AGTGGGGAAAATAAATAGTTGTAAAGTGACATCAAGTAGGAAGTAATGCAAAACTGGATTGTTGTTTAAGAAATTAGTTAAATAGCAACTTTCCTCTTTTTTTCTTAAGAGAAAGTAAATATGCAAATTAATATAAGATGTCTGACACTGGAAATTAAAGAGGCTGTCTGCTTTCTTGAAAATTGAAATGCAGAAGCTAAACACAAAGATTCTATAAAATAAGTAAATAATGCAAACTATTGCATTAGAGAAACATACAAGAACAAAATCAGTTGGAGTTGTACATATTTAGAGGAGGATTTGGCATTGCTAAGTTTTAGAGGATTAATTTTCTTTGTATCTTTTTATCTTAGAAGAATTCAGTCAATCTTTTTTTTTGTTAAATTTTTACATTAATATCATAATATATAGGAAAAATAGTTTGATGTTTGAAATGCTTAGAAAATTGATTGTCTAGATACACATGGGTGATCATGGCTTTTTATCATGATCAGCCATGTTCTGAATACATCTATATTTGTCAACAGAATGTTTTAATTGAATCTTATTACTAGTGATACCAATACTTTTGCAGATTCCAATTCCCAATACTGTTCTAAATTTCCAATGCGCAACAATAATACTCTAAGAAAAGCATCCCCATATGTATTGTGGTTTAACTCATGCATATATTTTGATAAAGCACAAAGAGTACCTAATCCAGTAGAACAGTGGATAAAAAATAAATGCAAATTTTAAATTTGCTCAAAGATATTTAATGAGAATTATTAAATATGAATTATCACAGAAACTTAAATAAATAATAAATGGCCTTCAATCAATCTTATCTAAAAAATTTAATCACTAATAAGTTTTACTGCCTAAAATAAATTTCTCACAATTAAAAAATTTAATAAATTTCTACAAAGAATCAAGTATTTTATTTTTGCTAAAAGGAGAAAAAAAAATGATCATTTTATAAGGTATGAGATTCAACTGTTACAAAACATTAAAATAAAATTAAAAATGATTAAAATCTTCATAAGGATGAGAAGAACTGTAAATGTGTATTTTTTGAATGGGATTGATTTTTTCAGTTATTTATTAGATGAAATTTTACTAGTTTTATTTTAAAAATATTAAAACAAATCATGTTAAAAGTGGAAAAAAAACTATAGTTTTTAATCACACAATATAAAAATGGGATAAAAATAATCATTAACTTTTTTTATACACTTCTACTTGTAAAACATTTGTTTCACTCTGAGGAGGAATAAATGAGAAAAAAAGTCTAAAATATCTTAAATGCCATAATTATTTAACACAGAAAAGTTCAATTATGCCAAAGAAAAATATTAGTAAAATAAAAATAAATACAATTTTTGATGGAAATTAAATATTTTAATACAAACTTTTGTGTGAAAAAAGCTTTTTTTCAGGAAATGTCAAATAAAAGTTTGTTTTTTAAGTAAATAAAAGATGAAAATCTGTTTTGAAAGCTATAAAATTTTAAGAATTACATGAATTTTGTAAAAACAAAATTTAAGTCTCATAAAAAGAATATTTACTTTTTCAAGTTTCGGTTATTTAAAAGAAAAATTATTTTTGTTTAGGTGCAGCATTAATTCAAGATTATAGAGTTTAAAAGAAACAGAAAAATGTTGAGAGAGAGAACAGGATTCAAAAAGACAGAAGATAACAATTGACATTGTATTTAAGTTTTTGAAGATTATAGTTGATAGGAAAGCAAGAAACTGTAAAAGAGTGCCACAAACGAGAAGTTTGGAAGAAAAAAACAAAAACAAAACCAATAGAGAAAAAAATTTCAGTTTTTACAGTTTCAACAGTAAAATGATGAGACCTAGTGCCAACTAGTATTATGTTTAAATTCATGAAGTTGAAGTGCACATCAGAAGAATTACCCTGATAATATTTATAAAAGCACAGGAAAGTTATGTTATGGTGGTGGGAAAGTGACTGATGCCATGCCAGGTCAGGACCGACGACATTGTGAATTCTTTGGATTCTGTTAAGAATCTGTTAGATAGCAGAAGCACCAAGCCAGATGTGACAGGAATAGTTAATGCATGGACAAATGGTAAACTTATAAATATGCAAGATAGATTCCAGTGAGAAAAATTGTCTAGCATGACATAGTGAACCAAGCAGCTGGCCTAGCAATTGATTCTATATAATCACTTATATGTCAGTAAAAAAAACATTAGCTCAAGAAGGTACAATAAATTACACTCTGGGGGTTATCATGAGCCATATGCTAATAGAAAGCAAAAAAAAAAATGTTCTCAAATATAATTAAAAGAGAGAAGTTTTGTTTTGGATGCATTAAAATTAAAAGCCACTTCTTACCCCAGTTAACAACAGAATGAAGGTCATTTTTTGAGATCATCTGGCAATTTGATCTTATTGAACCTATCAGACTTACCATTAAGACAGGAGTAAATAGTTAGTGTCAGTATAGATGCAAAGTCAAAAACTGATGACATCAGGAAAAAAGTCAATGATAATTAGAAATAAAACATATTCAAGGATAGAGCTCATGAGTGGGGATCCACATTAATGTAAAAAGATCTAAAAGAGTGGTCATTCAAGACAACTTTCATTTAGTGATTTGATAAAAACAATTGAATCAAAAGAAAAGTTCATCCAGAAGCAAAATAACGCTTTAACTTGGGAAGAACAGTATACCAAACCCTGTCAAATACTTTTGAGAGCTCTAAGGCAACAACTTCAGCTTCACAACCCTTATCTAAAGCTTGATAGGCACTTTCAACAATAACTGTTAACATATCAGCAGTTGACCCAGAGAAATGAAAACCAAATTTCTTGTCTGAAAGAAGGTCCTGTAAGTTGAGACACTTAACCAATTCAATGTTAATTATAGCGTCTAGTACTTTACCAAAGAGGTAGAAGACTAAAAAAACAGGAACTACAGAACAGAATTTCCAACAACAGGATTTTCTACCTTCATTGGGAATCTCATTTTTGTTGCTTTATGGCCATTTTTTTTTTTTTTTATCAAACTAAACTACAGGGTGTCCAGGTTAAATATGACAAAGTAATGTTTTTATTTTTTCTGATTGGTTTGGAATATTTGTAAACAGTGAACTGCAGTGAGACACCTAGTCACTACAGTTTTAGAAGTGTCAAAGCTAACTGATATGGACAAGTGGAAGCTAACAGAATATTAGAAAAGGGTAGCCTGCATCATAATCATTTGTACTGAGCATCAAAATACTGCAATCATGACTGCTGTTCAATGCTCTTTGAACACTGTGTAAACAAGATGTGAAATGGAGAGCTGCAACAGAGCTATGATGCTGTGGCTTGTAGGAAAGAACACAGCAGTCATTTTGATTGCCTCTGTACAACAGAATTCATTCAACAACTGCAGGAGAAAATGAGAGAAGACTCTGGCAAAGGAATGCATGCTTTGGTGTGGGAAAGTTGATGTTGCAATTTCCACCATAAATCTGGCCTTAAAGAAGAATCTCCACTACTAATCATACATGTAAAGGTCAACTTCTTTCAAAAAAGGCTTAAGAAAACCATCTGACAAAGATAAAGAAATTTCTGAACAAGGTGAAATATCCTGTTGAACCAGAGACAATACAATTCTTCTCTAATGAAAAGAATTTTTGTCAGGACCAGATACACCACAGCTTGCCTACAATCCATATAACATTCCTTGTGCCACAAAGACCAAGTTTCCCCAAACTGTGATGGTTTTTGGGTGTGTCTGAAGTGAAGGTAATGTCATGCGACCTTGCAGCTTTGAACAGTGTCTCAGGCTCAATTTGAATGGCTGTGGAGTTGCTGAACACCGTGGTCAAGCCTTGGTTGGAGAGGGTGGCTGCTAAAAGACCATATGTGTAATAACTCCCCTGATTGTAATCTCATGGATTATTATGTGTGGTGCATAGTTAAGAAAGACACCAACCACACTGCCTATAACACCAAGGCCCAGCTGATCAACAGGATTAAAGAGGTATTTAAGGTTCTCCCTAGGTACACCATGAAGGCCCATATGAGACAAATTCTGAGTTTGATATAGGCCGTGGCAGATACTGAGTGTGGCATTTTTCAGTGAATTGTCTTTTGATTATTATAATCTGTATGCACATTTTCTATTTTCCCAAGAAATTGATTTTTGGCTTAGATATTCACTTTGTTTTCCCTTAAAAAGGTCAAATTAAATTTAGCCCAGACATCCCATGAGCTTAACAATTATTTATTTTATGTAAAATATACAGAAAAGCTTTAATCACATCAGATAAAACAACATTTGCATTTCCTCAGTATAAACAGGTACATTTGCAAATCATTTTGGATAAATAATATACTGTATATACTCGCATATCATGCAACTTTTGAAGACCTAATTTAAGGGGGGGTCATATCATACACAAGATATAAAAATTAGCATATGTACTGCTGTCCCTGGCTACACTGTTGATCGAACTATAAATCCATTTACTGCAGGTAACAACTGGTTTTCATAACTTGAAATCATAAAAAGAGCATGCTATCATTGATATCACAAAATAATTTGTTTTGTTAGAAAGAGCAAGAAGAGATTTCACTCCAGCTCATTGGTAGGTAAAGTAAAATATTGCACTCTCAATGTAAGTTATACAATAAGTTTTTAGACTTAAATATAACATCAAAACAATTGTATATTAAATAAAGGGTTCAGTGCAAAATTTCCTGAAGAAGGCAGTAGAACACAACAATAGAAATGAAGCAAAAATTTTTTTTTAAATTTGTCCTTACAAAAATAATTCAATAGGTATTACCACAAATGAAATTCTAAAAAAGAAAAATCTTTTATTTTAGTTTTAATTTCAAGCTAATAGATTAAATTTAATATTTCAAATAAGCAAAATACTTTCAAAACTAATTTAAATTGACTGGAAAGAAGCTTTTGTTTTGAAACTACTAAAATCAGTAATTTTAGCACCACTTTTAGCCATTTGTTAATACAATATAATTCTTTAAAAAAAAAAAAAAAAAAAAAAAAAAAATTACTTTTCTGAAACTTTATTTAAGGAATATTAGTTGATTTAAAGTTAGATTAATCTGATTTGAAACAAATATTACTTTTAAATATTGCAAAAATGCATTTTTTAACACAGTGATAGGTGTTTATTTAAAAAGTTGTTGACAGGTTGACTAACAGACTAAAGTTTATCTAATTTTTTTTCTATGATGGACATATGTGTAAAAATTACTTGAGGAATATTTCTTGAGCCTTTAATTTTTAACCACCCAGTAATTTTAAAAATTTAGGAAAATATTCTCTGTAATTAATGTTTTATTGAGTATTTTTTTTGAGTATTTTATTTAGGTACTTTCTCTTATTTTCTGTATGGATATCCATATTTGCAAAAATCGGCACATTTATATACACAAAAAATAAAATAAAAATTCTAAAATATCGTTGGTTGATGAATTGTAGTAAGCTTTTTCTATTTATGATTAGTAAATATAGTTTTTACTTAATAACAATATCAACTAACCAGTACAAATTAACAAAGAAATTTAAAATTTTATAAATTACTAGCAGGAGAGCCCCGCATTGAAACAGTAAGAGATAGATCAAGTATCGAACATCATAAAGACTAAAAGATAAATATTAACAAAGATTATTGTTTAAGGTTGACGGACACGCATGTCTTAATTAGTTTTTTTTTTTTTTTGTTTTTTTTAAGAATTGGTCAAACCCAAACAAAAACATTGTTTTCAATCGTTATGAGTCTATCGACTGAATAGAATTTTATTATAAACAATTGTCTTGTAAATGGAATTTTTAAAACATTCTGAATGTAAAAATAAAGAAAAAAGTGTGCAAGAAACACTACCTGCCAAAAAAAAAAAAAGAAAAAAAAAAGTGAAGTTTTGTTGAAATCGGTTGAAAAAAATGTAGGAAATCCGATGCCATATATAAACGAACACACACAAACAACCTGGGTTTTATAAGTATAACTCGATGAGTTGTCCCCCTTTCATTCTGGCGCTAGAATCGTGTTTTATCGTGTTTTCAAATTGATTTCGTGCAAAAAACAATTGTTTTTCCAATTTTTGGCGCTGTCAGAACCACCACAAGGTAATTTTACTCAGTCCTGTGAAGTTTTGTTGAAATTGGTTGAAAAATGTAGGAAATCTGATCCAATATATAAACGTACAGACACACACACGCACACACACACAATCTGCGTTTTATAATAAGTAAGATTCTAGTTTAAATATTAAAAAATTAAAACAATTCTTGCAAAAATTCATTATTCATTTTTTTCTTACAGCAATAGTGTCTATCTTATTCATAAAAGCAATTATAAGCTTTTCTAATTAAATGATGTCTTATTTTCATTGCATTTTTTATTTTGCAATTTTCAGCAACTACTTACAGATAAATCTACCATTCATCCATGCTTAGAATATTGCTGCCTCATATAGTCCAGTGGCCAAAGAATCTGCAATATTATTGGTTCTGATCTGGCAGCTCAGCTCCAGTCACTTTCCCACTGCTGTAAGGTTGCCTCTATATGCCTTTTTTATAAATACTTTCATGATAATTGTTTGAATGAGCTCTTCACTATGGTATCTAGAGTTTTGAATTTAAGTGCAGTACTAGACTGGCATTGAGATCTCATCAATTTACAGTTGAGCTGGCTAGATGTAACTGTAAATTCTATGCTAACAGTTTCTTTTCTCACTTCTTGCTTGGAGAACTCTCTTCCAGCTCCATGCTTTCCCGCCAACTTTAATCTGCAAAAATTTAAATGCAATGCTAATCGCTATCTACTGTCCACCTGAGTACACTCTTCTTTTTCTGTTCATTATTAATGTTTGTGTTCCTAATCCTTCACACCCTGTAATCCCTTGTGTTTTAGTGGCATTACTGTCTTGTACGGGGTGAAAAAAAAAAAAAAAATTGATGTTTTAATTTAATTTAAGGATTCTGTGTATAACTAATAAAAGTATTAAGCAGCACAAAAATTAATTTCTCTAAATTTCATAAAGTTAAGGGTAGGGGGTTAATTTTTAAAAATGTTTTTACCAAGATTTTCTAAAAAAGAACATTTCTAAAATAATTTCATTCATTTGTGAATAAATCCCCAAAGTTTCATTAAAATCATAATCAATTGTTTTTGCACAAAATCAATAATTATTTGATTTTTGCAAGCATTTCCAAATTAATGTGCTTTTTACTGCAAAAAAGTCATTAAAATTTCCTATGCTAAGGAAAACAAAATTTTTAATTAAAATTTAGAACATTCTAAAAAGGACAAAAAAAATATAATTTAATAATCAAAAAATACTTTGGTCTTTCCTCTTCATAATATCAAAAGATTTTGACAATAAAGCTTTGTTTTATTAAGTTTGAGGGGTTTTTTTTCATCAGGGTAAGTTCATTTTTCGTGAATCTGTTATCTAAATAAAAATCCTAAAACAATTTTTGTTGAGAGTTGGGGATTGCATAATTTAATAAAAATATTTCTTTCAAATCTGACAGAGAAAATAAAAATCTATAATGAATATTTATAAAAGCATTTACTTTTTATTTTTAAGTTCAATTTTGAAATCCTTTTGCTTGTTCATGACAAGACTTTTTTTTTTTTTTAAAGATATTTGAAAAAAAAAAAAAAAACTGTTTCATGCTATCTTCACATAAATATTTTTAAAAGAATTTTATTTATTTTCACAATGGTTAGATTTTTATTTTTTGCATGAAATATCAAATAGGGAATAATTCAACAATTCTGAATTACCTCCTTATTAGTTATAGAAGGCTAAAAATAATCATATACAATGTATGGAGGTGTCTGGAATATTTTATGACATTGGTAGCAGAAAGAAAGCAAAATGAAGGCAATCAATAAATAGTATCAATTCACTAAGTCTACCAATGTTCTCCAGTTTGCTCCCACCCACTTTATAGCAGCACATTCTCTTGTTTAATAAATTTTCTTAAAATAATTAAAAGACCTGAGTTAATTAAATATTCCATACAGAATAAATGCCAAATAGTTTAAAAAATGGAAGAATAAATGCAAAGGATAAAAAATATTATTTCATTTTATTATTTTATTTTAAACAGTTACATATTCCTATTAATATAAAAGAAATTGTTTTACTAAGTTCCATAAAGAAATAATTTTATTTATAGAATAAAAAATATATTCCTAACTTATTGGTTATAGAAAGTTAAAAATGATTATTTTTTAAACAAATGAAACCAGTTTCAGCATTTAGTCAGTCTTGGGCGTTCATATTTAATTCAATTTAAGGCATTGTGTTTTTTGTTTTTTTTTAATTATACAGGGTTGTTGGAGTTAACGTCTATTGTTTGATCTATGAATTTGTTGACAATTTGAATATACCTTGCTGTGTTTAAATATAAATAAAGTAATTTTTTTTTTAATTCTGTTAATTAGCCCTTAAATTTAATAATTTTCTCTGAAAGAATTATCTAGGATAGATATTTGATTTACAAAATATCTTAAGTTTTCTGTCATTATTTTTCAATTTCTCAGACCAATGATAAATTGACTGTAAGAATGTTTTGAAATGTTCCTAAATGGTAATACTGTTGTTGGTTAGAATTTATAAAATTTTTTCTCTAAAGACAATTTTTCAATAAAATAGATTTCTCAAGTCCAGTGACTCTTTCCAGTTTTTACCTTTTATTGTAGCATGAAATGTAATCATCTTGATTGCATAATCATTTTCTCTTTCTATAATATCCATTTTAGTTGTTGCTGCTGTTGAATATTTTCGAGTGATGTGGTTTCTGTTATCTGGTACAGTTCTTTCTTTGTGATTCTACAGCACCAGTCCACAACATTCAAAGAAGGATTGTCTTCAAGATCCACAGCCTCTAAGCCTTTTTTCATCATTGATCTTAGGAAGCGGTTGTATACAGCTGACAGTTTAGATAATTCTAAATGGGTTTGGTATCATGCATGACATCTACATGAAAGTCTCGCTCTGACAAGGCTATTTAAGAACATGACTCAAGTTTTCTGGATAGTGTTTTGGCTTTGTAGCAATTTTGGGCAAATATCTGTAGCACAGCTCACTCTATGTTCAATTTCTTTTTCTCCTATACTTAATTTATTATAGCTGATCCATACTATGAGGTATTTGAAGTGCTTGAAATATTTTCTAACTCCACATCCTGAATTTCTATGATGGATTCAGGGTATGTGCCATTGCTGTTTTCATTCCAATTCCAGATCATAGTTTCCATTTTGGAAAAGTTTATTTTGAGTTCTATTTCTTGGAATATGTGGTAGAGGATGTGATTTTTTTTTTTTTGTTCAAGATCATTCTTATTCCAACTATGAATACCTATGTCATCAATATAGGCCCCTCATCATCACTACATTGGCCTCAAACGAAAAGTAGGATCACTGTCTTCTATTAGTTGATTAGTTTTGAATGTGGTATGGAATGTTTAAGTATGTTAGGATTAAGGACTAACTTTTTGTTTCCATAGTGCATTAATGCATGATAAATTTCACCTTTGGGGGATGCATTTCTCATTCAAGACTTTCTACATAAAACTGAGAAACTTGTTATTGAATTTGGAGAGAAAGTCATCTATTTCCAGAAATTTAGCCTAAATACCTAGTGTTGTTTTATTATTCCTTAGTTTTTTTAATAGCTTTCATAATTTCTTCATTAGGTTCATTATTGTTTATGTCTGGAGACAGACTTTGTAATGATTTGATGTATATTGATATTTATTCTATTTCTGCAGGCATCTTTAGTATGGTCAGAATAGAAATGTAAAACTTAAATGCATAAAATTATTACTATTTTTTATAGATTAGCTTTATGCTATTATCTTTCAAACAGAACCAAAATTTTACTAAAAAGAAAGATTTTAAATAATTTTAAATGTAATGTTTTCAGCTCAAATTTTGGCAGTACCTAATAGAGTTGATTAATCTTTTTGAAGAAATATTAATTTAGGACTTCTTCTGATAAGAGGAATTGTAGCCCATTTTCACATTTTGCCCATTAAGTGTAATTCATGGTTCCCCAATAAGTACATAATTAGAACCTCAGTTCAAATGATGTATTTCCTGAAAAACAAAAAAGCTTCTTCCAATTTTGTCTCTAAACCAAACCACAGGCTTAAAAAATAACTTTTATACAATCAAGCATACTTAAACTGAACTGGCAGTCTTATCTGATCCTTTAGTTAGCAATATTATGTATGAAGAACTAGTCTATTTGCAGCTGACCAATGAACCAGTGTTGTATGTACACTTAAATCAAGACTAATATATTGTTGTTTAAAACTTTCAGACAAAAATTAATCATATAATTTTAGTTGAACAAAAATAGAGGATAATTTCATTTAAAATCATTTTTTTTACAAATTACATAGGAATTAAATACGTTGTGCCAGCATCTTAATCATTAAGAGACAACATAAACATCAGGAACAGCAACACAAATTTTTAAGAAAAAAAAAAAAAAAAAAAAACCAGGTATATTGTTGTTCCTTGTTTAAATTAAAATTTGAGTTTAAAATATTATTAAAAACTTAATTCTATATTCTTATCTTTAGTTTCACCATTTAGATTTTTAGAGTTAATTTGTAAGAATCTTATAGAATTTTAAAAATGACAGGAAAGAGAAAAGAAAAAGCGATAATAATAATTTTCAACTTCATGATACTGTCAGTACAATTATGCCACTTAAATGATTGAAAAAGGAAACAACAAAATCAGAAACTTGTTTATTTTTTGATTGGGATTATTTACCGAAAATTGCAAGAACGAGTGACGTTTCAAGTATCCAAGCAGAAAAAAAATTTGTTTTAAGTGTACTGTTCCAAAACATACACAATATATGCAAAAAATCATTTTTCCTTATAAAGTAAAAATCATAAAAGTAGTCTTCTTTATGCAGTGTCAATTCAGAACTTGGTCAATGATGGGTCTTCACAACAGTCTGTCTTTTGTAACTTTTAACAAGGTTTGTCTTTTTTGCTATTTCTTCTAATCTCTGTGTTGCTAACCATTGACACAAACTCATTAGAGTTGATTAGTTGATTTATTTAGCAGCATATCAACCTATATAGATTATTTAATATTGAAATCTAAATATTTTGAATCCAATTCCATGCCTTCAACTAAATATATTTTGAATGCAATTGTATGACTTCAACTACAAATAATATGTATTGATGGTCATTTCGCCATAGATATGTATTGATGGTCATTTCGCCATAGATATGTATTGATGGTCATTTCGCCATAGATATGTATTGATGGTCATTTCGCCATAGATATGTATTGATGGTCATTTCGCCATAGATATGTATTGATGGTCATTTCGCCATAGATATGTATTGATGGTCATTTCGCCATAGATATGTATTGATGGTCATTTCGCCATAGATATGTATTGATGGTCATTTCGCCATAGATATGTATTGATGGTCATTTCGCCATAGATATGTATTGATGGTCATTTCGCCATAGATATGTATTGATGGTCAGTTTTTTTAAATATAAAAATGAGTTTTATACAATCATAGTGTTTGAGAGAATGTACGGTGGAGTAATGGATAGCAGCTCAGATTGTGGAATCAGAGAGCTGAGTTCGAATTCCAGTGGAATCCATTACATTCACTTATGTGCTAATGCCCTTGGGAAAGGTATGAATCCTCTTCTCCCCGCAGCTATGGGTAAATAGCAGGACAGACCGGGTTCTATAGTCTTGGATGGCAACTGTTCTACTGCAGAAAGAAATGGCAACCTACAGTGGAAAAAAATCTGCCTCGTCAGTCATGTATCGAAAGATACATGATCACCTACGCATGTATCATGGATGGCACATGACTGACTGAGTGTTTGGTTTTTGTTTAGAGGTTCACTAGTATTTGCCCATAACAAGGACACTAACAGGTGCTACCAACCTCAAACTTATTAGGGAAGTTATTCACTGCTTTCTTTATGCTTATTGCCTTTAAATGTTTTGTGAGTGTCAAATTCCCCAAGTCCTCTTTCCTCATTATGTACCTATAAATTTCAATTGTCTGTTTCTAAGTATACATATTTATTAAATCTTACTGCTGAAAAGCTGCCTGTTTTCAGAGCATCACTTATTTTGCCTAGTGCTTTTATTTTTTTTTTTTATTTTGATATAAGGCACAGAAACAAACAATTTTTTTTTAAATCAACAACCAACATTAGTTTAACAATAAAATGCAATAGCATTTGAATTTGATTAATCTACTATTCTTAGAGAAGTTTGGGCAGAAAGCTACAAAGGTACCCAATAAGAATCGAACCCACTTTCTACTCAATTCTCAAACCAGACTAGCTCGATAACTATGCAAAGGTGCTCCTAAAAAGGGAGTTACAAATTCGCCATCCAAATTGATTAAATAAATACTAGCACCATCGACAATAGTAATGCCAATTTTTAATAAGAAATTTTATTTTATGAAGAAATGAAAATTTATATTTTGTCATTTTGTCTACGAAATTTGGATGCGATGGAAAAAGTTATTCAATTTTAATAGATTTTAAAAGTTGCGAAAAACTGCTAAAATAACTAAATTAAAAGTATTAGAGATTTATTTAGAAGAAAACTAAAGAGTAAGAGTTTATTAAAGAGATAGATAAAAGGCAAAATAAAAGTAAAACGTAAAAAAAATCGATGTCTAAGTAATAACTAGTTTTTATGTATTGAATATTGTATCTTTGACTTTTATATTTTTAAATAATTTAAATGACAAATTATTTTTTTATATTCAAATAAAATCAGATGACAATTATTTAGTTTTCTTATCAATGGCATCAATTTTTTTTTTTATTTAAAAAAAGTTGAAATAATTAAAATATTTCTAGTGGATGTTGTCTAAGAAAAAATATTTTTCTCAGTTACTTTTTTTACAGACACAGTGGTAGGTAAATTGAACACTAAAGTTTCTTGCTTTATTTTTAGTTTATTATATTCAAATAGAAAATTAATGAAAAATAAATAAAAAAGCAAAAACGATGATAATTTTTTTGATGAAAAACTGATACAGCGGATGTAAACAGGAAAGGAAAAATATGAACAAAAACATTGAAGTAAAAGAAGATTTTTCACCAACCTGATTTGGGAGGATATCTGTATGCATTATTATTGCCATAGTCCACCACATCATTCCCTGCATTTCTACGACTGGCTAGAGCTCCCATCTTGGATTATTAATATTTTGAGAAGCTTGTTGATCATAACACAATACTTAGCTGGGTATGAAGAGCAACATAACAAACTAAGGGCGGATGCACGCTCAAATAAAAATATTATTCCCACACCTGTCACTCTTCACTTGCCTTTCAATGGCGGCCACAGCAGACGTCACTCAGTTTAGTATCGCATGGATGCGAGATATCTTGCGAGATTTGTAAAATGTAATTTTTTTTGTTACTGATTATCATAATAGCCGTTAGTACCTAAGTTCAGTTCTGTTTTAAAATAATACAAAAAATTTCTTTCGTTTTGTGATTTTTTTTCGTATTTACGTTTGCCGAGTATTATTCACTTTCAGTCAGTAAGACGGCGGGTCGGCGTTTAATTCATAGAATCAACATCAGCATCGGTATTTTGAATAACAAACTACGCCCACTAATATGATTATTGACCAATCAGCGGCGTCAATTGCAAGTGAGCTGTCAATCACTGACGAGCAATAACAACATCAGAAGGCTGAGTCGTAAGTAGGTGAAGATCAACGGATCGGTGTTCATACACAGAAATGGATAATTTAAAACAACAAGTAATGATAAACCAGTTTGTCTTGGCGGCTGGATGTCATGCCGAACAAGCAAAACAATTGCTACAAGCAGCAAAATGGCAATTTGAGGTAAATTTGTATTCGAATAAGATATGATGCAGTAGTAGTAACGTGTCTGTTGTGTGGGGAACACAACATTATGGCGAATAAATGTTTATCATGATTTTTATTACACAAGGCAACAACATTTGTAGTTCTGACATTCCAGGCCGTTCTGACTTTATCATTTATATATATACAATATATATTATTTTTCTTTGAAAGCGTCTATTTGTTATATCACCAAGTCGTTTTGTAATTTGTTTTTCAGGCGGCTTTGAGTATGTTTTTTCAAGATTCCTCCGTTCCCATGTGTCGAACATGCAACGGCAACCATACAAACGGCAGCTATCCGGTGAGTGCGAATGAATTTGACTTAAAAAAAAAAATTCATCTTTTTTTATTCTCGTTATTATATATTAATTTATCACCAACCACTACTAATTCAAGACAATCACTTTTCTGTTGTTGTCTCTTTGTGACCACTGCTATTTCCCGTCTCCTGACCCGATTATCATCTGTAGTTGTCGTCGTCATGATGTTGACTCGCGTTCCACCATGTTTACTCGGCTACTTTCCTTCTTTATAACAAGTATGCTCTATCGTCTTTTCCCTTTTTTTTTTTTTTGTTTAACCCTCCACTAAAAATACTATCTTTTACTAACTAACACTTGTGTATAGAAATAATAAATACATGTCGCATTTACCTGTTTTTTGAATTCTATCTTCCAACAATAACAGGCTATTGTCATAAATTGTTTTAATGTTTATTATTGTTTAGGATTCGATTATATCTTTACTATTCCGATCGATGTTTTTAAAATAGTAGTCGGCAAATTATACTTGGTGTCCTACTACCAACACCGATACTGATAAAATATTTGTTTTTTTTATGTCATTTATTTATGGACATTTTAATGGCTAACTATGAAATAAATTATTCATTGTCATTTTGAATGTATACCAATCTGTATTTGAAATATTTTCGCACGCAATTTGTTTCAATTTTAACATCAACACATTCCATTTATTTTTTTTTTCATTTGTCACTGTTACCCACACTAATAAAATCTTAAATTTAAATATCACATTTTTTCTTTCTTGATTTTCAATAGATTCCCTTTAGTTTAATATTTTAAAGTCGACCGTATTTATTTTAATTTCTGAATGTCTACCGACTGTCTTCCTGACTCATCATCTTCCCAATTCAAGTTACTTTTAGAATAGCAGCAGCGAGAACAACAACACGCAGGACTGTGTGTACTATGTGGTGTGTGTGTATATATATATATATATAAATATACACACACTTAACCTTACTCATGCACCATTCAAAGTATAATATTGTGTGCAGCACACACATAAACTAGGAAATAAGTTTCACTCTCTAAAAAGCTTTGTAAATAAGTCTATATGGGTAACACATGTTAATTAGTACGTTAAGACCACTCTACAATTGGTCTCTCTTTTTGTGTCTGTCGGCGACTGAGGTCAAATTTAACAACCAAAAGCCAAAACAATTATAATTTATTAATTCTATCTATCCTATTGCAGACGTTTAAAGATTTTTGCTACAGCCTTTATCCAAGGAGAGTAAAACACTGACAGTATTTTATTTTTTAATAAGATTTATTTATTTGTTAAAAAATGGCCTCGGCAATAACAAACAAAGAACAAGTGTACGTTGTCAATTACGAGTTTGTTTTTATTATTAAATTCGTTATTCCAAATACGAATAAAAATAAAACTAATTTAAAAAAAACAAAAAACTTTGTGTATATGTTCTGTTTTATGTGTAATCAAACTCGGATTGTAGTTAAGTTTTTTTTTTTTTTTTTTCATATTTTTATCGTGTGTCTAAATTTAGATTTTAATATGTTAATTAAAATTAAAGCAATTAAAAAAAAAAAAAGAAACGCAATCCACAACTCCTAATGATTCAAATCATTCAATGAATAGAACTACTTTTTATGGTTGCCTTCTGGGGTAAGGAGAGATTAGGACTCTGAGTGAGGTTCATCTCCATTGAAAATACCAAGCATAGTTTCCTTCCACAATTTTTAAATCTTTTAAAAGATCTTCCAGAAATGTGGAAATTATTATGGGGAATAAATTAATTAATGGCTTTAAATGCGATTAAAAATAAATAAATCGACATTGTTGTGAACTGTGTAAATACGTGCACCAAAAATATTTTATTTGTAAATACGTACACAGACAGATCCACCCTAATATAGCGGTGACGGACGGCGGCACCCCAATCATTTACTCAGACATGTGTTCCTGTTAATGTTCAACCCAGCAGCAGCAGCATAAAGAATTAGCTTATTAGTCAACAACACGCACTGACTGTATACATTATGTACAGGAAATGGCAAGAGTAGCCCACATTTGTTTATTTCATCACAGCTACGACTGAACCTTTTTATTATTCATTTTAAAATGGCTTCAAAAGACGATCTGTCTGATTAGTTAATTAGAAATGTCTTTCCATAAAAGAAAAATTTTCAATTTCCATAATCATTTATTTCATTTTTTTTCTGTTACTCAATTCAATATTTAAGAAGTTCTTCACATTAGCTTGTTTTTATGTTTAAAAAATTAAGAACGTAAAAATATTGTTGCTTTTTTCTGATTTTAATTTTAAAATATTCTTGTCGCTTTCTTTGATTATTCAAAGTTTTTTTTTTTAATATTTGCTTCAATTTTCAGATATTTTTTTTCAAACGTAACTAAAATTACGAAAGGATCGCATGTAAAAATAAACCTTTTTGTTGTGTAATGAAACATTCTGATTTTTTTTTTTATTCTTAAATTAATCAATGACCTGCAATTCACACTTTTTAAATCACTATCACAAAACAAAAATGAGTCATTGAAATGTTCTTATTTTATCCTGACATACAAAAAAAAACAACCAACTTATCAACAAGTTCAGACGGGCCAAGTGTTTATTTATTTTTTAATGAACCTGTTCAAGTAGGGAGCATACTAACTAAAGTAACTTTTATTTTTAATTGTTTATTGCCAGCCAAGCAAACTACCTCTGGATCTTAAGTTTCATAGATTTGGGCTAAAACAAGAAAAAGTTTGTAACAAAATCGACAATTTTAATTTAAACAAAGTTTGATTTATGGGTGGGGAATAGAGAGACTTTGTTTTGAATTGTTACACAGACTTGCATAATTTTCAAGCCTCAAACCAGAACACTTTTCAATTTTTATTATAGGTTTTACTTTTGTTGTTACCTAACAACATCATTTAAAACTGTAAAACTGACACAAAGTTTATCACTGGGACATCATGACAAGCCTATAGTTTCACTGAATTAATTTTTTCAAGCCATAATGTGAAACCAAGTTTGTTTTAGAATTAAAGTAAACAGAAGTTTTTTTTTTTTTTTTTTTTTTTTTTTCTACAGGGGGCTAATATTTGTTAAAATTTAAAATCCTCATTTTAATACTAGCAATCAATTGTAGACAATATATAAAGAATTTAATTAAGCATCTTTTTATGTAAGAAACTTTACAGACGGTTTGATTCTTCTATTTTAACTGAATATTTTAAAAGAATGATAAAATAAAAATTACTTGTAATTAAAAAAAAAAAAAAAAAATTAAACAAAACTACTGGAGTGACACTTCTTAATTTGGAACCTATTTTTATAGCCCTAAAGTAGAAAAATCCTTGTTTTATTACTTTTTAATTTGTGTGTGCATAATGAAAGGTAAATCTAATAGTGCATAAAAAAATTATAACACTGACACAAATCTGAGTAGTTTCCATGAGAAAACCACATATAAAAAAAAAAAAAAGAAACTTCCTCTTGGGTGTATTTTAATAGTGGTTGTCTCTTTATTTGTTAGTTGAGAATCTGAGAATATACAATTTATGGAAATTTTCCAAATTTTAATTAACTTGTTTAAAATTACATGTGATGATGCTTTTAACAAGTAATTTCCTTAAAATTACTGGTCTTAGCTTAAAATTTAAAAGACTTATATTTATTTATGTGGAATCAATGCAAATAAGTTCCATGTAGCAGCTTTTAGAAATTAATTTTCATACATCAGAAACAGAATGGTATTGAAAGACTGATGTAGTACAATAATTAATTTGCTATAGTACAGGGGATTTGATTCTCGGACATCTTTTTATGATGCTTAGCTTAGCCTGGTAGAGGGCTCCATTGTTAGCGAGCCAATTTTAATCAAACTCGCTAACAATGGTTTGCAAGACTAGTTTGCTAATCCTTGCTATAAAAAGTATTAATATTTCTCCAAGATATCTAAATATACTTTAGTTAGAAAATAGAAGTTTTTGAAAGATTGTATTTTTACTTTAAAATCTCTGAATGTAAAATGCTACAAATGTTAAACAAGTGATATTGTTTTCTGAAAGTACCATTTTTAGAAAATTAGAGATATACAAAAATAGTTTAAAATCAAACCAAATATCCCTGAGAAAGGTAAAGAAATATATACTCTGTATACATTCTTCTATAGATAGATTTTTTTTATAACTGTCACTTTAACTATAGTTGGTCAAGAAAAGAATGATCAGTATGAATCGGATATTTCAAATACTGAATGCAATAATAAAGTAGAACTCTTCCTGGGCATTAGTAGTGGATATGTGTGAATAGTCTTACTTCAAAAACTAATCTGTTAAAATATTAGACAATGGATTATCCTGAAGATAGAATTGTTATTTATTCCCTTGTATTTCTTTTATTTCTTCATACAAGTGATTTTTATTTGGCTTTTTATTTTGGAATCACTTTATTATCTAATGAACTTATTTGTATACTTTGTCTGAACAGCATAGCTGATTATTGACATGCATCTGTAATATCTGTTTATTCATCCTTATATTTTTATTATTCTATTACTTTTTACCAATTTTATTTCATGAAATTTGGTTACCTGCAAATTAAAACTGTGTAACCACTAAAATTATCTATATATAATAATGAAAAAGTATTAAATTTTCTCTTGAATTTTTTTTTTATATATAAAATGAACTAGCTACATTAGAAATAAGTGACTCTATTTTTAGTTGATTGAACAATTAATTTGTATGTTATGGATACTTTTTTATTGATATTAGTACTAACATTTGAACATTTTCAACATATAATTTTATAGAATGGTGATGTCTTTGTGTGCAAAGATGTTATTATTACTATAATGTATAATTATGGTTTGCACATGTTTGTGTTAGTCCACTCTATTTCATGTCAGCATGAAAATATTACAGTTGGGAATTTTTATCCCTACACTAATTTTTATAATTCACAGTTGCTCTATATTACTTCTAGGCCATTGGCTCTAAGTAATGAACTAGACTAGGCTTATAAACCATCTTGGACATATGGCCTACTAGAAATTCAATATTCTTATTTACAATTTTGGGAAAACACAACACATTGACTAAAATTAAAAATAATCCAGTTTATCTTGTCTGTGAAGCTCTTTATTTTTAAATATATAACTGGTCAACATAGCAATGGTTTATGTTCATATATTTTGAATAAAAAAAATCTCTAAGACTTGCTCTCTATTCTTCACTTTTTAGACATTTTGAAACTATTTTTTCTTTCTCTTATAATGCTAAAATAATTTTCTTAGGAAAGAAGCATGTGGTCTGTTTATTATATATATGTGTGTGTGTGTGTGTGTTTACTTTTCTTTTATTTAATGAGTAATTTTACTTTTTGGTGCCCACCTGCTGAAAGTAAAATTACTACATTGTAAATTGCACTCAACCCCCTTGTAAATAGTGTGTGTCTGTATGTTGTATAAAGTGCTACAGCTGCTGCATCAGTAGTAGCAACAGCCACATTTCTCACCTCTTAACAACTCCACTATGCTGCTGCCACTGTTATTGTAAATGCTAAGTTGTTGACAATACCTGCTGCCTTTCTCTTGTACACTCAGTATACACCTTGTCTACTGATTACTTTATAGCTTTCCATTCTAGACTACAATTATTTTCTGCCTTCAAAAGTTATCTAATCAGATTACTTCCATTTGGATAATTTACTTGATTAATGCAATTTTCATCAATTGAATAATTTTATTTTGTATTTTGAATTTATGTATTGTTTTTAAATATAAAACAATTTTTTGATATATAAAGCTACTTACGAATATTTTAAAGTGGAAGTTTTTTTTTTTTTTTTTTTATTAAATACCCAGAAAGTCATAACAATTTATTTTTGATGCAGCAATAAGTTACATTTAGGTACTGGTTATCAGATTTGTCTTCCTAAAATGTTGTTGCAGATAGATTTTACTAAACCAACTAGTTTACTTTAATTAGGTAAAAATATGAATAGTGGAAAGGTTAAGCAAGTTCTAACCTTTTATTTTCCATTCAACTTTGTACTTGCTCCTGTGATTCTTAACAAGTAAAAATAAGGTTTGATAGGGTAAAAATTTCATTAGAGAGAACTTTTTTTTTTTTTTTTTTTTTTTTGCCATTTATTGCACTTACATTGTTTACAGTGGATCATTTTGCAGGATGTCCTACTTTTAAACATTTTTAGAAAGCTTGTTATCTTTTTAGTTAGAACAGCAAAATATCTTTCCTTTCTATAAACTCCTTTTTATTCTGAAGTCTATTTTAGAAAATAATCACTTATTTTTTTACAACCTTGAATATTTTTCTTCAATTTTATTGTGATGATTTTTTATATGGTTATGAAAATCTCCTAAATGAGGTTGATTACAGTATTTATAGAAAATTATCTAATCATGAAAATGTTTCTGTTTTGAGAGAATAGTTTAGATTAACTTGAAACCTTTTATGTTCAAAAAATTTTAAATCCGTCTATCATTTACTACTCAGCAGACATTTTAACCAGTTAATGCTTGATGCATTTATGAAAAATATTTAAATTAACTTTTCATTATTATTATTATACATGTAAGAAGGAAAATATTGCAGTTTCATGTTTGATTACTTTCTTTGTTTATAGAAATATTTAATTATTTTCATGTACATAAGATTTGTTTTAATGAGAATGGGGAAAACTTTTCCATTCAGCAATTTGCAAAATAGATGTAAGGTGTGTACATGTTAGGATTGTTTCAATTTTTAAATTTTGCTATCAATTTGTTACATTCCTCTCTGACTAGCTATGTAAGGTCATTTTCTGAAATCAATTTGATATTGTTAATAATAAAGTATCAGTTTGGTATGCATCTTAGTTATTCTGTATTTTTCAGGATTATATTTATATTACTGCAAACCTAACTTTTCTCTTGATATATAAGATGATGTGAGAATTACAATGTTTTGGGGTTATTTACAATTTTGGAATCAAATCGTAAAAAAAAAACTTAAACAGCGGAAGTTTGAAATAATAAACAAAATGGTGGATACTATTAGGACCTTTTCTCTAAAATTATTTGAAATAAAATTGACCTGTGTTTGCTTGTTTAGTTTCTTTTATTTATCTTTTAAAAAGTAGATACCAAAAGATTGAAACTTTCCTAAATTTAACTCGCTGTTAATTGATAAGTGTTACTCGGTCATCTCTTGCAAACAAAACTGTATTGAATAATTTTGTTTGAAGTAATAATGAAATGATTATTTGTTTCTTGGTAATTTTCATTAAACAGTGATGATAATATAGCTAAAGTTAACTCGATCTGGCATAACTAGTGAAGTACCCAATGAAAAATGATTTTGCCACATGAGTGAATTGGTCCAAGAAGACCTTATGAACAATTGTGCTATAGCAGCTGCTGATAATGATGTTGATTTGATTGGACAAGACATATTCCAAGTTAGAATATTTCCAAAAAGAGAACTGTTAACTTATTTTTGCCAGAATGAATTTTTAGGTAGAGTGAAATCTAAAAAGAGCACAATGTTGTGTCATCTGTGAAGGATAGGAAAAATTTACAAATAACCAATTTTATTTGGTTGGATTTCTCAGCTAGGGGTCAGGTAAAGAATGAGTGTTTTAGTTAGGCAGAGCAACCAGCCTCGGAAGATAACTCTGAATTGAAAATTGTAGACATGGTAAGAAGAAACCTATTATTCTAAAGAACAATTATGTGCACAGTTTACAGACTTTCAAGAAAAGATGTAGAGAGTCATAATAGCCTGTGTTCTGAAAGGACTGTGTGTGTGACACCTACTTTTCTCATCTATGCCACTCTTCCTTGTTAAGATGTAGCTTCAATCAGTTTAGGTGTGATAATATTGAGAAACCTTGTGTATACTACAGAAGATCTTCATATTCAAATTGTTGTCTGATAAAATCATGATAATTTCAGTCAAGATTGGTTCATGAAAGCAAAAATATTGGGAGTGTTTACTTCTGAATACATAAATTAAATGTTCAATATCAGAGCATTTATAGATACAATGTGGAAATAGAAATTAACTGCATGGTGACTGTAAGTTTTGTGCCTTGAACATCTTCAAACCATATTGTTACACTAAAATAATGACAATTACTTTTGGCATTAAAATGACAGTCACCAATCACCATGCATGTATTGATTATGCTTACACTGTATGTTTGTGCGTGTGAATATATGCATGCTCAACCCTTTGGTTGAATGTCTATCTTCCCAATTTTGATGAAATACTTTTTCCAGGATCCATTCTAATATTGATTTTTTTTTTCCTACTTTTACACTTTTTTAAAAAAAATTTTTAAATCTCTCTTATAGATGTGTAAAAAAAAAAAAAAAAACTTTATATTTATTTATTTTTTCTTCAAATAAATAGGCAAAATTCATGCAAACTGAAGTCTTCCAATTTTAATTAAATTTCCCCACGTCTACTGAACTCACGCTGTTAACGTATATACCAGCTGTCTCTTAATTTTTTTAATTTTAAAGCTAATGACGAATGAATTCGGTGAGGATTTTTTTTTTGTGTGTGTAGTGTCACCAACACCCATTCTTATTATCGAAAAACAATGTAAATAACTTTATTTTTTATAAATTGAATTTGTACCTGGAGCTTGGGAAATGGTACAGTACATACTTTTTTTTTTTTTTTTTTATGGAGATTATGAGAAATAAGGGGATTTTTATTAAAATCACAACCTTCGATTCG
The DNA here is from genome assembly GCA_903632075.3 of Acanthosepion pharaonis. NCBI lineage: Eukaryota > Metazoa > Mollusca > Cephalopoda > Sepiida > Sepiidae > Acanthosepion > Acanthosepion pharaonis. The sequence goes on from CAHIKZ030000269.1 coordinate 2,913,533, forward strand.
TTTCCCATTTTGAATTCTTCATGTTTGCAATTTTTACTGATTCGGATGATGGGGATGATAAAAAACTATTTATTGTATAATCTCCCACTATCTTTTTAATTGATGAGGTTGAGATATAAATATCTGAACGGCTTTGCACTTTTCATTCAACTGCAGCTGCTGCTGTTCATTGCATGTATGTATGCGTTTTAGTAGGTCACCTGACCCACTTGATTACTTCACCCCCTCCACCTCCGTCTCATTGTCTGTTGCTGCTGTTTCATATCCACTGTCGTTGTTGGCTACTATTTATTTTTAACACTGCATAATGAATGATACCACTCGCTGTTTGAGTTTAGCTTTTCCTCGGTGTTAGTCTCATCATTTAAATTTTAAATCTGTATGACTAAAAATATGAACTGAAATTTTAGCATTTTTTAAAAATTAGTTTAGAAAGTTCAAGAATGCAGTCTGATATCCCGGGAAACTACGATAATTCTGTTTCCATAATATCGCGATTTGTTTTACTTTCTTTGTAGTTTTGGTAATAGAGCATTTTCTTTCGAATGTCAGCCTCCTGTTTTTTATTTATTTGTTTTCCATATCAGAATAGTTCAGCTTAACGGAAGAGCCGGGAGCAATTGTGTTGCCTTATGAAAATAAATAAAAAAAACAATATATTTTCTTGACGGTCTGAGATTACATAACAATACTCCTTTTATCACTCACGTTTTTATTTTTTATTTTACAAAAATACGAAGCTTCATTCAGCATTTTGAGTTTAGTGCTAGTTTTTATGATCAGTTTTTTACGCAAAAAATAAGGGATCGCATTTAAGTTTTTTGTTTGTTTGTTTTGAAGATTTTCATTTCGATGACTGGTTGCATTTACACACACACACACGCAGGTAATTTATTTTTGGAAGAGTTTTAAAATTCATTCAAAAAATTCGGAAATCCGACTAGAAGTCGGCTTAAACGACAGTTGATTTTCTTTTCCCGAAGATTTAATTTAATCTCTTTTTTCAATTTTTTATTATTCCAATTATTATCAAATCAACTTTCATATGGAAGTTATTATTTTGGAAACCCCCCCCCCTCTCTCTCTCTCTTTCTCCTTGTCTCGTCTTGTCTTTGTAAGTTTCTCTTTTTTGAGAATTGTGCTCGAATCGTTAACTTAAATGGTTTGCTTTCTTTTTTACAGTTTTAACAGTTTCGTCATTAAGTTTTTGGATTATTTTTAAATTCCATTTTTTTAAATTACGTATGCGGTAAAAAATTTTAATTTTTGTTGGTCTTTTTTGCTTAGAAGTTCTGCGCTTCGCTTCGAATATATAATTTTTTTTTTTAGTTAGTAGGTCATCTAGTAGCTGTTCAGTGTTCTGGAATTTTTTTTTTTTTGCTTTTAGTTTTAAATATCTCTACATTAGCTAAGTAAAATTTACCTTATTTATTTCTTTTTATCCCGTCTTCCATAAAAATGTGTTACAGTTAATGGTGTAAGTTTTTTCTTTTTTGTCATTTAAATTTTATAAATTCTTTTGTATTTAAAATTGATGGTAGATGTTGATCAGATATATTTTTAAAGAATATTATTTGAATTGAACTCTTCAAAAATAATCTTTTAAGCAGATACACCTTCCCCCCCAAAAAAGCGATACCAAAGTTTAAAAATATGAAAATTCTTTCTTGTACGTTTTATTTTAGTTTGAATTTCAAGCTAATAGAATAAATAATTCTAATTAATTATTGTAAATTTAATATTTTCAAAAAGCAAAATACTTTAATAAATCTGTCAACATAATTCTCTTTATTAAAAAAATATTTAAAAAAATAAAATATACTTTTCTGAAGTGTTATTTAAGGAAAATTAGTTGAAACTAAAGTTTAATGACTTGAAACAAATATTACTTATTTTTAGTTTAAAATATAGCAAAAAGCATTTTTTTAGCACAATGGTAGGTGTCAACACATTGACAGTCTGGTGTTTGGGAAATTTATCTAAGAGATAATGAACATAAAATTACATGACTAACACAATGTAAATATTTTTTCCCTATAATTCTTTTTTAAATTTGAAGTATTTTTTTTTTTTTTTTTTTTTTTTAAGCATTCTAATATTTTATTGAATTTTAACTATTTTTACTTTATTAGTCTTACTTGCTAAGTAAATAAATTACCAATAAATTTTAAATTTACTATAGTTGCCACTTTTATTTTCGGATAATGTTGGATATTGATGTCTGTGTTTACAAAAATCTATATATACACACACACAAATTCAAAATGCTTTTTAAAATACTTTGGATCACTGAATTGTAAGCTTTTCCATTTATGATTAGTAAATCAATTGTTCAATCTTTATTGATTACATAAATTATTTTTTGGTATACGAAAATGTTTCAAAAGTAGGTAGATAGGATAGAAAGGTTAGACATCTTAATTGCCTACAGTTTGTGAAAGAAATGATAGGGAAATGACTTTGTTGCTGTTATTTACTCTCATTTGTGGAAAGATTCATTATAAACAGCTTTTCACTCTATTTTACACACACACACACTTATTGTCTGATCCAATGTAAAATGTTTTGATGATAACCTTGACAACAGTAATTAATTACAAATGTGCTCCCTTTTAATCAAAGGAATTTTCTTTACATTTGAACTGTAGTTTGTGAATATTTTATTCAAATTGGTATAGTCATAATTTTTTTTTTTTTTTTCATACAGCTGTGTACTCCAGCCAACACCCCAGCAACACCTCCCAACTTTCCAGAAGCTCTCACAGCACTGTCCAAGTTGTCTACGACAGATAAGTTTAGTTCATCTCCTGCGTATGCATCAAGCAACCAACAAACCAATCAGTCGACTCCCAAACCAATGGAAATTGCCCATCGATAAATAACACATGCAAAAAAAAAAAAAAGTAAAATGAATCCTTCTCCCAAATGTGCCGATGATAGAAATGGATCCAGTAAATAAGCAACATTGTGTGCATGTGACTTTTCTTTTTCTTTTTTTTTTTTTTTCTCATAAAACGAGGAGGAGGAGGCAGATTTTAGAGTATGCAAAGGGAATTTTCTTACCACTTGAAATTATGGCCACAGCCACACACATACACACATAATTAAACTTACACACACTGGCCAACAGCTTCTCTCTTTTCTCTGCCTATGGATCATTACCTGCTACTCGTTTTCTTTCTTTTAAAAAAAAAAAAAAAAGCAAAGGGAAAAAAATAATAATAAAAGAAAAAAAGAACAAACTTTCAGGACAGCTCTAGCCCAGAGATTCAATATTTTCTTTTAGTTTCTCCTGTTTAATGGATTCTTACTCCTCTGGATGATTATTTTGTGCTGCACACGTTGTGTTTCATCATCTCCTCCTCCTTCTCCTTATGTGCTCGCTCACCTGCCACTACTCAAAACAATTGGTAATGGTGTGCTCACCTTTCTCTAATGGCAGCCGCTCAACCTTTTGGATGCTTTCCACTTTATCATAATTGACACTGGCAATCAGCTCTTTGTGATTTTTTTTTCTCCCCCCTTTTTTTGCACTTATTGTTTATTGAAGTTTGACTTTATTTAAAGACTCCAAGAGTAAAAATGTGTGCGCGTATGAGAGAGTGAGTGAGATGATGATGATGGGGGTGAGGAAGATGTCAGAGGCAGTGCATAGAGGAAGGAAGTAATAAAATGTCATCAGGATGGAGCACTTCCTCATGTTCCCTTTTTCACTCTGCTAACAGCTGCACATTCTCTGGAAGAAATCCAACAACTTTCTTTTAATCTGGATTCAGGTAATCTCTTGCTGTTGCCTATCAGGCAGTCTTTCTACCTGTGGTTGCTAAGTTTTTTGTTTTTTTTTTTTTTTTTTTTTCATAGAGTCAAAGCAAACCTATTTAACTTCCAGAACTCTCAATGGTTGCACTTGTCTGACTTGGCCTGAATGACTGTAGGCAAGATTATTCTATTTCTTTTTTTTTTTTTTTTTATGGCCAAATACATAGCCATTGGTCATCTAATCCCACATGATGGATTCTACAACCCAAACTGGTATGAGTCCTCATCAAGAACTTCATTGACTTGATGATTCTTGTTTCATTTAAAATAGCATTTCAGTATGTTTCCGTCACTCACTTAGTGAAATGAGATGTTTTTTTTTTTTTTTTGTTTTTTTTATGATCTGTTGTTATTTGAAGATGCTAAAGGTTTGCATCTATAATCTCTTACACTACAGTTTTTATTCACCAAGCCTTGTTTGTCAAACATACCCAGATTCCATTATTCTTCATAGATTTATTAAATAATTCCTATTTTGCAGGCTTGAATGAATCTCTCATTCTGTTGTCTGTTAGCTAACATGGGCTACTAGAACGTCTTTTTAAGTAGCCTCTTTAAAATAAAAAAAGTTGTAATTGAAAACTTTCTTCAACTTCTGTGTGTTGTCTCACATATATGCATATATAAAATGTATCTATCACAGAAATAATTGTGACTACCAGATAGTGTCAATTTTAGTTTTTCACTTTTTTTCTTTAATTTTGTGGTAAACTTCTGACAACTTCTCTGGATTGCAAAATGGAAAAAAAAAAATTCTGTTAAGAAACGGAACTGAAGACCAACTTCCGGTGATATCACTTTTTGTTTACATATGATTGCCATCAATCATGACTACACACTATTCACTATGTGAATTTTCTGCATTTTTAGCTTCCAGCAGTCCAAAGCAGTTTTCAATGTATTCCCCTTAATCATTGCAACTCTCTACTATTTGAATCCTAGCAATCGGAGCTCATGTTCAAAAAAACATCTGAATAGATCATAGTAGTTGTGGGGCCAACAGTTGAACTTACTTAAAATCTTCTATATTTATTTGGTTGCTTGTAAGAACTCTTTATATAGTGAAATTAATGATTGAGACATTTTGGAATTTTATTTTGAAAATATAGTTGTCAGGTTTTCTTTTGATAATGATGTTCTAGTCAAGGCTTTGTAGTTGACATGCCTGAGTTCTTTTATAATATTTAGTTTCATTCAAGCTCCCATTTTTTCTGTTTTTTTGTCATATTTTAAATTAATTTTTACTGTAAATGGCCTTAAATATATTGGTCTGGCATAGGATTTATAGTTGGCCATTAAATATGATTGTAGAATGTGATAGATAATCTCTGATGTGAATCCTTTATATTGACAATAGAATTTTCAAATGTGTATAGATTACTGGCTGATAAAGGCAGAAAGGTCAAAATGAGTTTCTCTTAAGGCCAAGTGAGAGAAGCTGATCAATTATTTTTTTAACCTGTTCTTTACCTGTTTCTTTGCTCAGTATCAGAAACTGGCTGGTGCTCATTTTTCAAAGGTTTTCTTAAAGTGCTCTTTGTTCTTTCATAGTTGACATGTGAAAAACTATCCTCCAGCAAGTCCTGTTTTGGCTTTGGCATGTGCCATGTTGACAATTTGCATTCTGACTAATGTATAGTCTGTCAATCATCTAACTTCTTGTGTCCAACTTTTACAAAGCTATTGTTTCTGCAAAGGAAGGTACTTTTGGACTTCTATTTTTCTTAAATCAACCATAGAATATTTTGGCACATTTGCCTCATTAACATTTCCATGGTAATATTTCAGCTGACTGGTGGCCAAGGAGGTGGATTTGCAGCACAGTCTACTTGACAAGATGAGCATTGCTAAAAAAATTTGTTTTAAAATAATGACACACTTTTTTTATTTTATTTTTATTTATATTTTTATTTTTTGGGATGAGTGTGGATCTCCTAATCTTCTTCTGTTCTGTCTTTGCTAATCTGTACATCTGTTGTTGTGGCCTTGATGTTGCGCTCGTCAAATGTCTTGGAGTGCTGGACTTTAAAAACACAAGATGTTTCCTCAAAGTTGTTGAATGCATTGAGTCTTTCAGAATGTGCTGCTGGAGAGACTGAGAGAGGCTGTTCATAGTTGAGCACCTGATGATGTCATTGGAAGGAGACAACAAACCCCAACCCATGGTAAATACAACCTTGTCAATCAATTCCCTCTTGTCCTACTACTTCTACAACTAACCTTCATACAGAACTAATGCGCTGTAAATTAGTCTGATGTTTTGTACATTTTTTGAACTTACACTGTGGAAGTCATTTGCATTTCTGCCTGAAATCATCCATTAAATATCAAATCAACTAAAATGTCTTGTTTTCTTTTTGCTTGCCATCAGATCTTTTAGTAATATCCGTAAGTGCCTTGTAAAAGTATTTGTTGATGTTTAGTTTACAGGCTTGACCATTTACTAGAAGGATATTTGCAGCAGTCATTGTATGTGGAAGAAGAATGCTAGAAGCACCATGTTTGGGTTTGCCAAGGATGAAATTAGTTCACTGGTGCTTATACCTGGATCATAGTAGCACTATGGTTGGCATTGTATATATGGCCAGATTTTTTTAATTTCTTTCTCTTATTTAAATTTCGCTTAAATTACATTTTTCAGAGTTGAAAACCAGTCTATGAAGATAAAGAGAATAAGTAAAAAAATAACTTAGTTTCAGAATAAATCCTCAATTTAGGCTGTTTAGTGCATCATAGTTCTTCTAAAGAAGACACAAACATTCAACTTGTTTCCACTACAAAATCTTTCTAAATTTCTGCAGCTATTCACATTTATTAATTAGAATTTTTTTTAATGCTTAAAACTTTAAATGAATTTAAGAAATAGTTTTCCTTCCACTCATTTACTTAGAGGCTCAAGACTTATATGCAAGTATTTTTCCTTATTTTTAATTTGGTGCAAAATCTAATATTTTATTATTTGCCTTTTTGAATTATCCCTAAAAAAATATATTTTGATAATTTTATTTTAAGCTTTATAATGGCTTTTAATTTAGAAATGTTTTTCATTAAATTACTTGTCATCCAAAATTGTTAAAATGAAGTTCCTGTCTTATGATCATGTTAGTGTGCTGATCTTATCAGCTATTGCAGATTTTCATATGTGTAACCAAAAGTAAATTTCATCTATTGAAACAAAATTTGCTAGTCACTTATGTATATCTTTCCAGTTTATTTTCTTATATATGTGGTACAGATTTGTTGCATTAAAATATACAAAGATTTTATTCTTAAAATTGCTAATCAGGTAACTCTTAAAAAAAATATTTTAAGGATTTTGTTAGTATTTGTCAGTAAAATCTAATTAGTATTGTATTCAATGGCATTACAAGTGCATGTGTAATTAAGTAATCCTTTTATGTTAGTTTTACAAGTTATTGAGAGTGAGCTTGTCTCAGTGATGCAGAATTTGGCCTAATGCCAAAGTTGATAAAAACTATTTGTTAATCTGTTAAAGCATGCAAACTACTTAATCTAAGTTTTATAATTATAAGCAGAAGAATTTCTCATTTTCTTTCAAATAATTCATTTTTAGTACCTAATTTTCACCTAAGGAAAACAAGTTAAACTTTATTTTACTTCTAAGAAATAACATGCAAATATTTTGCAATAATTTGAATTTTAACACCTAAATTTTCATAAAGTTTGCTTTTGCTGAAGATATAAAATGTCATTATTTAAAAAAAAAAAAAAAAATGGTGAAAATTACATTTTAGTACAATTTTTCTACTTGTGCTATTATTTTAGCTTAAATGTATCTTCTCACAAATCATACATATTTGGTAAAGTTATTTGAAATGAAAAATGCAGTCTATTTAAACCAAGACTTTTTTTCCCAGATGAGTGTTACTTTTAAATTTAAACTCCATATATTCAAAACCTTCAGAATGTTGTTAAATTTTTGTATACAGTTTTATTTGTCAGAAAATTTGAGACCATGATTAAAACATTGGTTCTCTGACGGTTATGAATTCAGTCCCTGTGTTAGGTAGTGCTGAAAATTCATGTACTCTTGTTCAGTGGAAGAGATGGACAAGCCACACAAAGGCAAATAGACTAGAGAGTATAAACTGATACAAGATATCCTCTAAGCTTGGAAAATGTAATGAGAACAATCTAATCCTATGGACTGATTAAAGTGTTTGTTTCAAAATTCCAAGAAGATTACCACATAAGACAGGCCGGAGTATTGATAGTATGAGATGGCCTGAATTGAAAAGCATATAAGAATTTTATTTTCATAAAATGTACTTACATTGTGATGAGGTCACTATTCTCAAAGGCAAAAGACAACTTTGCTAGTGGTTTCATTCCAAAAATGAATTGGAAATTAACATGCTAGACTTGGTCAGTTAGAGTGCTGAGTCATCATGGAAAAACCTAATGAAATGTGCAAATAGGGCCATATTAGAGAAGTAGGTCTGTAGTTAAGCAGAGAGAAGTTAGAAAATTTTTCTCCAGAAGTGAATAAAAACTTTGCTTGTACACTTTTCACTTTCTTTGAGCTATATTGCACCCAGCTCTAGTTTTGTATCTAAAGTTGTCTGTAGAATTGGATATGAAGTTTGTTGCTCTTTCATAATACCATTTGTTTCCATTGGTCCCTGCCTCACACACACACACACTATTTTTTTACATATTATCAAATGATATGTTCTGAAAAGTGTAAGTAGGAGCACTTCACAACATTTTTATTAGTTGATATTTGGTAGATTTCATTTGTCCAAAATATTTTTACGATTGAAATATTAATGTTTATAAATCTTATTAGAAGTTATTAAAATAATAATTATTAGAATAATGTGATTTCAGTCTATATAAATAGTCTCACTGTTGTTTAAAAGTTGATATTGATTTTACTCTGCTGTATTTTTATCACTATCAGGGATTTCTGTCATTTTGTAGTAGCATTCAAATATATAAATAAGTGCCAAAGCTTCCTTGCATGTTGGTATATTATTTACATTGACACCAACCCAATTACTGCCACTATGTACTACAATTGTAGACATTAAGTTTAGTGGAGTAGATACTCAGTGGAAATTTAACTTGTAAGCAGTAAATTGAAACTAATAGTACAATTTGAACTTAACATATTTCAGAGACAAAATACCATAAAAGATAACTTCACAAAAATTAATAAACAAGGCACAAAAAAATTCATCCCATCATAAAAAGTATTTTAGTTATATATTTAAACAATTTTTATACTCTTTTTCTTATAAAAGATTCACTTTATTTTGTATTGCTGCTTGTAAAATTTTAAGGCATCCATTTTTTTTTTCTTGAAATGCTATTTTTCATCTTATATAAACTACTAAACAAGTGTCAAATTTATACATAACATCAACTCTTGGAAAAAATGAATCATTTTCAGATTTTTATTTACCAAAATATAATTCAGTATTAAATACTGAGGTTTGGAAAAATATTTTCATTAAAAAACAAACATTTTAAATTATCTGAGTTCAAGAAATTGTATACTGAACTAAGTGATCCAAATATTTCCTATAGAAACTCGTTTTGGTTTAATTAAAGTGTATGTGCATGTTTCCATGGCCTTATTAAAAAGAAAAAAAAAAGAACAACTATTGCATTAGCAAAAACTGACTAGTTTTTGAGGTTAGCTACTGTGTTTGTTGCCTCACATTTCATAAATTCAACAAAAAACAAATATATATGTAAAAGAACTTTTAAATATAACAAGATATTGAGAAAAGCAGTAAGTTAACTTGAGTTTCTCTATTCATCTTTCCTTTTTTTTTATTCTTTATTTTATGACATGGAACCATAAGGTTACCTACTAAGAATCTATTTTAACTGATAGGCTGTAACAATTGTTTAAACCCCGGTTTCTTAAAATTTTGTTTAGATGAGTTTAATTCTTATTGTATTTTCTCATCTCTGTTTGTAAAGCTTTCAAAACTATCAAATGGTAAAAATTAAAACAGGGAAAATGTTGAGTTACTACCATTATCAGAATTACCTGAAGCATTAAAGTTGAATGTGAAACTAACTGTAGAATCTTCAGTCTGAGTAAATTCAGAATTAGCATCAAAAGAAAAAAAGTTAGTTTCAGATGTTGTTTCTCCAAGTGAATTGCTAAATCCAAGATCCAGTGGACTTGCTGCTGTTTCATTTCCTGAAATTATAAAGTGTACACATTGAATAAAAATACTATATTACTAATACTATATTAGTGAATTTTATGTTGTTACCATAACATTTTTAAAGAAATGAATCTTGAAAATCAAAACCAGAATTTTTAAATATCAAATCTGAAGGGGAGTGGGGAGGGGGTGAAAATAATTAAATTTAGTTCCACTGGTATTTAAGCTAACTTCTGAACTGAACATGCAAGTCAGTAAAATAAGTAAACCTCTTTCCATCACCATAATTGGAACATAATGAATAAATAATTTGCAGGAGGCTACATTTTTACATAACTAGTTCATGCAAATTGGAATTTAATATGTACAAGCATTGGTCATAAACAACTGTATTATATCATTTAGTTAAGTACTTTTTTGTAGTAATATTTTCTGACTCATTTAAAGATATAAATATAAACTTGGCTATTTTCCTATTCCAGTTTACAAATTGGAAAGCCTATCCTAAAAAGCAGCTTGGAAATAAAATCAAAATGATATTGAAGACGATAATGTTTCATAAACCTTTTATACTTTTTCCTTTTTAATAGTTTTTCTCAGATATTTGTAACTCTTGATCATTTTAAATTTTTGCTTTCTAAAGTATTAAAAAAAAATACTAATGCACTTTATTTGTTTTATTGTCATTATTCTCTTTTGCAATCCCTTATCTCTTTCCTGATTAAAAATGAAAGTCAGATTAATATAAATATATATAAGTACAATACCAGAATTCTGATTAAAACCAGGAAAAGGATCTGTGTAAGGTGATAAAAAGGTTGTCTCAGAAGATTTAGCAGATACTGGAGTCTGTTTACATTGAGAAATTTCATCCTATAAAAGAAAAATTCAGAGCTGATTAACAAATATTTAAAAAAAAAAATCTATTCCGGTCAACATTTGCCATAAACTAATACAATTGGTGCTATTCAAATAATTCTTATGGTTCTTAATTAAAAACAGTTATAAGCTATTTAATAAGAGCAAATATCTTTCAATTTTTTAGATCATTATCAACATGTATTTTAATATAAAGCATATATGAAATTTATTTTTATTCTCTGAACAGTGCTTAATATTTGCAAAAACGTTTTTTCTAAATTTCAATAAGAATATTTTAACTGATTTTTATTTAAAGATTTTCATTGTAAATTAAAAGAATTGTGAATCACTACAATATTTAAGAAAAAAAAATTGATGAATAACATTTAATAAGACCTTAAAGATATAAAAATAAGTTTTAAATTACTTATTTCTCTAGTTACATAAATGCTGATCTCTATTGAATCAGGAAATTGTAAATGAAGAATACTTATATTTAAATAAATGGAAAGCATTGGTCAAGAAAACAAATTAAAGATATATACCAAGTAATAGATGCCTTTGTCAAACAAATTAAGCTGAAAATATTTTTAACTGATCTATTTTGAAATCCTGGTGCAAATGCGGATGTTGCTATCTAATTGCATAAAATGTCTTAGCTTTTAAAATTATGAATAATTTATAGCATGCAAGCTTTATTAAAGAGAAACAAAAAAAATTGTTTCTCAATGAGAACAATTTGCAACACACAGTATTTTAAGAACAAGCTTACATTACTGACTCTTTAATTAATTTTGAGCAAGAGTATCTAAAGGTATTTTTTTTGGTTATTTTTAAGTCACACTTTGTTTTGTTTATTTTGTATATTATTTGGAAACTTATGCACTATCAAATTTATGTTATCTATATAACTTCTTAATGTAATACAACCACATTCACTCCTTGTCTATAGAAATCCAATGTTGCAATAATGTGATTTAAATTAAATCGCTTATTTCAGAGAGAGAGAGAGAGAGATTAAATTTAACTGTAAGAACAGATAAAAAATGATGTTCATATCTATACAAAGGATGAAAAATATGAAAAAGTATTTACTAGGCCACAAAATGTCAGTTGATCAAGAAAATGTAGAGTTCTATTTAACTTTGCAAAAGTTTTTTTTTTTATTTATAATTCATAAATTATGTAGAAGTTAATGAATAATCAATATGTCAGTGTATGACAATACATTGATTTTGTGTCTCTCTATGTCCACCCATGGGTAATTTTGATCTGAAGTAGTTTCTTGTTGCACTTGGTCCATTGAGTCTACTTGGTCACAAAAAAGAAAAACTGGGGATTTCAAAATTATGTAAAATACCATTTTAAAAGTATAAAAACTCTGCACACATACACTTACAATGTTAAATCTACCCTCAGGCGATTGGAAACCCGGCTAAAAATATTCTTTAATATTTTCCAAGTCGGCATTTTCTTTGTAAATGAAATTAAAAATTATCAAAATTTGTCAAATCACCTTTCAGAAGAAAGGTCTGTTTCCTCAGATGAAGAAAACCAGATGGCTACCAATATTTTAAAGTCCCCTTAACTTTTTCCACAAAAAGCCTCAGACTAGTCTGGAAGAAATATAGAAATGGATTCCCAATCAACTGTCAAAACTGTTCTTCATCTGAGTCTTGACTAGCTTATTTAAAATTCATGCTTTAGCAAAAGTACTTTCAAACCAGATGTCCCTCTGAGGAAATTGATAAGAACTATCACTGGACATTTTCTGGGTTTATCAGAAAGTTATTTTATTAGATCAAACTAGATTTTACATAATTGTAAAACCCACACTAGTCATAGTGTTACACACACAGAGAAAGGAGTGCTGTAAAATTGTCAACAATTTCAATAATTTACAATGCAAAAGGTTTTTTTTTTTTTTTTAATGTGCCACAATTGATAAATTGATTAAGCTCAAAATTGTTCTTTATGCTTGCAATATTTATTTACTTTTTAACATTTTTCTCACAAAAAAGTTTATTGGTTTGTAGGTTCACTTTCTTACTTTCTTTGTATTAAGTTACATTTCCAAATACTACAAAATTGACATCACTTGCAGGGTATGAGAGGAGACTTGGCCCTTATCAAGATCATATAATGAGATTTGTTGCTTTTCCCTTGACCCAGGAAGAGGAATTAGAAATGAAAATAAAGGTAATCAGAACTGAGATGATAAAATATGGTTGTGTGTGTTATATATGCATGTGTATGTTTGTAGGATGCATAATAGTATCCAAAATGAAAATAAGACAAAGTGGAAAATCTTTTATCAAAAACTGCAAAATGCATCTGATAAAAATTTCCCACTTTTTCTCATCTCATTGAATACTTCAATTATTATGAATACTGAATATTGTACTTTTTTTTTCATATTTAAGGAAGTAAAAGCTTTAACCTTTATAATGACCTGCAGTGATACCTTTTATAGAGTAATATTTATTGAGCTAGTTTAGTTGAGATATATATATATATATATACTAGCAGTAGAGCCCAGCATTGCCTGGGGATGTAACAGTAAGAGATAGATTAAGTATCGACCATCATAAAGACTGAAAAATAAAATTGACAAAGATTATTGTTTAAGGTTGACAAACACACATGTCTTAATTAGTTTTGTTTTTTGTTGGTTTTTTTTTTTTTTTACGAATTGGTAAAAACAAACAAAACATTGTTTTCAATCGTTATGAGTCTCTCGATTGAATAGAATTTTATTATAAACAATTGTCTTGTAAACGGAATTTTTAAAGCATTCTGAATGTAAAAATAAAGAAAAAGTGTGCACGACAATAAGAAACACTACCTGCCAAAAAAAAAAGTGAAGTTTTGTTGAAATCGGTTGAAAAATGTAGGAAATCCGATCCCATATATAAACGAACACACACACGCACACACACACAAACAACCTGGGTTTTATAAGTATCACTCGATATGAGTTGTCCCCCCTTTCTTTCTGGCAATGCCTCTGAATTGTGTTTTCAAATTGATTTCATGCAAAAAAAATTGTTTTTTCCAATTTTTGGCACTGTCAGAACCACCACAAGGTAATTTTACGTAGTTCTGTGAAGTTTTGTTGAAATCAGTTGAAAAATGTAGGAAATCCAATCCAATATATAAACGTACAGACACACACAACATGGGTTTTATAATAAGTATGATTATATATATATATATATATATAGTGAGTTTGATTTTTATGTAATTTTGGCACAAGTATAGTGCACTAAGTTGCACTAAATAACCTTAATGACATACCTGCAATATACCTTTGTTGTATTAATCTTTAACTTTTGGATCTGTTATTAATTCAAGCCCTCTATATATTTTTGTGTGTAAAATATTCTACATATCAAGAAAATTTGAAAATTGTCCCATAAAAATAACATCCAAACCAAAATCTTCAAAATTATATATTTGGAAAGTTTTTTTTTTTTTTTTTTTTCAGACGACACCAAATTTGTGAACACAATATAAAAATTAACTTGTCTTTCAAGTTGAAATACAATTAACTTGTAAAATATTTTTTTCGTATAATATTCTGAACATGTACAAATAGGGTTTTAGAAATTTTTAGTGTTTCTCTGCAAATGAAATCTATATTAAGTGACCTTGTTCAGTTTTATAAAATAGATTCTTGGATGGCATATTTTTGACTAAATCCATAAACATTTTGTACTTCTCACGTAGTGTAATGAAATGTTTTCGTTTTGGCCAAGGCTACCTAAACTACTTGGAATCGCCTTGGTTTTGAAGCAACGTTTCGTCAGTCATAGCGGCAAGTTAGCTAACTCTGTAATACAAGTTTAGAATTATGTCCCCCTTTTGGAAATTATCATTTGACTGAAATAAGAACTGATAAATTGTGAGATAGTCAATGTATACAAATAAGGAAAAGAAAAGGGTTTTCAAATTTAGGTTAACTTGTAATTTTTCTAGTTATTCTAGTTATTATAGTTAGCAATTGAGCAACCAGTAAAGAATAAACTCTGTATAAATTGCTTACAAGACGCGGATGGTATACATTAGCACTGAAGGTTAATGGCAAGAAGTGATTTCAAATAATTAAAAAAATTGAAATGCAGAGGCTTCCCTTACATAAACAGCACATCAACTGTGGCAGTGTTACCGGTTGCTGTGTGAATCCTAACGATGTTGCTTCTGCAGTAGGTCTGCGAGGCTCCTGTTAATGTGGTTACCACTATGTCCTGTTTTGATCACAACCAATATAGTTTTGCACTCAGAATGGAGTATGAACACCCAAAGTCAAGGAGAGCCGAGCATGGCATGCTATCAACATAGGCAGTGACAACAGGTAGCACAGAGTTCACTTGTTGCCTGGGAAATAGTCGGTGCCAACATCTCGTTCTCAACTTCGTTTCTCGGAAATCTCTGACCAAGTGACTGGTTTTGTTGCACTAATAACAACCTACATGAGTGGTCTGCCCTCTCTACACGCTAGTCCCTCATAAAGTTATTGGGACCATTGCACTTATAGCATGTAACAAGTGGGCTCGCACTTGGGGATGGTTGAGCAATCCAGGCAGGCCGTGCTGCAACAACTGGCTCCTCCAATACAGCTTCATCTTTCATAAGTACCCAAGCTTGGGCAGACAGCTCTTTGGCATATCATCCACCCTGTAGGAGGACTGTAGGTGCTTCTTCACAGGGGCCAGTTTGGGCTTCCTCCAAAAAGAACTGACAACTTCTGCAAATCCACCAAATACATATCTACAGTTTCACCCGGATGCAACACACATGCCTTAAACTTCTCGTATGCCTTGAATCTATCAGCGGCAAAAGAGGTGATTAGCTGTTCCTTGATTTGAACTGCATCCGATTTCTCAACTTTGGACAGTTGTTGGTAAACCGCAGACACTCTCCAGTTAGGTGAAGAGGAATGACATGATCAAGCCACTTCACTCCAGATAGGTCACACACCAATTCCAGTTTCTCAATTCAGTCAATCACAGCTCCAGTCCCATCAAATTTGGGAATAATTTTCAGCTCGAATCAACTGTTCATCTCTGCTGAAATAGCTTGTTGATGAATAGCACAGTCTTTGCAAAAAAAAAATCTCCCAATTGCCACGTCTCCTCACTTCTGCTTCCAATTTTCTTCCTGCCCTTCACCATCATTGTATACTACCTTTTAAAGTGGATGTTCATCCTTGTATACAAATGACCAATGTTCATAAAAAGGCTCAACATTACGTATGCACTTTGGACCACTCGCAAATGGCGGTTTGGCAGGCCAGACACCTCAGGCACTTTGGATCAGATAACTGCGAATATCTATTGTCACGATATCCAAATAAATTTTTCATACTTGTGCTCAATGGAAGAATCTCTAATGTTACGCATTAAGAAATTTTGTCATACTAAGAGACTAAATAAATCATTTGCTCTGTCTTAGACATCAGAAGACTTTTTTCAATGACAACTATTTTTTCATAATGTTTTTCTATTTCTTTTGTTGTATAAGAAGAAATATGTTAAAGAATATATTTTTTCCTGTGTTCTATTTGAATTTATTTTTCATGGGAAGTACTAGGAAAGTTGGTTCACTGTGTCATGCCAGACAATTTTTCTTGTCAGCATCCACTCACATTTATAGATCTACCGTTTGTCCATGTCATCGACCCTTAACTGGCATTTTAGCTTCAGTCACTTTCCCATCACTGTAACATAACTTCCTTCCCTCTGTTTTTTCTATAAATATTTTCAACATAATGATGAACTTTTCTCTTAGGTACTTTGATCTTCAAAAATTTAAATGCAATATCAATTGCTATCTTCTGCCTTCTTAATGCCTGTTCTTTTATGTTTTCTTTTTCACATGCTCAGAAACTCCTTGTATTAGTGGCTTTATTGTCTTGCTTGGGGTGAAATAATTAAATTTACATCAGTTTTAAGCTTACCATATGCACACATATATAGTTAGTACATGAATATTTAAAAAAAACTAAAAAAAACGCCACAACCAACCTGTTCAGTGAAAAATGATTGAAGAAAAAATGGATTTTCAACTCTTGTCTTTTCATCAACTTTCTGTAAAGAATAAATGAAATTAAGCTCTAAAACTAAACATTAGTGAATAATTATTAATTTTAAACTGTAAGAATCTTTTCAAAAACATGAATTTTTGCTTAATATTTATTTGTTGTATTGTCAATCTCAAATTGCATTAAGGCATAATGCATAAATTAAAGAGAATGATTGGATTGAATGAGATTAAAAAATTCACTATCTGTACCTACATTAAAACCTAACATTATTAGTTTGGGATTATGATCTAGTTAGGCAAATAAATTATTACAAGTGGTTTTTAACAGCATAAAGGCTCCTTTGATGCAACATGCTTTTTGTCTATCAGCATTTCTTATGGAGAATGAAACAAGCTATAAATTTTGGCATCATGCACTTCACAAAATGCTGATAAAGAGAAAATTAAGAGTTGGAATAGTTCTTATCATCTCCCTATGCATCTATGTCTTATACCTGGCAGTGTAAAGGATTGAGAAGATAAACAAAATGAAAGGGGAAAGAATTGGGACAGTAGATTCCTCCATTCTTTAATACATCAAGTTTGAATAGTAACATACAAAAAAAATTCCACAATCCAATAATAATACTGTTTTTTTATGTGTTTGTTGTTTTTGTGATGTGAATTTTTTCTTCATTGGTTCATTTTTTTTTTTTATTATTTAATGGGAGATCCACAGCACAGTCAAAATGACTAATTAGAATAGTGAAGCATTTACTGTGTAATGTACTGCTTAGATCTGAACTCAAAATTAGCTAATAAGATTCAGTATTACAGACCATGGGAGCCCTTTCTGTCAAGCTGATAAATGGCTTTAAACCATAATGCAAGCTATCGATATTGTCCGAGAAAGATTTTTTTTTTCTCCCGAAATCGTGATGAAATTAGAAAAATCTAATTCAATACTCCCTCTGGAAAAAAATGAGGACGGTTAGAAGATTTTCATATGAACACACATAAGTTTGATAATAACAAAAAATGCACTTTCGTTGTGTTTGAGTAGTGAATCACACATGGAAATATGGCCCACTAGTTATTTTTTGCTTAAAATAACTAGTGGGCCATATTTCTATGTGTGAAAATCATTTGCACTAGCTTGATTAATATAACCAAGCTAGTGCAAATGATTTTCAGTAGATTTGAATATGCTGACTACCTTGTGTATCCTATATTACTGATTATTTACAAGTAATATTTTCCTTTGATTGCTATCAGCCTCAACTGGTCTCTTCAACTGTGGAGTATCATTCAGTAAAAAATGAAACTGCAAAACATTTTCCATTCATCATTCACAGTAAGTTCTTTATAAACTGCATGATTTTTTTATATTTGATTCAAATTTTAACATTCTTAAAAAAGCATAATATGCCCAAAATGTTACTTATTCCCTTCTATCTTCACTGTTAAAATCAAGAAATAAAAATGCAGGCTTTTATAACATTGTATGTACAATCAGAAATTATCTTTTTGAATGAAGTTAGTTAAAATTTAATGCCATCAATGTAATCTAACAACAAAAACAGAAATTTTTTGGTTAGCCCAATATATATAGAAATACTGGGTAGTCAGCTGAATACAAATCTTAACAAGGCTGGTTGACATTTGTTTTAAACATTTATATTATCTGATTTTATGCTAAAAACACTTAGGTTGAGATTACAATTTGCAGTGGTAGGTATAATGATTAACTATTATAATACTGATTACATTAACTCTAGCTTGAGATAACTTCTTCTGAAACAGTAATTTATTTAAAACTTTGATTGAAAATAAATTAAGATTGCATGGTCATAGGCTGATAAAATACTGAATTTTTTTTTCCATTAAGCTTTTCAATATATTGAGCATTATCTAAACATGTTAAAAAGTTAAAAGAAAAACATCCCAAAGATTAAATGTCTAAACTATATATATGTTTCTATTCAAAATTCTTTTGACCAAAAAAAAATGACTTACTCTCACACCTAGTTTTCACTGTGTCCCTTTGAGGTTGTATTTTGAAGATGTTAGTGACTATAAATTAAGCTAATGCACACAAAGGATAACAGCAAAATTGGCATGCACTGTTCAAATTACCTAAATTTTTGTTTGTACCTTTTAAACAAGGCTTGTAGATAATTATCACTTTTTATTGGAAATTATCTATTCTTTAAATATCCACATAATAGAAATGATATAGAGATGCAATAAGTTTTTATACCCTGAAAAAGATTTGATATTTTTCTATATTTTAGGATTTTTCTTAACACAAAAAGTGAAATAATTTTTCAACAACAAAAAATGATCAATAGTATGTTCTATACAGAAACCTGATATGGGCACCTCGGCGTGGTGTAATGGTTAGCAAGCTTGTCTTGCTATGTCAGTTACTACTGAAAAGTGAGTTCGATCCTCACTGGATGCCCCATGCTTTCGGCCTTGTGCCACATCTAAGCTACGCTTAGAAAATCTTTACAGAAACCTGATATAAATATTTCCTGGAATTAAATATTAAGGATATACAAAATTTGAGAAGAAAACCTCACTTCATCATTGGTCTTTTGATCTGTCATTTGGAACATGGGTCTTTGTCTGAGAGATGGAGCACCAGGAGAGGAATGAAATTTCTGCAGAAACTTTTGATGTTCATCAAAATCAAATAATTTTTGTCCAACACCAAGTGCAACTGTAGTCAAAGTACCTATATATAAATTAATAAAATAATGAAACATTTTTGATTCATTAATTTTAGTAGTTTGAAAATAGAAAAATAATTTCAGTAATTTACCACTTGTATTTCAGCATTTAAATTATCAAGGGTTTATTAATGCACTAATTTATTTGTACAATCACATTTGTATAAAATGCATTGTATATAAAAGATTATAAGCCAAAGAAAAAATTGACTAAAAATGCATTTGAAAGCAGTGATTATTTTGGATGATCTTTTTATACAATTGTTTAGATCATATTTGAGGATACACTGTAACTGCAGTAACTCTTCTGACCAAACTCTAACAGTGCAATGGGGAGAAGGGATATTGGCTTGTAATTTTTACTACCTCAAAAACCAAAGCTAGTCACTTTTCCTCATCACTGAGCTGATCCTGAATTTTCACCAGTTATGATGAACAGTTGCAGTCTCAAAGAGGCTTATCGCTTTGAAATCTATTGGGATTCAATCTCACCCCAGACCTCAAGTGAAACTTATATGATCCATCACTAAAGATGCTGGAAAAATGCTTGGCTTACTGTACTACTCCAGAAAGTACTTGATTCTTTCTACAAGACCAAAAATGGAGTATTGCTGCCATATCTGGGCTGGAGCTTCCAAATCCCCTCTTTCTAACCATGACAAAGTTGTTCAAAAGTGCTGATGGGGCCTTGATAAATTATTTTCCATTGTACAATCCCTTTTCCCCACAGATGAAATATTGGAAGTATATTGCTACTCTATCACTATTTCCATGGAAAATTTTCTGACAAGCTACATTCCTTAGTTTCACCAGTTCAAACCTTTACAACTAAGACCTACCATGCCACATCCACATGGTTGAATCATCCCCATTCTCTTCATGTTACATTGTTAAGAAGGGAGTTCCATTTGGAAAGTTTCTTCCCCAAAACTGCTGCTTTATAGAACAGGTTCCTGATTACTCCAATTTTAACTTCTTCAAGTCCATGGTCAACCATTACCTATCCTACATATGTATATGTACCATGATTTTAGAGTTCATAAAATAGTTTGAAACATAGTCTAAGTATATTGGTATTATGTACCTTTATTAGAAAGCTAATGGCAGCACCCCCTTTTTTATATATTTATGCAAACAATTCAAAACGCTTTTGTGTATATTTAAAAATGGGTCAAGTTATGTTAAATGTGAATACTGGCATCATTAGCTTTGTTTAAAATGAGGAGTGACCTGTTGGTTGGACTGGCATAGCAAACAGAATTTAGAACCTGACATACAAGTAGAATAAATTATATAATTTATGTTGTGTTTAAACTAACACAAAAACTTTATGAATTTTAAAAACTTTGTAAATTAAGGAAATCAGTTTTATTTCTTCAAAATGCCAAGAAATCAGAGTTAAAGTGAGATTTTGAAGTTCCATGGAGTGAATTGGGGAATTCAAAGTTATTTCTTCAAAATTATCATTGCTGTTTCCTAAGTTGGATCAGAGGTCCCTTTAGCTTTGGGCCAGAGGTCCAATTAGCCCTCCACAGGAACTAGCTTAAAAATCTGCACAGAGTGCAGTTTTTAAGCTAGTCTTGATAATAAAACTAAGTAGATCCCTTTGGACCCTGTACTTGATCTGGATCAGCTGCTACTTGTTTTTTGTCAAATGTAACACTCATTTATCAGATGTCTCCAACATATTCAGCAGAGAAGCAGTCCCAAATTATAACATTACTTCTACTATGCTTCATAGATTGGATAACTCACTATGAATGATATCACCTCCACTTTTCTTCCCCCTCACTCACTACCAATTTGAATTTGTCTGTCTAAAGAATTTTTGCTGCAATATTTGCGGACCAGATAATTCATAATTTATGAGTATTCTAGAAGTGGTCTGCTGGAATCTGCTTTATGCTCTGGTATTCCAAATGTAAGGAGAGAATTTCACTCAGATATCTTTTTCCTAAGAACTGCTTACTTTGTGGAACAGACTCCTGTCTACATGCTTTCCTGAATACAACAATTTTAACCTCTTCAACTCAAAGGTTAATTGTTATCTATTATCTTTAACCCCATAATCTTCAATTCCTACCATCTCCTCTTGCATTCATATACAGGGCCAGTGTAAAGGTCTTGTGGGGCCACTACTGTACTATATCTTAATTTTCATAAGGTAGTATTCATATAAAATATAAATTTTATTGTAAACTAATTTTGTACAGTAAAGGATCATATGCAATACAGCTGGACAATTCAGCTAGAGAAATTGAAAATAAATACAATGTATCTAAATTTAAATTAGAGACATGTCAGAATAGATCATTCCATTTTAAATAAATCAACAATGTTTTGCTGCATTTTTTAAAATCAACTTGAGATTTTTCTTGTTAAAAAGTTGAATAATTTAACATATTCAACATTATGGATAAAAAATAATGAATTTTATATAGTGTTTTTTCAAGACTTAGTGCAAGCAAAACAAATTCACGGTTTTGGAGGAACAAATAATAATAATGTCAAAATCTGCAAAAAATTTTCATCCTTTAATCATCAGTTGTACTTACTTTAATTTGTAACATATATAAATGTAGATAGAAAAAAAGAAAATGTTGATAAGATAGTGAGTGTCACAAAGTAATGCTTGCTTTTCCCTGGTTGAGGGTTGCAGAGGTAGTATGCACTGGCCCTTTTCATATCATGCACCTCATTCATCATAACCATTTTAGCAGTAACCCAATACCTTTAGTATATAAGAAAAAATGTGTTCCCTTCTTCAAGCTCATAGACAAATTTGTTTTTATCCCATAGGTGCTGTACTAAAAGATGTTCTATATCTGATTAATTTATTTTTAGATGTCATCTTGCTATGGCTCTATTTTGAAATTTACCTGATTTTACTTGATTAAAAGTATATCAAAAGCACCCAGAGATCAGTTAATGTCTTCTGCAATTTTTCTATACATTCAGCTAGCATCATATAATGCTTGTTTCCTACTTCTTTTCAAATAACACCATAAAGAAATATATACAGTATTACAAGATTGTGTAAATAAAACCTAAATTGATCAATGGTATCTTAAAAGATTTTACATTATATATTTTTATTTATATATTGGGTTGTCCAGAAAGTTCATGCCAGTTTTTAGTCATTCATGTTCCAACATGTTAGAACATAAAATTTATCGACAGATATATGCTTACATTTCCAATTAGAGCAAACTTCAAACTATCTCTTAAGAAAGAAAGCTTAAAATTACTTAATTTGTAACAATTTTGCATCCATATGAAAATAGAAGACTATTAGGTGCATTTTAGATACTTGATACTTCTTTTTTTACTGTAAAGGGAAATGCCTTGCAAGCAACAAAAAAGATATGTGCTGTCTACAGTTAAGGTGCTTTAGATGACAGAACTGTATGGAAGTGGTTTGCTAAGTTCAGAGTTGGTGATTGTAGCCTTATTGATGAAGAACACTCAGGCAGCCCCTATCTATAGATGATGACCAAATCAAGACAGATTGAGAATAACCCACATTACACAATGCAGGAATTGGCAGAAACACTAAATTTATCAAAATCCACCATCCATGAGCACTTAGTGAAGTTTGGATACTCAAATTGCTACAATGTTTGGGTACCACATGGTCCGAGTGAAAAAAATCTTTTTTGATCACATTTCGTCTGTGATTTGCTGTATAAACAATGAAAATGCACCTGAATTGGCGAACAGGAATGGTGTTGTTTTCCATCAGGATAGTGCCAGACCTCATGTTTCTTTGGTTCACCCGACAATAATTGTTGCAGCTTGACTGGGATGTGTTATACCATCCGCCATATTCATCAGACATTGCTCTTTCAGATTTTCAATTATTCAGGTCCTTGCAAAATAATCTCAATGGTAAAAATTTTAATTCTTTGGATGACATAAAAAAAAAACACCTTAATGAGTTCTTTGCTGAGAAACCACCAAAATTCTAGGAAGAGGGAATATCTAAGTTGAAGGAAAAATGGAGAAAGATTGTGCAACAAAATCATTCATATTTAGTTGAATAAATATTTAATGGCATAATTTTGTTTTGTGTTTTAATTTCCCTTGAAAATCGACATGAACTTTCCAGACAATCCAATGTAATATAAATATGATACATATTTATTTAGTTAAACTCTCATCTGTCAGCTATTAAGTTGACAAAGATAATATATATTTCAATGATATATGATTTTATAATTTTTCATTTATAATAAATTAGAAGAATTGAAATACAGAGGACAGGTAAGTTATCAAGCATACCTTCATTATTATCTGCAGAAATCTGTGCAATTTCAGGAGCTGTAGATAAAGGTGGTTGTTTTGATGAAGTTGTCATCTGAGAAGAATTAGAATTACTGTTAGATATTGGAAGTGATGTTTGCGGTGCTTCTGATGGAAAATGGGATGGAGTTAATACTGCTGGGATCTGCTGAGATGCAAGACTTACAGACTGAGTAACTTGAATATCTGCACAAGAATTGTGAACTGATGTTGATGGTACTAGAGTTATTTTATTATCAGAGTTATCTTTTAGTTGGTTGCAGTTTCCTGAAGCAGTCTGAAATAACAATATAATACAAAAGACAACAAACAGAATTAAAGTTGTAGAAAAATTCCTTATAACTAATAACGACATATGATACCAAAATGACCATATTTGTTTGGAATGCACATACAAACATGCATGTATCCCAAAATTAATAAGTTAATGAAATACAAAAAACAGAATGAAATAACTGAATATTCATGCTTTCTGCTTTTAATAATCTAAAGTGCAAACCATGGTGTGTGAAATTGGAATGCATACATGCACACAAAA
Organism: Acanthosepion pharaonis; assembly: GCA_903632075.3. NCBI lineage: Eukaryota > Metazoa > Mollusca > Cephalopoda > Sepiida > Sepiidae > Acanthosepion > Acanthosepion pharaonis. Next base: position 2,937,961 of record CAHIKZ030000269.1, read on the forward strand.
TCTAAAATGTGATGTTAATTTTTTGATTTAGAAAAACTGCTTATAACTGAATTTTTATAAGAAATCACTTTTTATTTGAGAAAACTTTCAAAGAAAAATTTAAAATACGTTACTTTCCTTTAATAAAATGGAATAAAATAGAATTGGTAACTATTTCTATATAATTTTTTATGCTACACCAACAGATATCTCAAACCTTTGGTTGTATCACTTCAAAATAATAAATGAATATAGATTTTTGATTTTCTCAATAAAAGTATCATTTAAAATGAGTAAAGGCATGAAAAGACTGAACTGAAATATTTACCTGCTTTAACATTCCATTTTGGATTAAAGGTGAATGTAGAGATACCATAGAAATACTAGCTGCATTAGGAAGTCTATCTACAGTATCACTAATACTTGTCTTTGTAGACCTCATTATATCCTCAGGCATAACTGTGTTAATAATACTAACTAGTGGCTGTGAAACCTGCTTTTAGAAAAAAGAATTCAAATTGATTATAAGAGTAATAACATACATAGAAATATATTCTTTTGTTTACTAGAGCCATTCAAATAATAAAATCCAAAACATAAAAATTCAAATGCCTACAGAATTATATGTTTGATATTGATGAAAACAATAATTTACAGAAAAATTTTAATACATTAAATTATGAAATAAATGTTTTATTATAAATTATAATGAATTAAATTCATTTGTACAATTGAAAGAGTATTGCTACTTGCCTATATGGAAGAGACAAATATGGAATATATGTATTGACTTCTCTTGCTCTTAAGTAAGCATTTTATTAGTTCCCAGGGGTATTAAATCAAAAGGACATTGACAAACTACGATAATACAACAAAAAAAGATGGTTATATGCATCAAAAAGTGGCATTGTGACATCAACATAAATGATAACATCATATCACAATAAAAGAAAAATGTTCTAAACTTCCTGGAGGGAAGTGTAAACAGCTAATAGTTTTTTTATTAGTTCAAACGTTATTTTTAGTGGATACCTGTATATGAGTAGACACTCCGTTTAATTTTAAACAGTATTTTATTTTGTCTACCTAAGTTTTTTTCAAGTATGCAGGCCAGTAGATGAAATAAATAGTTTAAAATAGAGTGTCCACTAAAAATAATGTTTTAAGTAATAAAAATATGCCAGATTAAAAATATCAAATCCATCAATTCTTTAGAAATTTCCAAGTATTGTACCTTTAGACTTGGTTAAAATTTAAGCTCAATGAAATTTTACCTATGCAGACTGAAAATTTTCTACCGTACACATAAAATATACAAGAGATAATATTTGCAGAATATTTTTTTTGTTTAAAGTAGTTGCATGAAAAATAAGTGCATGAACAATTCACCAGGAAGATTTTTGGAAGAGCTAAACTGACCTTAGTATTTAAGACAGTGCTCCTTTGGTTCTTAGCATAACTAATATCTGGTTGCTTGAATAAATTGGCATCATGGAATGATTGACTGGTCTTCTCACAAGTCTTTGAAATCAACACATTTTTTTCATAAGTAATACTAGAGTTTTCAGGTTGTAAAGAAAAATGAGTTTTGGGTTCAGATCTTGGCAATTGCTTTGAAGGTACATATTCATTACCACTAAAAAAAGAAATGAGAAATTTTCATTTTAGTCTTTATTAAATTTATACATTTTATAGAATTTGTTTTACAAAATATATTTTCATTTTTCAAGATAACTTTTTTTCTTGTCAAACTTTTTCTTCTTTTACAAATTTGATTTTTGCTTTCTAATTTTTTCTAGATCAGTTTTATAATTACTGACATTTTCTTAAATAATCTTGCCATGCCAGTACAATAACAATTTGATCATCTCTATACAGTCTCATTTTAGGCTAATAACCAAAAATTGTTTTTACAGAAAAGTACACAAATTGAAAAATAAATAACAAAATTTAAGTTTCTATGTCTTATAAACACAATTTACTAACAAAATATTTAATAGGATTTTAATAGCATACATTTTTCAGGTTATTTAAGCTTCATGAAATAAAAATATATGTTAATACCCTTGGGAAGTGTATGAATCTTCTTCTCTCTTGAGCTATGGGTAAATAGCAGGACAGACCAGGTTCTATAGCCTTGGATGGCAACTGGTCTCCTGCAAAAGGAAATGGCAACCTAATACGGGAAAAAAAATCTGCCTCGTCAGTCATGTATCAAAAGATACATGATCACCTATGCATGTATCATGCATGGCACATAAGTGACTGATGTTAAATACTTATTATTTTTTATTATAGTTATCATGGTAACATTAGAGTTTCCCTCTGTAATAAGATTTTTAAAAAATACTTATATTCAATAAATATAGAACTTTAGAAAAACAAATGACCTGTAAATGAACTATGATCTATGGTTTTAAGAGAAAAACATTTTTTGTACTCACACTTTATCCAGACATTGATCATCCATTTCTTCTGGAATTTGTGGTTCTTCTGGTGCTAAACACATATCTGGTTGAATACTTTCCTTGTTTAACTCAGGTTCTTCAGGGGAAGAATTATCCTTGATAAAAATGTTATTAAAAATTGGTTAAATGAGTAAACAGTATACAAAGGACATGTTTTCCTATATTTAAATATTGAATTCTCTCTGAATTTGAAAAAAATATATATCTATATGAAACTTGCTGAGGAAAATAATAAATGCATTTCAATTATTTTTTAGACCTGTTTTGTTGGACTAATTTAAATAAAATATAAAAACAGAGACAACTGTGTTAAGAACATGCACATACAATTAAGCATGGACACACACTTACATCTACACATACATACAGAGATAAAAGAGATACCAAATGATATATATGAAATAAAGTAGTCTGTTGTTAATTGTTGGAGCTGTGTGACTTATTTTGTCTTGGTCTGTAAGCTATGCAGGGAACAGAACTTGTATAGAACGTTTCACATATGCTTATAATTTTAACTGATTTGATACCAAGTCATTGTTGTTTTTCTGAGGATAAACCTTTCTAAAACTTTTTCAGAATTTTTCTAAGTTGAATGATAAACTAGAGAAGATTTAAACCATTACACCAAGCATTATAAAAATAATAAAAATACATTCATTCTGTATTCCATGCTATATAACACATATCTGTAATTTGGCAAGAAATATTTCATTATTATCATCAGCAGTCACATGACCAGGTGTTATTGTAGTTGTAGGGTTGAGCACCTGACCAGCTCTTTCTACTGCCTTAGTAGATATTCATTCATGTGTAGCATGTCTTCAGCAAAGTGGACCTGCATTTTCAAATCAGTTGATGTCTTTATAGACTGTTTTTTTAATTATATTTTAATATTATTTTGATTTTTAATCATAATTTAAACATTTCTAATAAAATAAAAGATTTGTAATAAAAATAAATCTGATTTAATTCTGGAGTTATCTGAAATTAGGGTATCAAACATGGGTGTTTAGGTGTTTGTCGCGTAACAATAACCCTATTATCTGGGTATAAGATACAGGTTGATTTGGGGAGGGTTTTTATCAGAAAAAAGTGTATCATATGGTGGAAATGCAGTATGTAAAAATCAACTAATAGATAAATTAAGCCGATTAAGTAAAAAATAAATAGCCATACTTACTACATGCTTTTCTTTATTCTTCTGCTTGATTTTACTTTCTAACAGAGAAATATTTTTCTGCTTTCTGATGCTGTTTAGTTTGAGTTGAGATATGGACTTGGTAAGGATATTAATAACATTATTTATCAAAACACAACAAAATGCTTTCTATCAGTCCTAACTATGATACTTTTACTCTTGTAAATTTAATCAAATGTAACAAAGCACTGACCCTGTTCAAATATATAATTGCATGAAATTGCTGGATAGTGATTTGGAGGGACTAATAATTGGATAATAATTATTAAAATTTTCAAAAGTGTAGATTGAATGGTTGCAAAAAATGAAAAAAGGAACAAGTTAAGAATTATGTTTTAAATAATAAAATGAATTTAAGAACAGTTCCAAAGATAATCAGACCCCAAATTAACTAACAAAGATTCCACTTTGTCCACTTCCTGCTAATAAGGAGAAGACATAATTAATGCATTAGCCAAATATTTTGGTCCTGAGAAATTAAATTCAGGGTTTTGTTTACATACTTAATATCCCTCTAAAACAAGTATATTCTTACAGAAAAGAGTGACACAAATTCTTTTAAACAAAGAAGACATCTGGGTTAGTGCCTAATTTCCAAACTTGGGGTTCGTTTATATTGATGCTGTCTGCTCAAAACATCATCACCTTTACATAAATACAGTAGAGAAAATTCTAAAACAAAGAGAATGCTATGTGCTTATTAACAGATCTCCTAAGATTAAGATGATCAAGGTGGAGAAATTAAATATATCAATATCAAATTTTAGTGTGGAAGTCATTTATAAAAATAAAGAGTTACTAGGCCCAAGAGACACATGGAAAATAGGTCCCAAGAGTTGTCAGAGATTTACACTGGTCACATGAACAGTAGCCACCTCACATGAACACACCAGCATTTCCATAACAGGAATGAACACGCAGATACACACATGACAGGTAGTTGCTTCCATTATTTTATAGCAATTAATAATAGAATTCTCAAATCATCATCCAGCAGAGGGAAAATTTAATCTTGCAGTAAATAATTGAGACATTTTATTCACCAGTTTGTTTTTTCTTTTTTATATTTAATAAACCCATTGTTAGAGTTATCAACAGTGTTGTGCAATTTATTGGAGAAGTTCTTATTCCAACCCTGATTACCAATGTTGTTCTTGGATACAAAGAGACAAAATTTACCATAGCTGCAAGTTGACAATTATTCATTCTTAACTGCAGTATGCAATGTACATAGATGAGTCCACACTAGATTTCTCCATCAATCCCAATATCATAAGATTTTGGGAAACACAAATCAACCTTATTGAGATGAAACACCAATTTCAACCAAGGAGGGAAAAGAAAACCAGATGATCCAGAAGATTGGTGTTACTCAATAAAACTAGCAGAGCTAGTGACTGAGAAAGAAAAGGAGAAGAAGAGGCTGGTGGGAATAGTGTGTAGGTTACACAAATTTCAAGAGTTATGTGAGCAAGGTTTTAGAGAAAATGGAAACAAAAACATATTCAAATTATTCCCAAGTATATTTTCTGAAGCTCATTTAAAAGACAAATGCAGTCATATAGTGCTACATAAAATAAATATTTTACAATTCTTACTCAGAAACAAACAATGACAAAGTAAGCACATATAAACTTTGGATCAGTTGTGATTATTGTAAACTTTAAAAAATTTTAATTTGTGTAGCTTTTTTCTCAGAGTAATTCTTCTCAGTATCAGATAATTACTACTAGAAAATATAATTCTTTTTTTTACAAGATACAAACCAGATATCCCACAGTTCACAGCAGATTAAAAACAAAGAACAATCATAATAAGAAAATGTTTTTATATACTAATGTTTACCCAATATAAGGCCACCCAAGCACCACTCAAGGTAGAAGGTTACTGTGTGGTGTTGCATGTGCATAAGAAAGAGCAAAAAGTGAAGTCTATGGGGATATGCAGAAAAACTAAACATGATGGTGGGTTTGTATCCAATATCAAAAATCATTTAACATTGATTATAAAAGGCTCAAAGAAATAATGTCCTTCATAGTTCTTACTGACAATGTCTCTTAGAAATAGTATTAAAAGTCAAATATGCAGTGTTAATAAAAATTACTCACAAGACAAAAATTTAACAATACAATATTTGAGATTATAGGCTAGAAGTAAAATAACATCTTTTTTTCTTAACTCTCAACTATTAATCAAATATTTAAGAATTATATGAGCAACAAACTTAAGGACTAATGATGGGAAGTATTTAGAAAAAATATTTTAAAGTGTTTTGAGAATTAAATTGACTTAAAGTATACAGGATATGTCCTGAACTGAAAAAGTTATTAAGCAAGAATACAAATCCACACAAAACCTCTGTAATTCTTGATTATTTAATAGTTTGGAACCTGAAAAGAAAAGGAAAGGTTTTATGCAAAAATAAAAAATAAAAATCAGTTATTTATACTTATTAATTAAAATTATGGGGTTTGTATTAAAAGAGGAAATGCTAATGGAGTTTTTTTTTCTAGTTGATGTGAGAAAAGAAAACAGAATAAAACTTAAATAAACAGTTTGTCACTAGGTGTTTCATTAACTAAAATTCATGTCCAACTTAAAGGGTGTTTAGGAGTTCAGCATGGTACAGTATAGTAAGTTTATGAGACCAGGTCAGGGTTTATTTAAATGTAGGTTATGAGTTGATGAAACTTGGGTGAAAGAAATTTCAGTATATGGTTGCTAGAGATATCCATGCTTAGGTTAAGGTTGACAGACTAGTAAAGATTAAAAACTTATAATTTGAGTGTCTGCTGGCATAGGTATATTGTCATATTGAACTCAGATTACCATTGCTAAAGTCAGAAAAATATATACAGCTACATACAAAATATATACAACTACATGCAAAACGGATGAAGAAGTGACTTTTGTTCAATTTTATTAAATAATATACTAAAGATATTACATGAATAATTTTGGGTTGAAAACTAATCAAATCCCAATATCCACCCATTACCTTTATACCTAGCACATATAGTCATTTAAATACTTAGGTTTTCTATGACAGATAGATACCATAATTTCAGGTGGTATTGAATCTATACTTGTTAAATCAGGTCTTTCTAGATTTTCAATTGAACTGTCAGTAAGCTGAGATCCTGCCTCTCCTGAGAACTGATTATCTGAAAGGTCTATTACTATAGGCCAAGGCAGCATGACCTGAGTGAAAATGTCTGCTGAATTATTGAAACATGTATTAATAGTAGGTTCCATAGACATATGCCACAAAAGTGTCTTCTCCACATGTGCCTATCTGTTTGTCAAACATGAAACGTCAATAGACCTAAATGTTTTTCTAAAAATTCCAGGTAACCATTTTGGTTTTCCTCATAAATTTACAATGTTCATTGAATACCCAACATTGAACTTTCTTTAACAATGCAATTTATCAACGAATACTTTGACATTATACATATTAGTGGTAACTCTGGCTGACAAATCCAAATGCGCTAAATCATGGCGAGTTTTAGGCTGTTGACCTATAAATAACATTGCTAGTTACTGACCTATTGCTTATTACAAGGTCAGCTAATATCAAGCTAAGATATGAAGAAAACAGGTTTCAAGATCAATTGAATCTTTCTTTAATCAACTCTAGATGGTCTGAACTGCACATTCAACTAATCTATTTGATGATGGATGGTACAGTAAACATTAGGCAAGTTCAATGCAAAATGCTTAATGGTAAAAATTACATGTAAGCATTATCAGACACAGTTATATGTGGAATTGCAAGTGTATTGAGTGTATGGCACATTATTCACTCACACAGCTTGAATATCTATGGATTTGCTATGGACATCTACAATCACAAGAATCCAATTGCCATCTATTGGGCCTGTATAGTCAATATATAACCAAAACCATGTCTGTCTAGTGATTCCCATAAGTATAGCATATTACACTGAGGTATATTCCTTGCCTCTAGACACATGACACAACTTTTTCCACACATTGCAATATCTACCAGGCCAACATATGATGACAGGAGTGAGAGATTTCTTTCATGATATGTCTAGATTATCCTCATATAATATGGACCTCATGAAAACTTGCAGTGATAACAACCTTTGATATCCACAAAACACAAGTTACACACAGATAATTCATTTAAATTTGGAAGATTCATTACCAGGCTGTTCTTGTATAATCCATTTGCATATCGGTACTAGCACTAAATGCCTGGATATAAAAAAAAAATGCAACAGTCTTTATTGTTACTTGACCAGAGTTTAAAACTGACATGTAAAGAACAACTTCTTCAGAACAGTGCAACTATATAACAATGTCCTCCAAAACTCAAAATTCTTTAACCTGGTTTAGCTGATAGTCATAACTGAACAAACCTAATGTCTAGCATTGAACATGCCATGGGTGGGAGAGCACAATTTTCTTTCAATAGTTCAAGCAGTATTTTGTGATCAGTGATGATCCATAAACTTGCAACTGTAGGTGAACTTATAAATTTTGCTAACTCCAAAAGTCATAATTAGTCCTTCACATTGACTTTGCCTGGAATTCTGTCCTGCATTAAATAATGTTATAAAGATAAAGTAACTTGTTTTCTCACTTCAGTCTCTAATTGGTAATGGCACTGTGTTATAATGTATTATATATTATAACACAGTGTTATTGCCAATTACAGAACCATCAACAGTCATAAGAGTTCATACTCAGGATTGCAATGTACTCAAACCTTAACTGAGATTAACAGCTACTCTGAATATTTAAGCACTTTCTACGAAAATCCTAATTGTAACAACATATGCAAGAGTAGCCAAGTATGAACTGAGATTGTTTATATATCAGTGCTAACAGTTGATAAGAGCTAAATAGCTATGCAGTCCTAAAACATTTGTCGGGACAGGCACCTCATGTACTATTCTAATTTTGTCTTGTGTTCAGTGAATTCCTTCTGGGTTAATTTTGTAAGCAAGTTAAATGATAAAGAATTTTTTAACTTAGTCCTGTACCTTTAATCGCTCTAAACTTTATGAGAGATTATTATTATATTTGTTTACATTAACACCAGACACAAGAATATCATTTGCATAAGCAACAGTCTTAAAATATTCTTTAAATCAACTGTTCTATAGCATATTGGAACAAACCCAAGTGAGGAAGCAATTCTAAAACATAACCTGGTATGCACAAAAGGACTCTTTTCAGTATTTATTCTTGTCAATTTTGGTGATTCTTCAAGAGGAATCTGTAAATAAGTATCACTTGAATTCAATTTCATGAAGTAATATCCACAAGAGACTCTAGAATATATTTAGAATATAGGTCACCAATGCTTGGATTAGAACATTTGTTTATCTCCAAAACAAAGTTCATGGTTTATTTAAAATAAATCCAAACTAAGCAATTTTTCTTTAACACTGGTAATATGTAAGAAGCTCATTAAGAAAAAGGAATTGATTTGATAATCAGGTAGACAGAAACCATGTGGTCCAACTCAGCTTCTACTTTATCTTGGAGGGCTAATATCAGGCTTTCATAAACTGAGGGATAATATTCTTTTGACATTGTTCAAAAAGTTGTAAAGATTCATGTCACAAATTTAGCCATTTAATTTGGTTACATGCAGTTGATATATCAATTGGCTATTGGTTTTTAAAGTTAATCTTTTCAAGCTAATCTTGGTCATAGCCAGATAAATTTACCCTAATCTTGGAAAAATCACTACTTCCGAGTTGTATAATTTCTTCAGGTATTTTTACTTTTACTACTGCTCTAAGGACAATAAATTCACTTGATATATTTCCAGATTCAACACAATATTCATTCAAGCAAGCTAAACATTTTTTAAAGGATTTCACCTTCGATATCAATATGTCACATTGTATACAAATTACTCTCAAGAAACTCAGAACACATCCAGTTTGATATAAAATGGACACAAGGGGTTATTTCTACTTCCTTTTTATTACCCAAAATACAACACTAAGAATATTTCATGAATAGGACCCAAAAACAATCAAATCTCAACAATTATAAGATGCAAAAGATGAGTACAACTATTCTGAAATCAACTTTTCAAAATAAACCAAAATTTAAGAGATTACAAAAGAAAACATTAAAATGATCAAACAGCATAGAATATTACTTATTTAGGCATGCATTCGAAGCTGACTATTTTGTTCCTCTAAACATATAAGTGTAAAAATTCATGCACTTCATGGTCTTAAAAATTCTATTATGCATTAAGATTAAAATTTTCACTAATTAAGTCTATTCTATTCATTGATCCACTGAGCATTGATCAGTGAAATAAAAAACCGTCAACATTATGAGCAAAAATACAAAAATAATATTCATATATTTTAAGTAGTTCTTAAAAAGTGATTGATATTGGAGCAAGAATTAAAAAATATCCTTCATTGTTTATGTAGCCTATGGTCTTCAAAACTCTTAAAAATTGCAAAGAAATGTAAACCAAAAAGAGGATATTTCTGGGTGAAAGGAAGGCATAATGTTTCAATTGAAAAAGGACAACATATCCTCGTTTTGAATATCTCAAGATAACTATAATAAAGGTATGTATTTGAGTTGTTCACAGAGTGATTTATCCTTAAATAGATCACAAAAGATACAAAATACAAAGACGGGTTAGAAAACATTTAACATAGACTGAGTGATGATGTATTCAGATTCATTTAAAGTAATAGAACTCTTTTAAGTTATCATTTAGTTTTGAGCCACTTTGTGTGTTCATATCTTAATACCAGACATAGAATTTCTATCTTTGACAGAAAAACAAACATAAAAACTGAAATTGAATGTAACAATATTATCAATTGTACTGTAAATACAGAACACTACATTTTCTTCAGTCCCTGTTTTGATAAATAACTAAATTAACTAGATATTACTTATAGTTTCTTTAAAAATAATAGAATTCAGTAATTTCATAAAGAAAAATAAATGAATAAAGTGAATTAAGTAAAACTGGAGAAATGAAATTCTCACATTAGCAATTGATAATAAACTATGAAAGTTACCTTGCAAATTGACAAAATTTGTAATCAATTCTTGTTTTTCCTGTTTTTTATCTTTCAAATGAGCTTCTGTAATGGAAAATTCTTTCATTTTATTCTCCAGCACTTGTACAAAACTGAGGGTTTGATATTTGGCATCATAATCTTTCCAGATATTCCAGTAATGATCCAATATTTTCTGATTTTCATCTCTAAATAAATCAAAAGAAATCTTAATTAAACAGCACTCTCCAAAATGACTAAATTTTTTAATCTATTTTAAAGTTACTAATAATACAAACAGTGGATTTTACCTTTTACATCTTGGTATTAGTATACTATCCCAACATAAGCATTACTATAGCCACAATATAGCAAAATTTTGTTCATGGGTAAAAACAAAGACAAAATGTTACCATATCACCGACATAATAATGCTCATGTTGGAATGGCAAGGTAAATGTATCTAAACCAACCATTCCAGTAATTGGTTACCTTGACACAAAGTTATTCTGATGAACTGGCTTCAACTGGCAAGGCAACTTACATTTCACATCTTGGTAAATTCAAATCAAGCAGCAATAATATAATAGAATTGATCCTGATACATGTAATTGAAATGTAAAAACATTCACACCAAAAATGTCTAACCCATCTAACATGATGGCCAGACTGCATCACAGTTGGTTTTGGTACATCTGGCATTACATGAGATGGATTAATCATTGGAGTGTACACATCAAGCCATGTAGCAATCAGAAAGATGGGCTTCAGCCTGTTCAAAGAGATACTCTAGTCTACTTGTTTAATACACAGTACTTGGTATACCTATTGAGGATTTTGAAGGATCTTCTATAAGGTGGCTGAAGTGTGAATGATTAGACAGAGTCCCATACAAAAACATGTTTACAAGAATCTAAATGTTTTGGCATATACGTGGATTTGGGACTGCACAAGAGGATTGTTCACTGTCTCGGTTGTCAGATGATTGATGAAATGGAGTCTATGATATTCTGTGGAGTCTGGAAGAAGAATTGTCCAGAAAGTCTGAGCTTGGTGCCATACACCATCTCAGTAGACAAACATTGAAAGTTATTCCTAGCAAAATTAAGAGAAAGTGTTACCCTATTGTGAGTATTACTTAGGGTGGTAAGGTAAATTTATCTCCACCAGCCATTCCACTAACTGTTGACCTTAATGTGATGTAACTCTGAAGAATTGGATAATTCAAGTGGTCCCTTAAAGCATCCTAGCATTTGTATAGCTGAACCATCAAATTATCAAAGCTATATATAAGTGTTTCATAATTTTGCCTTTCCTGGTTGTTCTCAAAATTTCTGGGAATGAGCATTACTTTGCTGCCTGTATCCATTTGCATATCTAAATTGGTGTTATTTATTTTAACTTGCATTAAAATGTTCTTTTCTTTTTCTTTCAATAAAAATGTTTCTCTCTTATTTTCATTGCCACATTGCTTCTGAGTAGCACTCTCAAAATCTTTCTATTTGACTTTGTATACACCTTGGAAGTGATTCTTTTTCATGCATTTTCATTTTTGTCTTTCAAAAAGTTTTCTTTCTCTCATGTATATATCCACAATATTGGCATTTGTTCCCTTTAATAAATACATATTGACAATTTCTAAATCTTCCTGTAAACTTTCAGACCTGTTGAATTTCACAATCATTTCCAGCTGCTATATAAATTCCATGAAAGCATTTAAATGCGTCCTAATTGAAGTTGCTCAAGCATTTTGCATCAATGCTTTTCATTGTGTAATTTTTTGATAATTCTCATCTATATCAACTTCTCTCCTATGGTTTGGCCTTCATTTACAAGTTTTTTAAAATCACTATACCAACTGGTCTCCCTTAGTGGGTGTAAATATTTGATGATAGGTTCACCTGATTCTTGTTTCATGGACACAAATTTTGTCCATTCTACCATACCCAACCTCGTTTTTGGTTACATGTTCCTTAATATTATTTGACTTATTTCCTGAAAAGTTAAGTTTTCTAATTTCAGGAGATGGGCCATTATTGAAACTTTTCTGACAACTTCAACTCCCATAGTTACCATAAAAATGGTTCATTACTTTGTTTTCTCCCATCTTAGCATTGCTGACTTTCAACTATTTGGTTCTAGTAATTGCATCGAAGCACTTCAGCCATGTGTCCATAAAATAAGGGCCCTCTAGGGATAACGAGATGTGTAGTAGTAATCATAATTTGCTCACAATCACTATCCACAAAAGATGTCATCCTCATGACTACTCGAGTTTATATATAGAACATCTCTTATTCATATGCAAATGCTCTTCCGTTTATATATGTTACAATTTATTTCATTCACATGAAGAGTGGTAAGGTAAAAAAAAGCTAATGTGGAAAATTTTATTTTAGTTTTAAATAATAAATGAAAAGAACTTTTTTACCCAATATTTTAGTTACTCCAGGTTGCTAGTTGTTTGTTTTAGTGTCATAGTATTTTTAAAATTCAATGTTTACTATTACTTTCAGTTTTTCTCAGTGTTTCATTTGCATCATAGCACAGTGATTAGCAAAATTATCTCACAATTTATTGATAATGAATTTATTCTCAGTTTGGTAAATGGCCATAATTGACAAAAGTCATATCAGGAAGAATTCATTTCTCTGGTCATAGAAAAAAGTAATTTGCTACTAAAATGATCCTCTACTTTGATTGAGAAATAAATAGAAAAAATATCATGTCATTCAGTTTTTTGACAGTGAATGTAATAGCCAGATTTTATGTTTTGAGTTTGGTTATGAAATGGAATTGTATTCTCAGTGGGAGATGTGAATGGTCTAATATTCAGATATTAGCAAATATGAGTTACTGAATAAAGTAACATTTGTGAAAGCAATGTTTTCATCCCTGTTGTTAAAAGTAAGTAATAAATATTATTCTAAGTACTTTAAAAGAGAGTGTGAGCTTGTAAGAGATTTTATTGTCTCATCAAAAGAAAAAAAATAACAATTATGTGCATACAAAGTCATGAGTGATGAATGGATTGCATGAGGAAATATCATCAATATAGTCAGACATTAAAAATTATTTTTATGGAAAGGACAGTAGTTAATATGACAAACTCTCCAGGAGGCTGGAAATTTTTCATCTCAATCTGTTTTGATACTTGTCTGTAGACTTAAGTGCATAAAATATTTGATTTGTCATATTTTGGGCCCTCAGACTTTTTCATTTTATAGAAGGATCCAGTTTGAGACATTCAATTTTAATGCAAATAATCATCCCATTTTCATTATAAAAATCAATAAAAATATTTGAAACAAATGAGTTAATAATAAATAAACACTTACTTTTCTTCCTTATACTTAGAGATAAATGTATCAAGTTTTTTTGTCAGAGCTGCAAAGTGCTGTGTAAGGAGAGTTGATGTCTTCTTTAGGCTATGAACAAAATCAGAAGTATTTCATGAAATTTAAAAAAATTATATAAACTAAATTTTGAGGTTCTTTTTATAAAATACAATTAGAAAAAGAAAACAAAGTAAATAAAATCAGGAAAATGTTATTCCTAGAGTTGTAATTTTACAATGACTAGATGACATATTTTTACTATGAAAAAGTATTTAATGTGAAGGATCTCATAAGTTTTAAATTATCCATCATGAAAATTTACATCCTTACTCCACACATTTGTCACTTTTGAAATGTTCAAAGGATTAGACCAGCAGTTTAATCTTACTTACTATATATTGCAAAAGCTTCAATTTTTGTGACTAGCTTTAAATGGACATTGTGATACATTCAAGGTAAATTCCTGAATAAATTATTGTTTTTTAGTCTTTATGTGTATAAAATTGAACAGACAAATATATAACTGATTCAGCATGAAATCAGACCTTATCTGTATAAAATAACATTCAGACCATATCTGTAAATATTCTAAATATTCATCATACAAAATTATCTGCACACCATTCATGATTTAGCTTTTAGACTAGTGGTTGGCATCCTGGGTGCTAGTACCCACCAGTTAATGTTTGACTAGCTGTGATGGGTACTCAACCATTTTTGGCAGTGGTTAGGTGTTAAGCTTCGTTGGTGGGCATTTGAATTAATATCCATCATTTTTTGTAGTGGCAGGACTAACCATGAAACAATCAATGTTAACTGACCATTTCACTGTAATTATTCTATTCTTGCTATTCATGGCACATTCTTCTCAATTTGTTGTGTAGTTTGTATTTATGGTGTATTTCAATAATATGATAATGAAATAATGATGCACACCTCTAACAACATTATAATCATGTAGATATCTGCAGTGTAATATTCACCCAATAAAGATGTTGAGGTTATATATGATGTAGAAACTTTTATTCATATTTTCCTTTCATGAGAATAATTATTTTCATTACATTATATCTAAATTAGGCATGTTTCATAAATTTTCTAATTATTATTAACACACTGTCAAATAATAGTGCACTCTGTATTAACAACACACTCCTTAAATCAAAAAGAAAATTGTGGTGTATGCGTCACTAATACAGAAAATACAGTAATAGCAACTGTTCTGTTTGATCAGAGAGAGAGAGACAGACACACAGACAGTGTTCTTCCCTGTTGCTTGCACACACACTGGTGAAGCCGGCCTAGTTATAAATAGAAACAACATTCTGTTTCCATTCATCTTTGTTCATAGTGTGAGTAGTTAAAATTTGAATAAACATCATTTAAATTTAATCTGTTAATTCTGAAATTATTGAGTGGTAGGTATTCCAGATTCTGAAAGTTAAAAAATAGGCATTACACAGAAAAAGGTTGCTGAGCACTACCTTAAACTAATATTAATTAATTACTAATTATCATACAACTATTATGTATTAGTAATGAGTACAGAAATGAAGAACTATGAAATCAATATAGCAAATCTACTAAAAATTAAATAACCAAATTATTGTCAAATAATCAAGTAACAAAACATGAATGAAAAAAAAGGAAATACATAATTATGACAAAAAGTTAATTAAAAATCAAGCCTTATTAATCATGCAAATATTTAATACAGCTAAATATAAGAAAAATAAATAAAAAGGTATATTTCCAAATTTATAGAAGCATTACAGAAAATGTCAAGGTACATATTAACTGCTTAAGTTATAATTAAAAATAGTTTCATTAAATTAAAACTTTTTTAAAAAGAATGAATTAGGAATACAGCAATAAGAAAATATGCTGATTAAAGTTTTACATAGCTATTAAATGAAAATTTTTAAAACTTGTAATAGGAATTTTCATTTAAAAATTATGACCTAATAAACTACTTGTACTTGCAAAATAATCAAGGGAGTTGTAGTCTGGGGAGTTAGATGGCCAGATGTTTAGGGGTAATTTGATCGCAGAAACTGTCTGCCAGCCATGACTGTATTCTCTTGCTTGTGTGACATAGTTCAGAGTCCTGTTGCCAGATATAGTGTCTTCCAGCAGCCACTCTCTTGACCCAGGGCAGTATTGCCTCCTCAAAGCACTTGATCTGGTGTCCATGTTGAGTTTGAGGCCCTGTGGGAAGATGAATGGAGGTATACATCTCTCCAAACACCTTCGTAATCACCATTAGACTCATCCAACTCTTTCCGAATCCTTTAACAGCCAAACACTCTGAAATGTTCCTATTGAAAGTTCTGACGTGAATGCCAAACAGTACAACATGCCGTTTCCAAATTTCTGGCAGAGTGAATTGCATCATTGTGCTATTTTTCTCACAGACGGTGCCTAACTATCCCTACTACACTGTGTGGTCAACAAAATAAAAAACAAGCAATGCACATGCGTAAAATTAAAAATATAAAATGCTACCAATTTACCCATCGTACCCTGTATATATTGAAGAAAAGTGCCCTTTTCCATTAGATTTCTATAAATTTTGTCATGTTAGAAAATAAAGTAAACACTCTTTATGTCAGTATAAATTTTTTAAATTACAAGCCAAATTATGATTAATTAAAAACCAAAATAAATCAATTTAGTTTTGTTGAAGTGTCATGGTGGTGAGATAGAAAAAAACAAAAACTGTCTTTTACCTAAGGCAAATGCAATGATAATCTTAAAAAAATCTTACAAAAAAGAATAGATTCAATTTTTCAAATTAAATTATTATATATATATTATAATTATTATTATATTAAAAATGGTTTGTAAGTTGGTAGCATTAGTTTTTTATGCTTACTGTAGGTAAAATTACTCATGGGTATAAACTTCATTGAGTTTTCTAGGAAAACTCAATGCAGTTTATACAACAAAATAGAGAATATGGTGAATGTACATAAAATGTAAGATTTTAGTATTTTAGTGCTTTTTAAGAATAATTGCTTTACTATGGACAAATTCCATTACCAACAAATCCACTCTGATCTTAATTTTGCTTCAAGTAGTTCACCAAGCTGCCAAAGTAACATACTAAGCGTAACTTTTATTCTACCTAATCTATAAAGATAATTATTTTCACCAAAATTTAACAAATTCACTTTTTTAATTGGCACTGATTATAAATTATACTTAATAACTAATTAAATTAAATTACAATCTCAAAATTATGTTGTAAACTCCTCTTTTATGCTCAGACATACAGAATAAACCTCATTAATAAATTGAATATTGTTTCGTTTTTTTTTTTTTTGCATATTGGCTTCATTTTATTTTGAAGTATTAAATACAGAAATAGTTACTGGTAATATTATTATTACTTTTTAGCATTTTCTCTAATTGACAACTCTGATTTACTTTGAGAAGACAACATCATTTTTTACCCAGTTCTTTTTTTATGTAAACAAAATTATGCTACAGGAATGAGAAATGGAGTTGCACATATATATTTAAGAAACTTTAAATGCAATATTCTTAAAACTCTTATTGACGACATACAAGGTATCCAACTGACAAAATTCATTCAAAGTAAAAATCCATTTCATAACTTACTATAGATTATGAATAAATTTTAGCTAAAAGTTATTTTTAATCTTATTACAGTATAGATATTAATTAGTGTTAGAAAGAATGATCTTTAGCATCAAATTCTAATAACATCTTAATTGTGGAGTCAGTATGTTAGAGGCATAAATGATGGATGATTATTCATAAGTTAAGAGTAATTTGACATTTTTGCCAACTATTTAATTTAAATTCTATTTTTTCTAGTTCTGTAATCTTGCTTGTTTTTACCTGATACAGTTGTCGCGATTCATGGTATACTGCTTATGGACACGCTTTGTAGATTCATCCATTTCAGAAACACTCTCTTGAAGTTTAATAATTGATAACTTTGTCATTTCAATATCTCTGCTAAAGTCTAAAATAAAATTAAAAAAGATAATAAACATAATAAAAAACGTTGCTTGATAATAAATCAATGTAAGGTGATAACAAAAATAAAATTACAAGGCATAAACCCATTTTATCTCAAATGCAAACGAATTGTATATCACCAGGAGTACAAAGTATAAACAAAATGTTCTTCATCAATTAAGCAACAATTAATTTAAACATGATTTCATCTAATAAAAAGTGGTGTGACTCAGGACAGTTAGGTGGAATTGGCTTATCCCTGAGTTTTGTAAATAAAACTAGTAGTAAAGCTTAATTATGAGTACATGGTGAACTTGACTAATTCAAGTTCAGAATGGTGATTTGAGTCTGATGCTTATTTAGCTATGAAAAAATTATTTGGGTGGAAATCAACATCTGAGGAAAGAAAATGTAAACTTGTATAAAAGTTAAATTTATCATCAAAATCTCTGTATCATTAGTTAAAAGGAAGATTTTAAAAAATTCTGATAGAAAAATTGTGTACATTCTATAGAACAAGAGATATTTGTGAAAAATGACAGTGTGAAAAGTTGTTTACCTGTAAATCAAAAACAATTATAATAATTTGCACTAGAAAACTTTTAGAACTTTAAATATTACAAAATTTTAATTTTGATTACATATAAAAACATAAATACATTTTGTTAAGTGGATTTACAATAAAAGTTAAAACAAATAAATTATTGCTTTTTGTACATAATTCTTATAGGTATCAGTAGGCTTTTCTTTATTTTTTCTACTAATCTACTTACTTTTACTTTAAAGTAAACTTTCACTTCAGGGTTAGTATTCTGTTATAAAAAGTCCAGTAAACCTTAGTTAGATTTATGCCAAAATAAGGTGTATTGCTATCAGTAATATAGTATGGTATATGCATTATTTTGACATTTTTTTACCTTAAATTTTTTTTTTTACTCATTTCACCCCAAGCAAGGTGATGATGCCATTAAGATGCAAGAGCTTACTGGGAATGAAAGAGAAGGAGAAGACTTTAGTGAGGAAAAAGGACAATAAAAGTACAGAAAGACAGAAGACAATTGGCGTTGTATTTAAATTTTTGAAGATTATAGATGGCAGGAAAGCAAGAAACCACAAGAGAATTCCACAGGTGAGAATATCAGGTGAGAAGTATGAGAAAAGAAACTATTAGAATAGCACTTACAGTTATATCTAGATAGTTAAAAAGTGAGATCTAGTCACCAATCTAGTAGTACACATAAATTCATGCAGTTGATACACCAAAAAGGGAAGCTCATCAGAACAATTTCCATTAAAATATTTAGAGAAAAGAATCAAGGAAGCCATATTATAGCAATGGGAAAGTAACTGAAGTCAAGATGTCAGGTCAGAATTGATTACATCACAGACCCTTCTATGGAGTTTGTCAAGAATCTTGAAATATATAACAGGAACCCCTGATTGGATATGGCAGCAATATCTAATGCACGGACAAATGGTAGATTTATAAATGTACAAGTTGGATGCTGACAAGAAAAATTGTCTGGCATGATACAGTGAACCAACTTTCCTAGCAGTAAACCTCTCAATTGATTCAATATAATTGCTCCACTTCATGTCAATGAAAAATGTGAGACCAAGAAGGTGCAAAGAGTTGCTCTTCTAGAGGTTAGCATCAGCCATGCTGATGCAAGGCAGAAAAGGTTCTCTATGGTGATTAAATGATAGCAGTTTGTTTTGGAGATGTTAAAATTTACAGGCCATTCCTTGCCCCAGTTAATCACTGATTGGAGGTCATTTTTAAGAGCAGCTGCAAATTTTACTCTGTCAGACCTGCTACTAAGACATAAATAAATAGATGTGTCATCAGCATAAATACCTAGTTTTTACTGGTTTAGAAAATCCCCTGTTCTGGCACCAATCTGGTCCTAACTTTGCTAGATTAGTGGGATCAATCTGTTATATAAAAAAATGTTATAATTCTGCTAACTCAATAAAGAAATGCAATCTTTTCTTTGTTTCATTATTCCCCCAAAAGAGCTTTGGATCAAATTTATGTCTGAAATGTAATCAAAATTAAACATTCATCAAGTCATCAGAAATGTTTTTTAAGATATTTAATTTTATTTTTTCAAAATTAAGAATACTTTTCTTAATAGAAAATATGTGTTGTTGAAATTATCTTTTTTCTTTCATCTTGATTGTACTAACAGAAATAACAAAAAATATTCTTTCACTAAAGATCTTTATGAATATGAAAATCAAAAAGTGTGTTAAATCTTCTATGAGAGACAAAGATAAATTAAGTTGGTCTCAAGTACAGTAAGTTATATCTGAAATTATTTGAGGACTAATTAATATTTGCATATAAACAAAACAAATTAAGTCAACTAGAATCCATAATTTTTACAGAGACCATTTACATTAATCTTCTAATTTTTTTTATCAAAATATATGTTTTAATTAACATACCTTTAATAAGTTGAATTTCTTTCTCAATAGATATTATGTATTGTTGATTATCATATTCTGTAAATTAGAATAAAATAAAATTATCATTGCTAGAAATTTTTGTGAAAAAAATCACAAAAAAGTACAAAAATAAAGAAAAATTAAATAATAGAATTGTCAACATGTAAAAATAACTGTTTTTGTTTCTTCAAATACAGTATAAATTCCGAATTAAATGTAAACCTTTACCCTGTTCTAAATGTCTAATGCACTCTCAGTTTTAAATTTTATATATATATATATATATATATATATATATGTTATTTTTATGCATGCACTTATTTGAGTAAATATGCTCTGTTCCTTCATTTAATTTGATCATATCACACCAGGCTTAATCTTGTTTTTTGTATAGGATACAGGTTCGATTCCTATTGTCGGATGCATATTTTCTACAAAATTTCTCAAACATTCAAGCCACTAAATGTGATTAATACTGTTTAATTGAAGAAACAGAGCATTTACTCAGATAAGTGTATCCATAAAAAATAACATATAAACAGAAAATATACTAAATATTTGTTGGATTTAATCCATGTCCAAGTGCTTATAACATTTGCTTTTCAACAATGAAACACAGGCTTGAATCTCACCACAATCAGGAAGGTGATTTCTTGATGTTATTGATCTGGGGAGGCAATCCCAGTGTGTGGCACCTTTGTAAAGTGCCTGAAAAACACACCCTGGATTGGCTCAAGCCTTGTGAGTGAAATTCTGAAAATGGAACTGTTTAGAAGCCATTCATGATTGTACTAGTATGAAATCACAAGTCATCATGACCAAGGGTTTGTGCATACTAACATGATTTAAGCTGCTGATAACAAATTATGCACTATCTCCCCAAAACTGTAGATAAGGTCCACTCAGCATAGTTGCAGTATATGCCACAGGTGGGATCTGTGGGTGTTGAGAAAACACAAAGGTGCCTGAGCAGATGTGTGGAACAGGGATTGGCTAGCTGCCCTAGTAGGTGTTCTCAGAAAATGAGAGTAGCCGGCCTGACCATTTTATATATATATATATATAATAATTATTTTAGGATATTAAAACATAAACATGTTAAAAATTGCTACAAATCTATAATATTTAGCTCTACTCTGTAGTGAGCCCTCTTTTAAATTAAATGTAATTATACTTCATTTGTTCTCATTTTACCTGTATATATATATATATATATATATATATATATATGAGGATTAAATTTGTAAAAAACAGAATTTTTAAAAGTGCTCAATATTTAGAATATAACAGAGCATAAATAATTTTTTTTTAATTAAAAATTTACTTACTGTAAATTATTTTATCCGTATTTGATTATTATTATCCCAACTACACAGTTTCATGGTGTAGGTCCACTTTTCAAAGTTTCTTTTTTTGATAATAAAAAAACCTTGAAAAATACATAGAAGAAACCTCAAGAAATCTAAATAAAAATTATATGAACAAAAAAAAAATAAATTGAAAAGTGGACCTACACCATGAAACTGTATAGTTGTGATAATAATAACCAAATACAGAGAAATTAGTTTAAAGTAAATTTTTCAATTTAAAAAAAAATTTAAATTTTCAAGAGAAAAACAGTACTAAAGACATTGCATGACAAAGTGGAAAACGTTTACTTATGACGTACTTCATCCTTCAGGACTTTATTGGACTAAATTTGTTATGTTGGTAAGACTATAGATATGTGTATGATTTTTCCGAATTTATTTAGAATCTTTTTCTTTTCATCACTTTTGTAAAAATTTGTATTCCAAATTTGATATTATAAGATCTGCTATGAATAGTAAAATGTTGTAAGAGCCAGGGCATAAATTTACTGTAGATGACTTTGTGATTAAGGCACTCACTAGAGATTTACATCATAGTGAATTATTTTCTCCTTTGACCAGAGTAGCATTTTTTATGTCAAAGTTGTGGTCACTCTCATTATGGTGGGAAAACAACAAATATGACATATTATTTTGTAAAATATCCCTTTTGTGTTCATATAATCTTTTATTTAGATTCCTTGAGGTTTCTCCTATGTATTTTTTGTGACAATTATTACAGGCAAAGGAGTAAACTTCTCCTTCAGGTTTTAGTTTAATTTGAGTATTTGAAACTCTTTTATCACAGGGTATTTACAATATGACTACATGTTTTAGTCACCTTAATATATTTTGAAGCCAACTCCCAAAGTACTTATATAGTGTTTGAAGGGGTGGAGTAGAGGGGCTTAGTTCCCTAAAAATGTAAACAACACAACCATTGGATAGATTTTTATGAAATTTGAAAGAGATTTTATGTATAACACCTAATGATATAGACTATATATATATAACTTATTTAAAAAACGTGGTGTTCCAAGGGTGCACAAATACCCACCTCAAAAAAAAAAAAATGTTTCCATAGATTTAAATGAAATTTAAACCATACCATCTTTTTACATTTGTTTCATTTTTACATCCAAACATTTGATTGAGATGGCAAATTTAGTTTCCTGTAACCTACACAATAGCTACTGTTTCCTTTTTATATAATAATCCAATTAATATGGATCTGAGTGTAGTTTTTCCATAAATTTTGTCTCTTTTGGACTAAGGAGGCATCATCTATACAATAACTACAATTTCATTAATATGAAACTTTACAATTTATTTGAATTCTTGATAAAGTCATTTATCCTATAATGACCAAGCCTAAACAGCTCTATATCTTTCAGATGTCAGTTCTGCCAGCTGATTATCCTAAATAATAATTAGGCTACACTCTTACTACAATGCCTCTCAAAAAGTTTTGTTTTGAACCACCTAAGCAATACCGGTGCAGGAAAAGAGAAAGAGCAGAAGAAACTGAAGATCAGTTGAGCAAAAGAAGGAGAGAAGATTCAGAAAAGAATTCAACTTCACAAGTGTCATAAAATCAAGAACAAGCGAGTCTAAGACAAAGATTAGATGCCTGAAAAGCAAGAAAAAGCTGACAGAAGATGTACATTAAATGTTGAATGGAATGTAGCAGCAAGACAGTCTGAAAATCAAGAAACTGACAGAAGACATACATTAGATGCTCAACAGGCAGCAGCAGTAAGACTGTTTGAAAATCAAGAAAATGACAGAAGACATACATTAGATGCTCAACAGGCAGCAGCAGTAAGACTGTTTGAAAATCAAGAAAATGACAGAAGACATACATTAAATGCTCAATGGATTGCAGAAGCTAGACAATCTGAAACTCAAGAAGAAACTGAAATGAGACATAACATGGATTCTCAGCAGACTGCAGCTGCCATGCAATCTGAAACTCCAGAAGTAAGGGAGAGAAGACTCAGAATGTATACTCGACGGAATGCAGCAACCAGGCAACTGGATATATTATACTGAAAATAAACATTACTATAATGGTATATTTTTTTAATATTGATGTTTGTTGTAATACTTAAATAAATATTGTAATATGCATATGTTTATAGTTTTCCCCAGTCTTTTATTTAGTTATATATATATGATGATTGCTTCATTAATAGACCAAAATATAGAGATTACAGACCAGAAGTTTATATGCAACCATGATGATACTGGCCTGGAGGAAGCACCTCTTTGTTCTACATGAAAACTGGTAGTCCTTTCTATTGCCTTACCTGAATGTTAACAACCATTTATTATTATATGTTCAATACTCTCTAATCAATATCTTTCAAAAGCATAATACAAATTTGGCAGCTTCTTCCAAATGATGAGTATTTTTGCTCGCATATATTCATATGTGTCTATGTGTGTGGGTGTGTAAGAGAGAGTGAATCTATAAGTCTCTAGTCTTATAAAATTATCAGGTGAATTTTGGTCTGAAATTTTCACTGTAAAATATTCAGCCTATGTGATTCTGCAGGCCATCCTGGATTCATTCATAATTTTCAATGCTTCAGATTATTGTAGTCAACCCACTTTTCATCTTGTTTCATATATGACAAGAAATGAAAATGCAGGTGGTGAGATGCTGTCTAATATTTCACTTTAGTAATTCATGTAGAACTTATTTTTCTGTTTTTTTATTTTCCCCTTACTTTAAAATTTTTTCTAACTTCATTATTCATTTATGCATAACTTGCTTTTACAATTGATATTTTCTTGAAAAAAAAAGACAAAAGTTATTTGATAACAAGAAATAATTGTTAAGAGGATATAATTAAAATTTAATTATTAAAAATAATTTGTTCTGAATAAATGAAAAAATTCCATTAAAAATTTAACTCACCATAATTATGAAGAAGTTGGTCAAATTCCGCAGAATATTCATTCATGGTGGTAAATTGTCTGAGACTGAAAGATCATGATATATTTTATTATTTACCATTATAATTTTCAGCTCATTTCTATGTTAAATAAAAATTATTTAAAAGACATAAAATACAAAATATTTGGCCTTAATTGAAATCTCTTTTTTCTTAAAATTTTTGTCAGAATTTTTTAAACAATTTCAAAGATTTTCATTTCATTAAATATTATTTATTTTTTTATCAAGCCTGTAATTAATATTTTTTTCATATAACAGCCATACATATTTATAAATAAGTTTATAGAAAAGGCACAGGGAAGCTACATTATGGCAGTGGGACCAATGACATTGCAGATTCTTCTCTGGATTTTATCAAGAATCTCTAAATATATAACAGGAACACCAGACCAGATGTGGCAGCAATATTCAAAGCATGGATGAATGTTAGACTTGTAAATATGTAATTTAGATTTGGGCAAGAAAAATTGTCTAGCACCACACAGAAACAACTTTCTTAGCAGCAGACCTAGCAATTGATTTGATATAATCTCTCTACTTCATGTCAGTGGAAAATGTTAACCCAAGGTGCATTGAGTCATATCCTCCTGGAGGTTAGCATTAGCCATACTGACGAAAGGCAGAAATGGTTCTCAGACAATTATTCTCAAAAGGAATAAATAGGTTCACCTATTGTCTGCTTCATACTCCTCCCTGTTCTTTTGAACAGGAGTAGAGATTTATCCTTTGTTTCCTGTTTAGGACTGGGTTTCTGGTTCCTTCTAAAGTCTTTCATTCTCTTTCACTCCCAGTAGCCCCTTGTGTCTTAGTCGCATTATTGTCTTGATTACAGTGAAGTGATTAATAAAAAAGATCAAGTACTTCAACTCAATGTCTGTCAGAAAGTATTTCTTTTAAAAAAAAAAATAGATAGGCAGAGGCCCACAACTGAAGAGTGAGAGTGGTATGTGTATGAACAAGGATCAGAAAATGGAGTGGCATTGCCTACATTGGTTGAAAGTGCAGAGTGGAACTCTGTTAGGTATAGATGAACATCTAAAAAAAAAACAAAAACAAAAAAACAAATAATTAATGATCCAGAGTGGTTCATTAGTCAAATCAGTGGCAAAGAAGACCAGATGACCGGAGAGTTTGCAAAGTAAATTCTTCTGAAGATAAGAAACTAAATTATGTCCTGAGATTGCCATTTTCCAAAGTAAGAAATAAAAAATTAGATATCCCAAATCCTAAAAGTTAGCAAATTTGTGAATATTTACATCTGTCTAAAGAAAGATAAGAATTAATTAATAATCTGAAAAGGTAATTCATTAAAGTTATAAACCCAGTTTAATGCTGAGTATTAGGTGAGGGGATTTTCCTGAGTTTTATAACAAATGACTTTCGTCTAATTTCTTAATATAATCAGTTTCTAGTCAGTTGCAGTTACACTTCACAGAATAATCAGAACCTGAAACTCTGATTCTTGCTGTACCTAAGTTAATACATATGTTCAGTTAGAGAACCAGGGATAGAAGTAGAGTTCTATAAAACCAGCCATACAGCCACAATATTTTCCAGTTGTGACAGAAAATAGGATTCAAGAGACATTGTACTGAGACATTGTGATATAGCAGAATACTAGTTTATTATCTCTTATTTTCTTCTTCAATGCAACCAGTTTTGTTTCCAGGAAGGACCAAGGAAGAATTAAAGCCAACAAGAGTAACATGCAAACCCTTGTGTAAAACTCTGTGTTACCTTGCCAACAAGCTGTTTAAATAGAAATAAACACATTGGATGATAGGGCAAATAATCCAATTACTCATATTTATTGACCAGTTCCCTCAAAGACTGATGTAATGGTCAATTGTTACATGTCAGTAAGGTTTTACAAGAGTATTTTCTTGTTATTCGTTCAAAAAGCAAATTTTCTTGGATTTCCTCGATGTCTTGAAATCTTGTTCCTTTCAAGTTAGAGTTGATTATTGATGTGGAAAAAGTTGCTAGGGACAACTGGAGAATGTTGTGCTTGGCCAAAAACTGCTGCACAAGCCGTGTTCACTGATGTAACCTCTTTGGTGTGGTGAGATGACCACACTCTACACACTTTCCTTCCAAACACTACAATAAACAATGGAAATTAACGAGAACATTATAATTTAGTGTGTATGTTCGACAGAATTCAAGGTCAACCTGTGACAAGCAGCTTCACTCTCCATATTTTAGCTGTTACCATAGTAACAGTCCCTATATTTTTTGATCAAACCTCAGACACTACCTGTACACAGTACCTGTAAAAAAAAATGACAGGATTATTTCTATATAGATTAGCACTTCTGTCTAAACCCAGAGTATCTGTGCACTTTGCCTATGATAAAACTGTTACTTCCCAGCAGTTCTGTCTAGGTATCAACCAAGGTCGCTTTAATGTGGGAAACGCCATACTTAATTACTTACTTATGCATATGGATCAACATTAAACATTAATATTCCAGATTTCTCTTGCGAAAATGGCCTAAAATATTTGGAGCAATAGGAAAAAACATGTTTGAACTTCATTATTTTAAAAATAACCTACATAGTACCTTCATGGGGGAAAATATTTTCATTTGGAAAAAAAATTGAGTTTTAAAAGAGATAATTGGCTACAAAATAAATGTTCAATTTTTAATGTAGGTAAATGCAAAATTGGGCCCTGATTATACATCCAGCTTCTTACATGGCAAACTATTTGAAATAATTTCCTATGCAAAAATTCAGTTAATTTCTACCGAATTTTGTTTTACTTACTGTATCCTTTCAAAAGTAATAGAGGTATGGTAATTTAATTCAATAAAAAAATCATTATATAATCTTATTGAATTAATATATATAAACAAAAACAAACATTAAAATAGTGACATTACTTCGTTACTATTTTTTATAACGACGGTTAGAACAAGTAAGTGTAAAGACGGAAAGCAGAGTGGACATAAATTCAAGGTCCAGTTTATCAGTACATTTTATTTACATTGTTGTAAAAACATTCTGAATTGTAAAGTAACCCCGCTCCAACAACACTTGATCAACTTCCGTAGTTTTCACGTTAAAACTTTCAGTTTCTTGAAAGAAAATGGGTTCTCAAAGAAATAAGTACCATTTTCATAAAGAAAGACTAAAGAAAGAGCCAATCTACATGATAAATTTTCGTAGAAAAATATTAAATTTTAACAACTTATTTAACAGAATCTTTAACTGCTTTTTTTACTTTTATATTTTTTCTTTTTTTACTGTTTTCTTTGGTTATTTTCAGATAAGAATATTTGTCATTACTGATTTTTCAAAACAGTTCTAATTTTTTAAAATTTCCCAAAGAAGCATGTCATACATACGCTGATTCAGTGAAGCAGATCAAACGACACAAATTTTCTTACAAAAAACAGTTTGTTGAACCGAAACTTTTTTTTTTTTTTTAATTATAAACAAAAAGTGTTTAAATAATAATAATGTACTTACATTAATAAAAACTGCTTTACATGACCAAATTTTCAAAATGATTTACCTGGGGTGAAAAAAGGGTTCAACTAGACTAGAGAGTAATAAATTTTCATAAATTGACCGAAACGACAGATAATTTTTTCTTTTCTTTTTTTTGTCAGTGAAAATTCAGTTGAAATATTTTTTAGCGTTAGTTTTAGTCCTAAAACTGCATTAAAGTATAATGATAATAATAAAAAAGAAAGCATCCAATTAACTTAAGATTGGAAAATCCGGAGATAAACGAAGTATAAATTATTCAATTGTAATAATATAAATAAAAAATACTTATTATAATTAGAACTTACTTATCTGTAGAAATTAGAATAATCGTATTGTATTGAAAGTAAAATTTCTTCTGTAAAAAGAAAATGTATTCTTTTTTTAGCCCATAAATCTAGGTATCATCAAAATGGATGCTTTTTTTCGGAAAGGAAAGCAAAAAATCGCTACCTCCTGTTTTAAAATATT
The DNA here is from genome assembly GCA_903632075.3 of Acanthosepion pharaonis. Classification (NCBI taxonomy): domain Eukaryota; kingdom Metazoa; phylum Mollusca; class Cephalopoda; order Sepiida; family Sepiidae; genus Acanthosepion; species Acanthosepion pharaonis. The sequence continues at coordinate 2,966,687 of CAHIKZ030000269.1, forward strand.
TTTCCAGAAATCAGTGAATGAATGAATTACTGAATAAGTTTTTTTATTAAAAAACTTTGGGAAAATATTGAAGAGATATTTTCGCCCCGTCCCCTTTTCAATATCTCGTGTGTACTATTTAATTTGGAGGAAATGTTCGTCCAATTTTGCGGTTTTATAAAAAAAAAAAATCCCCAAAGATATTATTTCAGTAAAACAAATGTATGCAATATCAAGTGTGAATATAAGGAAAACTCGTACCACATCTTACCAAAGATAAGTAAAAAACTCAAAAAAACATTTTATTGAGAATTCATGCTTGCATAATAAAACACATTATTTCTTTTAGATTGGGCAGAAAACAAAAAGCTACACTAATTCATTAAACAAAAAAAATTACTTTTGACTTTGCAGTGCGATTTTGAAATTCATCCCGTTGCTTTTCGCCAGAGTTTCTTCGAAAGACATGTTTGAAGAATGAAAAAATATTCTAAAGTTTAATGCAATTTTCGAGTAACCTTTTTAAAAAGAATTTTATTTTATTTTTAATTTTAACAACTGTTAGATTATTTTTAGTATGGAAGTACAAAAAAGATACAATTCTGATATCTCGCTTTGACTGACTACTATTCAATATCAGAAGAATATCACCCGTATAGGATATAAAATCCTATATTTTACAACCAATAGGTGAAACACAAATAAGTATAACGCTTACACATAAATTGGATCAGAATCACTAAAACAAAAACTTTTATACAAATCATAAAAAAATAGGATCCAAAATTAAGTCAGTGATTTCTGGAATCGGATTGGACAGTTCAGTCACGTACTATGCTTTTGACTACGTCCGTATGTTTGAACTCCAAATGAACTAGTCGCTGGAGACAATCACGTGATCAGGATAACTATATATACAGATTTCTGGGGCAATAAATCACACAGCAAAAACTGTCAGTAACTGGACGTGGATCACCCGTCGATGACAGGAGGTTGAATCCGTAAACACCCGACCAGAATTCTCTCTTTGCCATGACAACACTTCAGTCAGCGACGAGTACACACCATTCAAAGGAATATTCACACAACTCAAAGAAATATTCATAGCCGTGGAAAAAAGCAAGTCCGATCATTTATCTGTATGTCCATTTCATTTCGAAACCACCGTAATCAGATTTCACAAGCAGATTTCACACGTTTCTACTAATGTGCTTCACCCACCCACACTCACACATTCAGTCAGCAGTCACGCCACTAAAATTGACTTCGGATAAACGCACATATATACATATTGACTAAAACATATGACTTTACGAACTACCCTTTAACAAATGGAAAATTTTGTCGAACATTTGAACTTTGATTACGACCAGAAAAATACAGTGTTTACTATGTAAAAACCAATGTTGATATGTACATAAATATGTGATTATTTCAATATGTAAAAAAATCATTTCTTTGCGTTATGTTGTATTTGTGAGCACGACACTCGGATTTTAATTTTTCACTTTTAATCCGGGTAGACTGATCCTACAAACTGGTGAGCAACCGACGTGAGACAAATTCGCAATCTTATGATTCGAAAGAACAAGCCATATATCTAAATGAAACAAAAGTCGTAGCAAAAAATAACCACAACATCAAGACGTAGAAAATGGACGCAAACACAACTGAATCTATGGAAGCCGCGATAGCTGTAAATTTACCCATTTACAACCCGACGTGTGTGCAAAATTGGTTTTCACAATTAAACTCAATTTTTAACGCAAAGAAAATTACATCGCTAAGCTCACAATATACATACGTTGTCGAAAAACTCTCCGCAGATGTGGCGACAAAGGTAGTCAATCTCCTTGACGAGATGCCAGAAGACAGACCCTACGACACGTTAAAAAATGCAATCATTAGGCGTGTTGAAAAATCAGATGAGAGAAGATTACACGATCTATTCAATAATTTGAATCTGAGACACATAAAACCTTCACAGCTTCTGAGGAAAATGCAATCGTTATTCGGAGACAATACCATGTCCGAAGCAGTGTTACAAAATTATGAACGGACAAACTACAAACGCACACAACACAGATACTCGCGTCTCTCCCCGATGATTTAAAGTTAGAAAGAGTATCAGAAATAGCGGACAAAATACATGACAACAAGGACAAAAGCGTATATGTCACATCACATATACTAACAACTACAGTAATACCAATCGACAGGTCAGAAAATTTGTCTCAGATAAATCAAAATATAGCCAACTTCACCAGAGAGTTTGATATGAAGGCAAAAATGTCAGCGTTCTCAACCAGAGATCAAAATTGATCCTATTCCCCGCGCAGAAGTCGGAGTATGTGGAACTCATCCTCCCGAGAACGACTTATCTAGGATACCTATTGGCATCATTATAAGTTTGGAAAAGAGGCAAAGAAGTGCACAGAACCGTGCAACTTCAATTCAAGAACCTCCCGCACTTCTACACAACACCAGGGAAACGATCACCTCAGCAGCAAAGAAAGACGACCTTAGCTGCTGAAATGGGACAAGAATGTCGTCTATTTTACATTAGGGAGAGAAATACCGGATATTTATTTTTAGTCGACACCGATGCACAAATCAGTGTTATTCCATTGGATCATAACCAAAAACATACACTATCCACATACACACTACAGGCCGCAAATGGTTCAAAAATCGAGGCATACGGAGAGATTTTACTAACGCTCAATTTGGGATTACGACGATCTTTTTCATGGATTTTCACACAAGCGCAAGGGAAAACATCAATTCTAGGAGTGGATTTTATATCTCATTTCGATCTGTCAGTGAATATGGCGACACACTCTCTCATCGACAGTAACACAAAGTTAGAGGCAAAGGAATCACCTCACTCTATACGTCAACAGGAATTAATTCTCCAATAGCAACTGCTAATGGACTGCAGGAATTGATAAAAATGTCCTACTCTTACTACGCCATTAAAGCATACAGACGAAATTCGTCACACTGCTAAACATTATACCGTAACAACAAGGACCACCTACACACACATCACCACGCAGATTGCACCCAGAGAAATATAAAGTAATAAAAGACGAATTTCAACATATGTTACAATTAGTCATCATACGTCCTTCAAGTAGCCCATACTCCTCACCACTACACATGGTTTCAAAGCTAGACACAAGCGTATGGCGACCTTGTGGGGAGTTCAGGAATCTTAACGCAAAAACAGTTCCAGATAAATACCCAATTCCACATTTACACGATTTCGCCCATGGTTTACAGGGAACCACAGTTTTCATAAAATTGACTTTGGTTAAGGTGTACTACCAAATTCCAATACCAGAAGACATAAAGAAAACAGCAGTTGCCACTCCTTTCGACCTTTATGAGTTCACGAGGATGTCATTTGAGTTATGTAATGCTGCTCAAACTTTTCAGAGACTTATCGACGAAGTTTTGAATAGGTTGACTTTTGCTTTTGCTTATATATTGATGACGTTTTTATCGCTAGTCGAGATAGCAAGGAACACCAATGCCACATACAATGACTGACACATTTCAGGTTGAAAATCAATGTAAACAAATGTGATTTTGATATTTCGAAATTGAATTTCATGTAATCGACAAACACAGAATCACACCGGTCCCAGAGAATGTAACAGAAATACAACATTTCCCACAACCAACATCACTGCGACAGCTACGAAGATTTCTCGATTTAATAAATTATAACCGTAGATTTATTCCAAGTTGTTCCAGAATGTTGACCCTGCTGTAACGGACCGTGGGTTTACGTGTTGTTAAATTAGGAAAACGTGCGTTTATTCCTGCTAGAAGAAAGTTCACTACGAGAACATGTCGGACTCAGAGATTGAATCCACCATAAAGAAAACATGTAAAGAAAACCAAGAAGACCGATATCTATATACCACAAGTATATGTATTAAACAAAAAGATTTATAATGAACAAAGAGATCAACATTTGTGTTTGTGCGTGAACGTAAAGAGTTCGTATTTTGATGAATGTTCGTACGTACGTGTATGTGTGTGTGCATGTTTGATGGCGTTTTTCCACAAGTGGGCAAAACGCTGATCTCTGCGAGAGATCACATTTTTAAATGTGTCCGCTGAAATGCAAAGAAAAAATGAACGAGGCAAGAAATCGTCCAGTATTTATAGAGAGTATGCCCTAGTGAACAGTTAGGAAATTAAGGAGGAGTTAACTCCGACACCACTCACAAACATGTTGCAAAAACAAAAGAATAAGAATGCAAAAATACTTATCGACGAAGAAGCATTAACTGGATTTCATGACACTAAAAAAGCGTTAGCAGATTTTCTAAACTCTCCTATATCATTGATGATGCTAACTCAACACTCACATTAACGACCGACGCCTCAGGAGATTCATTTGGAGCAGTTCTACATAAAAATGGCTCAGAAAAGCCAATATCATTTTTCTCAATAAAATTAAATAAAGTACAACAAAAATACAGTACATTCTCAGGAGAGTTACTCGCAATTTATTTATCCATAAGGTATTTCCGATATCTGCTCGAAGGACGAAATTTTACTGTTTTCACTGATCACAAACCAATTACTTACGCTTCATACGTGAATACAGAAAACATACACCCAAAGATACCCGACAACTGGATTATATATCCCAATTTACTTCGGATATCCGTTATATTAAAGGTTCAGATAATGTTGTGGTAGATACGCTGTCGCGCTCCACGATACAATCTATCGATTCTGAAACCCTTACCTTCGACCTAATTGCTGATGAACAACAAAAGGATGCCACATTAGACAAAGTAAAAGAGTATACTTCTTTACAACTGAAAGAACACTCCATCCCATTTGGAACAAAAGCACTACTCTGCGATGTGAAGACTGGTTATTCAAGATCATACATACCATCTTCAGTGCGAAAAAAAATATTCAAATAGTTTTTTTGTTTCGCGTGTCTATGTTTTCCAGTATTTATTTATAGATTCTTGGGTACAAGAATAACCACTCTATCAAAGGCCAGAGGATCACTCGAGGTAGAGGATTACAGAGTAAGAGCTTATGCGGATATGTGCGGAAAATAACGGTTAATTCTAGACGTGAACATGTTAAGATTATTGTAGTGATCGGGGAAGCAGCCTCTTGGAAGTCGGTTCCAAAAGTAGTGGTTCGTGAGAAAAAGCTGCTCGAGTGGAATTTATATCTCACCAAGCGAATATAAAGGAAATTAGGACGGTTCGCTACAATGTCCGTGGCAAAACGGGTCTTAGCTGTGAAGGTTATGACTGGTGGAAATAAAGAATGTAGTTCATCTGAACACTCTCCATGAAAATAACCATATCGCAGCGAGAGGCTTGCAGAATGGAAAATAATTCGTCGTCTACAAGGACGCGGAGATGCTTTTGAACTCTATTGACAATGGAAAATGAAGACTGGGCAACTCTCGCTCATATATGGCAGCACTACTTCATTTTCGGCCTGATCTGGCTCTTATAAAGGTAGAGGATAGCAGGAAGAATGAGGTTACTGGAGCGGTACAGTTTCATTTATTTGTAATTACACAGCCAAATGCTGTAAGAAGGTTTCAGATCAAACAATGACTGGACTGGACTGGACTGGACTGGTAATGAAGTCATGCAAGACAAGTCATAAAATACACTTTGTTCGTGTATAAAAAGGTCAGAAGAATCTGTGGAGCGAGGACGGGAATAAACCCCAAGACAGCCAATCATCAAATGACAAAAAATGTTTTCTGAGTCAGGGGATTTACGCATCCTTTCGGTTAATAAATTAATCCTTTAGAAATAAATATTTAATATTTTCCAACTAACCATTCGCGTTCCCGCCAACGACAAAAACATGCTTCTTGATCCCTTTGAAGAGTATTTAAACCAAGCTCCTAGACCAGACAAGCCAGTAAGGATATAGAGACAGTAACATACGACTACTGTTCACGACGCGGCTTCAAAGAGATTCTCTTACTCATTCACCCGTCTTCTTCACCAAGCTACGTAACACTTACACTCTTCCTCATCAATCTGTGTGACACTTACACTTTATCCCTCACTTTTTTCTTGCTTCTTCTTTCTCTTGTACACGCGAAGAAAGCACATTTCTTTTCATCTTAATAAACAACTACAAACAAGGGCTTGTAAGAACATTCATACACGCTACGAAAAATTTAATTGTAAAAACACGAAAATAAAAATATTTTATATTAAAAACCTTTTTCCCATTTTTCTTTGTTGTGAGTTGATTCAAATCTGCAACAAATCTGTCCTAACTTGGCCCAGTTAAATGTATTTAAAAAAATAAAATATATTGTACTACATTAATTTATTAAAATATTAATTTTTCCAATTACTAAGACAAAATATTAATTAATTCATTTTAAAAAAATTACCAGTTTTAAATGAAAATATAACATTTTTCTTAAATATATATGAAAATATGAAAATATATTTTTTTTACACCCAGCACAAAGTTATAACTTTTTCCTATCTGAACTTTATGACTTTTCTATGCTTTTTTCCCAGTGACTTTATTTTTGTACAACCAGGGAAATTTGAATTCGCTTACACTTAATTGTCATGAGGTTCCATGGTTTGTCAACCACCACTCTTCTTTTAGGAAACATGTCCCTTCAGGACTTGGGTAACTATGGCTCTCCACAATTCCCTCTCTTTTGGTGTTCTAAGTAACTTTTGAAACTTCAGCATCTCTCTGTCCTTGTCTGTCATCGATTCACATAAGCTTCTTAAGTATGTTACTTGTCGCTTTCTCCTTCTTCTCTTGCCTTCAATATGTCCTTTGGGTTTTAAATTTTCCAGGCTCTCTTTATTATGCGTACCAGAAATTTCAACTGTCCATCTGTTGTAAGTATAATTTTCCATGTAGTTCCTATTTTCTTTAATGCTTTCTCGTTGAGTGCATGCTCTGCCCATGGTTTTCTTAGCATTCGTCGGTAGAACCACGTTTTTGTCGCCTTAAGTCACTTTTTTTTCTTCTTTTTTTTTTGCATGCAAGGGCTTACAGAGAGTTGGAGCGAGATCAAAGAGGAGTGATAGAGGAAAGAATGAAGAGAAGGATAGGGGATAGATCAAGGCATCTGGAGACGTCGATTGACATTACATTTGAATAGTTGGAGATTATAGCTATCAGGGAAACAAGAAATGGGGAGGGAGTTCCACAAGCGAGAAGTGTGAGACATGAAGCTATTGGAGTAGAAGAGACGGCTACATTTAACAGTTTCAACAGTGAAGGGGCGAGAGCAAGATGCCAGCCTAGTTGAACGCTTAAATTCATGAAGTCTGGGAACCAGCGAAAGCAGCTCCTCGGAGCAGTTACCGTGAAAGTATTTGTTAAAAAAGACAGAGGGAGACGACGGCACATCTGTGAGAGAGCGACTGCAGACGAGACGCCAGATCAGGGCCAGTTACATTGCATATCCGTCTCTGGATTTTATCAAGGACCTTGAGACAAACATAAGGAGACCCAGACCATATATGTCAGCAATACTCCATGCAAGGGCGAATGGTTGATTCGTAGATTTGAAGGATCGACTCCGGCGAGAAAAATTTCTTAGCGGCACAGGGAGCAAACTTTCTTTGCGGTGGACGAAGCTATTGACTCAATGTATTTGTTCCATCTCAGGTCAGCAGACAATGTGAGTCCGAGCAGTCGCAAAGAGATGCTCTCGTGGAGTTGAGCGTCAGACATTCTAATGGGAGGCAGGGATGGTTCTCTGTAGTGAATGATAGAGTGAAGTTTTGTTTTTAAGGCATTAAAGTTATCCAGCCAAATCCTGCCCCAGTCCACAACCGATTGGAGGTCCTTTTCGAGACAAACGGCCAGGTTAGTTTTGTCAGCGACACTAGATTTGTTTTTGAGGCAGGAGTAAATAGTAGTGTCGTCCGCATAGATGCCTACTAGGGAACCTATGACATCAGGAACATCGTTAATGAAGATGAGGAACAGAGTAGGGCCTAGGATAGAGCCTTGGAGTATACTTGCGTTCGTGAGATAGGAACTGGAGGAGAATCCGTTGAGAACGAACTTCAATACACGGTTTGACAGGAATGTTTGTATTAAGTCAAACAATCGACCTGTAATTTCATAACCCTGAAGCTTGCGAAGAAGGCCGGCATGCCATACCCTATCAAACGCTTTGGAGATATCAAGAGCCACGGCACGAGCTTCTCCGGTATTATGAAGTGCTTGGTAAACAATTTCAGTTATGGCCGTAAGCACATCAGCTGTAAAACGGGAAAAGTGGAAGCCATATTGCTTGTCGGAGAGCAGATAATGGGATGTAAGGTGCTTAACCACTTCGGCGTTGATTAAAGCTTCATAGACTTTGCCGAAGAGTGTTAGGATACTTAGGCATTTAAAATTAATTGTTCATCGTTAAGCGTAGTAAACAGCATCATAATTTTCCTATTTCGTTTACAATCAAATCCACTACAGACTACCAATTAATTCCCTGGCGAACAGTGTGTGATCCTTAGTAGGTGACTCACACTTTAGTTCTTGAACTTAAACTAAGCTTATGTTAAATATTAAAAATGAGTGTTTCGTCAAATGCAGTGGAAACTGTACACTGGGTTGATTGGTGTAAGGCTTTAAAATGTAACCTAATCTTACACTGTAAGGTTCTATGTGCGTACCTTTGAAGGTTGCTCCTTGCCGCTGTAGAGTGGCTTATGTAATCCAGGAACCGAGGGCGATGCCGTTAGGATCTCTAAACTCCTGGTAGGGACACCGTTGATGGCAAGGTCTAAGACGAGGACTCAGACTAAGCGAAATTAGCCCCAAAGACCCCAACGGTGGAACAGGCGGATGACGATGACAACAGACTTCAACGGTTGAACCGGTGGATGAAAAGGGCGGACATGCTACAGAAGATGCCACTCGAAATTATAAGAGTCAGCGGCAGTCTGTTGCAATTTCATAAATGGATGCTGCATGTCTCATTTCACGTGTGCCAAAGGTAATGAAATCAAGTGTGTGGGTTACTTCCTGACAAGTTGAGGCCCACCTTAAACAAATTCACGCCATCGGCACTTTCTTCTACGCTGATTTTCTTTCATCTCCAACCAAATCTTGCAATGCCAAACGGCCATAGAGAATGGATGACGGGAGCAGATTTTGATGAAACTGAAAGGTTCTAGTTCTGATCCTGCACGTTGGCGGCGAATTTAGTCATTTACGCCATCATCATAAAATAAGCGATCAGCAAAGAAGAAATTAAATTCTTGAATACGAGATAAACCTGACGACGAGGTTATAGTTATTTTAGATTTGATTAATTTAAAATCTGTTTGTATCTTTACAATAAGAATGATGTTAACATTTTAATTTGACACATGAATTTAATGTTATTTTACACTGAACGAATTAAATCGTCTTATTCTTATTGGATAAATAAGGATAAGCAAGTTAGTTTTGTGTTTTTCTTTCTTTAGCAGAAAATCAAAATTAGGAAATGTTACTCAGTAGTTATTGTGACAAATTCATGAATTTAGAATGTTACGTATTAGCTAAGAGGCGGAAATGACGTCATAAAATCCGATTCCTTTACATACGCTAAAAGAATGCTTCGGTATCATCGAAACATTTTTCTAGTAAAATAATTTTATTCATACCTGATTATATTTAAAGGTTCCGAGCTGGGTTGTCCATCCAGATTTATGAATGACTGATACAAACTTAAAATAACAAATAATGGCAACCTCTTTGTAAGAAACATTAAACAATATCAAAGTATAAAGGAAAGGAGTAAGAACTGTTCATAATATTCTGAGTAACTGCAAACAAAGGATACTAATAAGGTTTTTTAGATACTGTACGTTTTACCTTGTCACCAAAAGTTTACGTGTCGATTACGTTGTCATCTGGTTTTGATATACCAACTCGGAACAAAAGTAAGTATGACTACGAATAACTTAGACTTCAAAGAAGTAGAAACATTTCTAAATTCCAACCCTGATTTTTTGGGTACGTTTCTATCGAAAAATGATCTTAACAGATCTCTTAGCCAGAAAATTAATGAGACTGCACCACCAACACTATCTATGTCCAAATGTGTGGAGAAGCTGGTCAATCAACAGAGAGTTCAAAAGAAAAAAATTATTGATGCTACCATGGATGAAAATCAACGCTTCAGTGAATTTGTAAAAGACATCGCTGGCGAACTAAACGTTGACGCACTGAGTCATAAAATCATGCAAAATGTTATTTATCTAACAAGGAGTGATCGTGGTAGGCTTTTTCTTGTAGAAGGAGTTGATGAAAAATATCTAGTATCTAAACTGTTTGATGTTACTGCTACATCCCAGCTGGATGAAACAATACACAATGAGGATAACGCAATTCACGTACCTTTTGGTAAAGGTATTGTTGGAACGGTTGCAGAGTCAAAGATTTCCATGAATATAAAAGATGCTTACGATGATCCTCGCTTTGATCCTGATGTGGATAAGTTGTCAGGATATCAAACCCGCTGTATCCTTTGTATGCCAATATTGAATAAAGAAGGTGACGTAGTTGGTGTGGCTGAAATCATGAACAAACAAGGTGTAAATCATTTTTCAGAACAAGACGAAATTCTATTCAGTGAATACTTAAATTTCTGTGGAATTGGCATTAATAACGCGCGTCTATTTCAGATGTCAATCGAAGAAATTCAAAGAAATCAACTTCTGTTGAATTTGGCTTGGCAAATATCCACTGGACAAAGCAATATTGACCAAATTATCAAAGCTATATTAGAACACGCTTTGCAAATAATTAAATGCAAATTTGCATCTATTTACCTATTGGAGAACAAGGGTAAGTCATTTTCTAAGACTTATCGTCTGAATTCTCCTAAAGCAGAGGTAATAATCACAAGCAAAGAAACTGAAGATTTGTACACGAGCATAGCCAAAAAGAGTCTGCAAAGTAAAGAAAGAATATTTATGATAAATTTGAGTGATAATCCGGAATATAGTGTTAGTGAAGGAATTTCCTCTGAACAGAATACTGACGAGAATAAAGAGAATAAAATGAAAACATATGAAGAAGGTGCCAACTGGGTATTATGTACGTCTATACATGATCCTTCAGATGTGTGTATTGGTAGTATTATGTTTGCAGGGAAAACAAAGGCAATTCACAATCAAGCTGACACCAACACAGTTGAAGCTTTTGCTGTGTACTGTGGTCTTGGTTTATATAATTGTCAGTTGTATCAAACAACAGTTAAATCACTGACGATCAAACAAGTTCTCATGGAAATCCTTTCCTATCACATGACTTCCGAGAGAGAGGAAGTTGATCGAATTGTGCATATAGAAATGCCATCAGCCAATGAGTGCAAATTATATGACTTTGCGTTTAACGACTTAGTGTTGAGTGATGTATCTACAATTCAGGCGAGTGCTTTAATATTTATTAAAATGAATGCACTGAATATTTTAGGTATTAGCCTAGAACATCTATACCACTGGATATTGACAGTAAAGAAAAACTACAAATCTCTTTTATATCATAATTGGCGCCACGCACTCAATGTTACTCAGACACTGTTTTGTGCTTTAAGCAAAGGGGTTTTGAAGAAATATTTCACTCCTTTTGAGTGCATTTGTTTATTAGTTGCAAGTCTTTGTCATGATCTTGACTATCAAGGGTCGAGTAGTGCTAAGAATCTGAAACCTGTTTCCTTGTTAGCAACTGTCTATAGCACGTCTTCTTCTGAACAAGTGTTAGGCCGTTGTATAATGATATTAAATGCTGACGCAACTAACATTTTCCAAAATCTCACCACTGAAAAATACAGAGAAGCCATGGAATTCATTAAGAAAGCAATTTTAGCGACTGATATTTTTGTTTACCTTGTTAATGTGAAACATTTCGATGAACTAAAGAAAAAAAGGGCACCTTTTCATAATGAACACGACAAAGACATGTTAACTGTTTTGACAATGGTCAGTTGTGACTTATCTGCCTTTTCAAAACCATGGAATAATCATAAAATAATTGTTTTGGCAGGTGCATCAGAGTTGTTCCAAACATCCGATTCAAGAAAAGAGGTTCCAGTTATGAGAAAAAATGAAGGTCACAAAATCCCTCAAATGATGATACATTTCATTGATACCATTTGCTTGAGAGTTTTTCAAACGATGTCAGAATTCGACGAGACTTTTATGCGGTTATATGACAACTGTGTGCAAAACCGTAAACATTGGGACAATATAGTTCAACGAATTAATGAATTCGATTTGGAAGCAGAATTAAATAAATCCCAAGCAGGCTTTGTAGATTTTGATGAACCTATCAAACGATCGGTTACAAAACAAATGCCTGAAAAAACCGTCTCGACAATAAAACCGGCAAAGGTAAAAGAAGAAAATATTGAAAGTGAAAGAGAAAAGAAAGAAAGAGAGGAAAGAGAAGAATTAAAAAAGGGGGAGGAAGATAAAGGAAAAGATGAAAACGACGAGGAAATGAGAGAAAATGAAAACGCAGAAACTGAAGACAAGGATGAAAATGCCAACAACAAAAATGGTGAAAAGAAAGAGAAGGAAAAAAGAGAAAAGGAAAGAAAAGAGAAGGAAAGAATAGAAAGAGAATTGGCAGAGGTCGGTTGTGAAAGAGAAAGGGAAAGAATGCGGAGAGAACTAGAAAGAAAAGAAAAAGAAGAAAAGGAAAGAAAACAAAGAGAAATCAGAGAAAAGGAAGAAAGAGAAAGACTGCAGAAAGAAAAAGAAGAAAAAGAAAAAGAAAAGAAAGAAAGAGATGAAAGAAGAATGGCGGAAAAAATAGAAAGAGAAAAGGAAATAAAAGAGTTAGAGCAAAAAGAAAAGCAAGAAAAGGAAAAGAAAGCAAGAGAAGAAAAGGAAAGGAAACAAAAAGAAAAAGAAGAAATGGAAAGAAAAGAAAAGGAAAGAAGAGAAAAACAAGAAAAAGAAGAAAAAGAGAAGAAAGAAAAAGAAGAAAAAGAAAAGGAGAGAAAAGAGAAGAAAGAAAAAGAAGAAAAAATAAAGAAAGAAAAAGAAGAAAAAATAAAGAAAGAAAATGAAGAAGAGCTGAAAGAAAAAGCGAAGAAAGAAAAAGAAAAGAAAGAAGAGGAAGAAAAACGGGAAAAGGAACTTCAAAAGATAAAAGAAAAACAGAATGAAGATGAAGAAAAAGAAGATAAAAAGAAAGAAATGCACTCTGAAGATGGTAATGTGCAAGATTCCGTTAAAGAACAATTAATGGCTCGAATGTCAGACAAATTAATTAATTTAAAATCTCCAACAACATCTGCACATGGTATTTTATCGCAAGAGGAATCTGGTTCAATGATATCGCCTTCACCTACCATTTCTCCAAAGCCTAAAGCGCGTCGAATGTCCCATGAACCAGAAGAGGTTTCAGTAGTTAGAAGACTTTCTTACCGACAGCCAGATGAGAGTACATTATTACCATCGCCAAAGCGTCAACTTTCACGACGTAAATCTTACATCGAAGAAGTTGCAGAAGAGAATATGCGGCAAAAAAATGATAAACAGAACCGAAGGCCATCTTTGACTCGGACTTCTCCAGTAGATCAAGTACGGCAATCACCTGTCCGATCACCACCAAAGTGCCAAGATCAATTTAAAAGAAAACCTTCAGTCCAACAATTAACGAAACCAAACGAGGCATCACTTCAAAAAAGGCAAAGTATTGTACGTTCAGAATCGGCAAAACAACGAATAAAAGCAAGCACATTACCCACAGGAGAAAAACGAAAATGTGCACCAAGAGCACCAGAGAAAGAATACAAGAAAAAAGTACAAAAAAGTAGCTTTTGTTTAATTATCTGAGCTCTTCATTCATGAATTATACATCATCAAAAGAAATTGACTTTATTTCATTATTTATAGTTTTACATTGGCCAGGCTAAACCACACGTTTAAAAGTAAATATTTCTTTTTCTCTTTTTATGATAATAACCAGACTATGATGTAATCCATGCGTTAAAAATAAATACAGGGAGCGGCAAAAGCAGTGTCCTTATTATTTTTTAACTTTTAATGAACAAAAATAAATTACAGTAGTTTAACAACATTTATAGTTATTGTCACATCAAAACATCATTTCTTATGAGTAACAAACTATTAACATGTTCAAAATGCTCTCCTTCATGTTCAATACAACGCTGAACGAACGTTATCAGTAAAATTTCTACAAACAATTTCACATATATGTACACTAATTTCAAAAGATTTATCAGAAATTTCTTGTTTTAATTCAGGTGTTGTTTTCGGTTTGAGCCTGTAAACAAGATCTTTCAGTAAACCCTACAAGAAAAGTCTGTTGGTGTTAGGTCTGGTGTTCGTGATGGCCACTCAATTGCTCCACGTTGTCTTATCCATCTCAGCTTCAATTATTTTTAACCAACCAGAATGTATAAGACATAATTAATTAAGCCATCTTGAACTACTGTAATTTATTTTTATTTAAGAAAAGTTAATAAATATAAAAGGGTGTTACTATTATGCATGCTGTATTTCTCTTTCGTTATATATGTTGTCAGACTATGATGTAAGCAATACGTTCAAAGTAAATATTTATTTCTCTTATCTCTCTCTCTCTCTCTCTTTCTTTCTCTTGTTAATGATAAAAACCTGCCTATGATGTAATCCTAGCGTGAAAAGTAAATGTTTCTCCCTCTATTTATAATGATGATGGCCAGATTATGAGGTAATCTACGCATTAAAATTTAACATTTCTCTATCTTTTTTTCATTGATAATGACCAGAGTATGATGTAAGCCATACATTCAAATTAATATATTTATCACAGTCTCTCTCTCTCTCTTTCTTTAATGATAATGGCCAGCCTATGATGTAATCTTAGCGAGGAAAGTAAATATTTCTCCCTTACTTTTTAATGATGATAGCCAGCTTATAAGGTAATCTATGCATTAAAATTAATCATTTCACTATCTCTTTTCATTGATAATGATCAGACTATGATGAAAGCAATACGTCTAATTATCTCTCTCTCTCTCTCTCTCTCTCTCTCTCTCTCTTTAATGATAATGGGCAGCCAATGATGTAATCCTAGCGAGAAAAGTAAATATTTCTCCCTCACCTTTTAATGAAGTTGGCCATATTATGAGGTAATCTACGCATTAAGATTAAACATTTCTCTATCTTTTTTCATTGATAATGACCAGACACTGATGTAAGCAATACGTTTAATTATTTCTCCCTCTTTAATGATAATGACCAGCCTGTGATGTAATCCTAGCGTCGAAAGTAATATTTCTCCCTCACTTTTTAATGATGATGGCCAGATTATGTAGTAATCTACGCATTAAGGTTAAACATTTCTCTTTTTTCATTCATAATTACCAGAGTATGATGTAAGGCTTATATCACTGCGAGGTGTGTTGGCTTTCTAAAGAACAAGTTCTAAAACGATTTTGGAAACTGAAACACATTGTCCATGATTTTCTAGAAGAAAAAGATGAGTTGCCCGAGGAAAGGGCCCTTTTGCGTAATGAGAACTGGTTGTTAGATTTACCATTTTTAGTTGATGTTACCAGCTATGTCAACTACCTCAGTCTTAAACTGCAGGGCAAAGACCAACTGTTTCCTTGCTTAGTAAATGATATCAGTGCATTCAAGATAAAGTTGAAAGTGTTCACCTCTCAGTTAGAAAAAAAAGATTTGAGCAAATTGCTACATTTAAAAGAACAAAGTGAATATGTTGAAAATATTGTCAACTTTGCAAAATACATTGAAAAAATCAAATTACTACAAGAAGCCTTTAATAGTCGCTTTAGTGATTTTTCTGAAGAAGACTGCATGCTTGCATTTATAAATCCATTTTCACTTAATGAACATAACATTCTAAAGATGCCTAGTAATATACAAATGGAACTTATTGAACTAAAAGAAAATTCAATATTGAAAGTAAAATTTAATGAACTTTCCTCATTCCCAAGTGCGTCAGAAATGATTGGTTTTTGGCGATCATTACCATGTGAACAATTTTCCAGAAATGAGAAAATTTGCCCAAAGATATGTTTGTTTCTTTGGAACTACGTACAGATGCAAGCAGTCATTTTCTTCCATAAAAATGATCAAAAGCAAACTGAGGTCGCGACTGTCCGATTCCAACTTGAAGAATTGTTTGTTGCTTTCAGTTACGAATTTAACTCCTAATATTGTTGGTTTGGCGAAAACAAAGCAGAATCAAAAGACACATTAAAGTTATTTTTGTTTATTTTGCCTATGTAAATATTATAAACTCTGCCATGGCCCCCCCTCTGCAAAATCTGAAGAGGAAAAAAAATTCAAAGCATTGATTGATGGCCCACCCCCTTTCAAAACTCCTGGATACGCCCCTGGTCATAAGCATATATTTTTCAAATAAATTGATTTTATTATAACTTTAAAATATGTCCATATTACAACACGTACTGAAAGAAAGTGAATGTTTGTGTGACACATTTAAATTAATCGTACAAAATATTGGCGCATGGAATCAAAAGGTTGGCCACCCCTGATGTAAGCCATACGTTCAATGTAAATATTTATCACAATCTCTCTCTCTTTAATTATAATGGCCAGCCTATGATGTAATCCTAGCGAGGAAAGTAATTATTTCTCCCTCACCTTTTAATGATGATGGCCAGATTATGAGGTAATCTACGCATTAAGATTAAACATTTCTCTATCTCTTTTCATTGATAAACACCCGACTATGTTGTAAGCAATACGTTCAAAGTAAATATTTATCTCTCTCTCTTTAACGATAATGGCCAGCCTATGTAATATTAGCGTGAAAATATTTTTGTAATTTTGTAAACAAAAGTGAAGTTCCCGTTTAAAAATCTTGTAAAAATTCAATTATACTTTTTTTCAAAAGTTATTTCAGGAAAATTAGAAAATTTAAAGTATAGTTAATATAATTTGAAACAAACATTATTTAATTTTTTAGCAGAAAAAATTTATTTGAAAATAAGAGAAGTATGTCTAACCGTGGTGATTGGTTTTGGAGGTGTGTATTGACGTTTACGTCAATGTATCGACAACTAACGCCAGGGCAATTTATCGGACGGAAGGGCAGAAGTGATGATATTTTCGAATTTTAAGCGAACCAGCTTATTTAACTATAAAGTAATTTTTAAAAATTAAATACGTTCAAAAGTCTAACATTTTATTGATTTTTTAGGTACTTTTTTAACGAACATATATATAAAGCCTGCACTGCTTCCGTCCCTAAAACTGAATCTAAAAAAGAAAAAAAAATAATTGCAGTATATCTCTCGCTGAAAAAGAAAAAATTGATTATATTTAAAAAAAAGAAAAGAAAATATTTAATGAAATATGTAAAAAAAATAAAAAATTTTGAAAATGCGACGATGATGGTCGGTCAGTCAGAGAATTTGATACGAAATCAACGCAATTTATGAGGCCGGATCCTCCCTATCAGGAGAAACAACTCTTAAAATACAAGACATTATTTCTGAATTGTGCCTCCGTAGTTTTGCCGGATACGTTTTTAATACATTTTTTGGCATATTAAATAATTGTTGTAAAAATAGAAATGCTTCGCAGATTGTTATAAGCTTTCAAATTTATGATCTGTAAAAATAGATCTTTTAATAAGAGCATTTCCAAAGATGCACATATTCAAACTTAATTTTTAAAATTGGACATTTTTATCACATTTTTGTATTTAATATTGAAAAAAAAAAGAAAACAATTCTTGTAAAAATTCATTTTTCATCGAAAAATATTTTGGCTTCAGACAATAATGTCCTTACCATATATTATTTATAAACGCCATTAAAAACTTTTTTAATTAAATAATGTCTTGGTTTTATTGGGGTTTGTATTTTACAATTCAGAGCTAAAGTTTGGGTAGAAACGCTCCTCGATTTACAAAAATAATCGATGATTTATATTCTTCAAAGTCTTCCGCATTTAATTAAAATGCGCATGTTTTCAAGTTTTTATAAAATTAAGTAAGGGGAGTAACAGATGTAAAAAAAATATTTTTACCATGACTTTCTAAAAAACAAACAGTTCTAAAATAATTTCATTCATTTTTAATAAGTTCTGAAAGTTTCATTAAAATCCGATAACTATTTGATTTTTACAAGAATTTCCAAATTAATGTGTTTTTCAACTGAAAAAAGCGCTAAAGAAACTAATGCTAAATATTACGCCACCGCTGACGTAAAAAAATGACCCCCCCAAAAAAAAAACAAGATTTTCAACCAAAATTTCAAACGTGCTAGAAAGGAATAAAAATTTAAAAAAATATTAAAAATACTTTGATCTTTCCTCTTATTAATAACATAAACTTCTTCACGATAGTACTTTGTTTTTGGGGGCCTTTTTTCATCATGCTATGCAGTTTTTTTCGGCGAATTATTGACACCTATTTTGATGTAATATACACATTAAAAGTACAAACATCTCTCTCTCGCTCTTTCTCCATCATCATCATCATCATCATCATCATCATCATCATTATGGCCAGACTAAATGTAAATGTTTCGCTCTTTCGAATTAATGACAATGGCCAAACTCAGATGTAATAATACACACGTTAAAAGTAAATATTTATCTCTCTACACAATTTATATCTAGTCCGAATGTAAATAATGATAACTCCTCATTCCTAAATTTCCGCATATATGAAAAAAAATCACCCTTAAAAATTGGGGGTTGTCATGTACAACAATTCTAAAAAAGAAACTTTAAATTCTGAGTGACGTTTGTCGGTAAGCTAATCTCATCCTCGATGCAATAACCAATAACGTACATGAAAAAATTTACATTATCAAATATAAACTGATAATAAAAATAGAAAATGTAAACGAGTGGAGATTGCGTTCTATTTAATTAAATGTCGTTTCATACTTTTTTCGTTTTGCTGGTGGTTCCCATGATTGATAATAAGAAATTTCAACTGGTTTGGACAGAAGTTAGGAACAGACTGAAAAAAAAAAATAGTACACCAGACTCTTTGTAACAGTTTCTTTCTTTTTATCTGCCATGTCCTTTCAGGACGTAGGCGATCATGGCTCTCCACCTCCCTCTATCCCTTGCAGCTTTCAACAAGTTCCTTCCCTCTGCTTCCTCCCCCAGACCACGTTTTGTCATCCACCTGCTCAAGCCCGAAGAAGAAGACGACGACGGCTAATAATAATAATAATAATAATAATAATAATAATAATTCGCAAGAGATCACATAATGAAACGTAAACGAAACAATTTTTCCTAGTGGACGTGTGTAGGAAAACCATGATATAGAGTCGGTTTTTTGTTATTTCGTTTATTTTGGATTTCTAAGAATACAGTAAGTAAAAGCATTTCTAATAACATCACTTTTATAATCAATAAATAGCTGTCTTACACTACAGGTATAGGATAAATTCATGAAAATTTCCTATATTTTTTATCTCATCTTATCTAAAGATCGCCTTATACGCGAAAATATATATATATATATATATATATATATATATATATATATATATATACAGATGAGAAGCAGATATGACACGTCATCTTCGGATTCGAAGGACAACCGATATATATATATACATATATATATATATATATATATATATATATATATATATATATATATATATATGACGTGTCATACCTGCTTCTCATCTGTGTACTCGAAGGTGGCTCCACAACCCCAAGCTGGAGGCGCAGAGTCTTGAAGAATCGGGGCACTGAAAGTCTGTTTTCGTAATCACAGCTAACGATGCCCTGTGGCGTTGATCTCTGGCAGCGGTGAGCTTTTGACATCGAGCTTCCTCGAAGGTCATAGCAGCATCATGGATTGTGATTCGCCAACGTGGTCGATCACTGGCGCGTTCCTCTAGTTCTTTGGTTTCGAGCTTTGTTACGGTATCTTTAATGATAAATTAGGATTTAATCCACGTGTTAAGAGTAAATATTTAACTCTCTCGTCTTAATTCAAATATCTAGACTATAATGCAACCCACACGTTAAAATTAAATATTTATCTCTCTCATTTTAATGATAATAACCAGACATTGATGTAATCCACTCGTTTTAAAAGTAAATAATTCACTCACCTCCCCGCCACACACACACTTACTTTTTCTCTGATTTTAATGATAAAAGACTCATTATGATGTAATTCACGCGTTAGAATTAAATATCTAATAAACTCGAACAAAACTGATGAAGAAGGCAGATACTGCAAAAACTTCTCCATCGCCTATAAATTAACTCAGATCATTGAAGAACCCGCCTGCGTTCCTGATGCTACAGGACATCAGTCGAACCTCCTTGATCTCTTCCTCACATTCTGCCCTGAAAAATGCTTCGCGCAATCCCCCAGGCACGTCAGATCATTCTGTAGTCAGCGTCTCCTGATTTTCCGTTCTATAGAACGATTTGTTTTCGCTACACGAAGGCAGACTGGGACAGCTTTAGATCTTACATGGCGGAAGCTCGTCTCGTAAACTTCTTCAAGCATTCTACCTCCAAAACTGCTGCTCTCGTTTAGAATGGATCTTTTCTGGAGTGAAGAGTTTTATACCCCCTCCCCACAAAAAAATTCCAGCAAAAACCGAACAGCCAGCCCTGGTTCATCTCTGAATGCGCTGCAGCCATTTTAATATCTACGACAAGGAGCAGTGTAATTGAACACTTGCTGCATTCAGAACTGTCTGAAATTGCTGCAATAAAGTTCTGCAAATTGCACAAGCGGTCCAGGCCAAGGTTGAAAACAAAGTGGATCTCGAGTGTTCTGGAAGATCGATCTCCAACCAAATTCTGAATAAAGGCAAAGTGTTTGTATCCATTATTATCAATAGCCTCGAGGTCATCTTCTTGTCAGATAAAGCAAAGCTCTTCAACTCAATCTTTGCCTTTAACTCAGCGATAGATGACATAGAACAACCCCTTTCCGGTTTTCCCCCGTCTCCCGCGAACCATTGCTCAGTAGTATTTTTTT
Source organism: Acanthosepion pharaonis (assembly GCA_903632075.3). NCBI lineage: Eukaryota > Metazoa > Mollusca > Cephalopoda > Sepiida > Sepiidae > Acanthosepion > Acanthosepion pharaonis. The sequence goes on from CAHIKZ030000269.1 coordinate 2,987,660, forward strand.
TTAATTACAGCCCAGATCTGTAGAAAGTATCAAGCATATTTCCGGTTTTCAAGAACGCAGGTGAGTGCTCATCTCCATCTCAGTATACACCCTTCAGTCTCCTCAGTGTCATTAGCAAGCTTCTTAGGCTATAATCAATAAGAAGGTTTTGCTCACCAAAATAGGAACCACCTCGTGAGCGACAAACAATACGGGTTTCGATCGGCCCGATCCACTGCTGATATCCTAACTACTATTACTCACAGAATCAGTGAGGCACTAGACAATAAATATATCTCAAGGATTATAGCATTAGATATTTCAAAGGCTTTTGACAAGGTGTTGTATAAAAGATTGCTGCACAAGTTCTCTAGCTATGGAATCACTTCTCAATTATAAAGTCCTTCCTAACCAGTTGGTCCCTGAAAGTAGTTGTTAACGACCAGTATTCCAGGGTTCTATTCCACATTCTAGCAATGTATACAGGCATCCCCAGGGATCACTCCTCAGTCTTCACTTTCCACTTGCGACAGAGTCTAAAAGCGTCTCCGCGTCCTTGTGGGCGACAAACTATTTTCCAACTTCCAACTTATTTCTTACAGACGAAACACCGCAGGCGTCTTACTGCTTTAACGCTATTTCTATGGAAAGTGTTCTGACGAACTACATTCCTAAATTCCACCAGTTCTAACATTCAAGGCTAAGACCTGCCATGCTACGCACATCGTGCCGAATCACCCTCATTCCCTCTGTATTTCATTGGTGAGAAGTAAGTTCCACTCGAGCAGCTTCTTCCCGCGAGCCACTGCTCTGTGGAACCGACTTCCAAGAAGATGTTTTCCCGATCACTACAATCTGAACTTGTTCAAGTCTAGGGTTAACTGTTATCTTCCACACATATCAGCATAAAATGTGCCACTTACTCTGGAACTCGAGTGGCTACCGGGCCTTGTACAGGATGGATATCACTACAAAAATGTAATGCTAAAGGCAAGATTGTGATATAATTCTCTTTTTGATGATGTAGTCCACATGTGAAAAGTAAAATATTTCTTTGACTTTTTAATGATGATGGCCAGGTTATGATGTAATCAACTCGTTAAAAGTAAATGTTTCGTTCTTTCTAATGATAATTATCAGGCTATGATGCAACCCACATTTGAAAGTTAATATTTCTCTATATATATTTTTAATGATGATGGCCAGACTATGATGTAATCCACATGTTAAAAGTTAATATTTCTCACTCTCTTTTTACTTATGATATATAGACTATAATATAATCTAATTAAAAGTAAATATTTTTCTTATCTTTTTTACCCGGCTCAACTTAGTAATCTTCTCTCCAATTCTGTTCCTCATTTGAATTAATGCTGTTAACTCAAAGGCTAAAAATGTGTTTAAATATAAAAATATAAGTTATTTTTATTTTCGTGTTTCTTTTAAAACTAAATTTTTCTTAGTGTGTATGAGTGTTAAAGTTCTTATAAACCTTGCTTACAGTTGTTCATTAATATGAAACTATATGTGATTTCCTTGTGTGTATGTATGAGAAAGAAGTAGCAAGAGAGAAAGTGAAGAGGAAAGTGTAAGTGTCACGTAGCTTGATGAGAAAGACGGATGAATGAGTAAGGAAATTTCTTTTAAGCTGATGCGTCGTGAAATTGTTTCCATTGTCTCGTTCTTACTTGAGTCCGTCTAGAAACTTTGCTTAAAGGCACTTCAAAGGGATCACGAAACATGTTTTTTATTGTTGGCGGCAACTCTACCCGTTGGTTGAAAAATGTTAAATATTTATTTTCAAAGTATTAATTTATTAACCGGAAAGATGGGCAATTCACTGACTCAGAAACCATTTTTTGTTATTTGGTGTTTGAGTGTCTTGGTGTTTATTTCCGTCTTCGTTCTACATATCTATATATATATATAGGAAAGATGCACTGGCGCGTTCCATCAGGGATGTTAATACTGGTTTCATTGATAGTTACCTATCTTTTGTATCCCAGCAGTAAATTAAATTTAATCTTTTTGACATTGCGTTAATTGAACCCAAATTTACTGTATGAGTGACTGATTTGCTTTATGACGTATCAACTCTTTGTGAGTTATTTAAAGCCGAATCATATTACGAATTGTATAACAATAATTTTTTTTCAGTCGAATAGTGTATTAATAATTTTAGTATTTTTACACTACGTAGATTCGAACTATTGTCCTCATCTTTCTAGTTGTTATTATTACGTTTCGGTCTTTGTGCCCTCCGACCTTCATTAGATGTATATCAATCAGAGTGACCTACAAGCAATTCCGAACTGAACCCTTTATTTAATCTACGGGGGTTGACTAATCTCGTTCAATTTCTCGTTTCTAAGGATATCATCTAGTTCTTATTTTATTTAGTACTGTTCAGTTATTGCTCGCCCACTTCCGCTGAGTTCAAGTACATACTGGAGACTTCATTGAAAACCCTAAAGTTTCAGTCACTCTCTGTACATTGAGAGATAGGGGATATTTGCTTGAAACTGATGAAATATCAAATGACGTCGTTGCAAATGAAAATTCTGAAATTTCAGACTCTCTTGTTGATACTACATTGAGAGATAATAGATACTTGCTTGAAAGTGATAAAATATCAAATGATTTCCTTCCTTCTTTCTACGTGTCGTGTCCGTTCAGAACATAGGCGATCATGGCTCTCCACCTCCCTCTATCCCTTGCAGCTCTCAACAAGTTTCTTCTCTCTGCCCCCCCCCCCCGACCACGTTCTATCATCCACATGCTTAAGACCGCTAAGTATGTCATGCGTTGTTTTCCCTTGTCTCTCTTTCCCTCTATTTGGTCCGTGACTATCAGATTCTCCAGGCCTTCCTTCCTCATTATGTGCCCCAGTAACTTCAGCTGCCTCTTCCTGATGTTAAGCCTCTTACTTGTTTGCATCTTCTCTAAGACCTCATCGTTGTTCACACGCTCGGTCCATGATATCCTTAGCATCCTTCTGTAGAACCACATCTCCGTCGCCTCGAGTCTCTTCTTCATCTTTGAGGAAATCGTCCAACATTCGCTGCTGTAAAGAATGTCACGTAACAGCTCCGTATTCTTTTCTTCGTTACCAAAGAAATTCTCCTGTCTCATAATACTCTGCCCAGCTTTTGGAATGCGATCTTGGCCATCCCAATACGTCTACGGATCTCAGTGTCGCACTTACCGTCCTCTGTCAAAACGCTTCCGAGATATCTAAATTTCCGAATCTGCTTGATTCTAGTGTTACCGACCTGCAAATCGCATTTCAGGCTCATCTTTTTACTGATGACCATGCATTCTGTTTTCTTGTAGTTTATGCTTAGTCCCTTCTTCACACTCTAGTTCGCTACCTTCACATGACTTAAATGAAGAAAATCCTCTTAGTGATTATGAAAAGGAAAATATTGAACACTTTCAAAGTCTATAGAAAATCGTTGCTCTGGGAAGAGGGAAAAGCTAACTCTGTCCCTTCCAACCATGCTGTAGCCCTTAATGTATAGAATGGAGTTGTTACAAAATTTAAGCAGCAGAATGTGTATGGAGATTTTGCTGAAGTATTTAATAAGCAAGATGGGATCATAGATCAGATGTTTCCCCTGACAGGTTTGAGGATTACATTTGGATACCTCATACACCTGTGTTTAAATCTGAAGACCAAACAATTACCGAAATAAAACCTGTCCTGATTTTTTCGCTTACGACTAAAGAGGCCCTTTCACTAAATATGCAGACTACTCTAGCATAAACCTCATGGAAAACATGTTGGAATACTTGCTTGGTCTGAGGGAGCTTCACAAAACTTACACCAGTTTCACTAACAGTCAAAGTTGATGATCTGGTTTTAGTTAAAAACCTTACCCAAACCAAACAATTTTGGCTTCTGGGGCTCATTACTGGCGATGACAATAAAGTTCGATCTGTAAAAATTAAGAGAGTTGATGGAATAACTCAGACCCATTCAGTCAATCTTCTGTACACGCTTGAATAGTCGTTAACACACGCTGTCTAACCTAATATCTCTCCTGAAGATAGTAATGAAAGTTCTGGTACACTCAAGGAGCTTGTACATCCCAACCAATCTTCCGAATCCAACACCCAGACTCTGAGGCACTCCCTAAGAGCCAATCGAAAAAGAAGACAGTCGCTTCACATATCTTTTACTAACTGCCGTTTTTAATTAATCGTTTAAATATAACTATTTTAGTGCACCTAGTTCAAGATGTAATAAAAAGATTAACGTAGTAAACTGTTGATACTGGCAAAACTTCATAACATTAATTTTTTTCAAATTTGTTACCAATAAGCTTAACAAACCTACAACTTTGAAATTACATACGCGTTCTTTTCTACATGGTATGATTAGAAATGTCATACACAATAAATTCTTTATTGCGTTCGCTTCTGAACTCGATTCAGCAGTAGCAGCAACGGAAGTAATCAGAGTACAACAGAACCCATAAAAATGCTGACCAAACCCTATTCGGCTTCTATCCCATCTTACTTTTCAGCGGCCTCTACCTTCACGGCCAGCTCTTTTCCCTTAAGTGGCCTCTACCTTCAAGCCCTGCTCCAAGGTCTACTCACAACCCTTGTTGCAGAAGACACTTGGCTCTGTCCTGGCATCTTGACTTCAGATTTTTCGTTCCTTGTGGGAACAGACGGAGAAAGGAAAATCTACGCACAACCCTTGCTCGTACCAGTCCTAACAGTTTCACACCCAGATTTCTCGTTCCTCCCGTGTGAACAAGCGGAAAAACATCGACTCAAGTACTTTGTTATTTGGGAAACTCAACATTATTTCCGCAAAATACTATTTTGCACTCTCTTTCAACGAAAAATAAAAGCTACTGAACAGTTTTTCTGAACCTTTTATTCATACCACTCTCACTGCCGAGTACACATATACATAGTAACGTGTAAAGATCCCTTCACCTTAATGATAATGGGATATTTTCGACAGGAGGGGTATTAAAAGCTCCCAGTGCTAATCTGAAACCGTGATGATATATTGTTTCTAGTTTTTTTCAAGTATGGTTTTCTTACAGACTCGTAGATGAAACACTGGACATATTGAAGACAAAAGGGACAGAGGAAAGCAGCGCATAAGCTACCTAATGAACTTGTGTAAATGGTTGGCAGAACCATGGGAGATAGCAAAAAGATAAAATTAGCTAAGGGTTACAAAGGACAGGAAGTTATGGAGAGACATGATCGTCCACATCCTGAAAGGAAACGGCAAATAGAAAAAGAATATATATATATATATATATTACACAGCAAAAAATCCAAAATTACCTCATTTGGATATATATATTTCATTCAACGATAAATACGTTGGTCTTATTCAACCCTGGTGGATGGACTGTCTGATATATATATATATATATATATATATATATATATATATATATATATATATATATATATATATATTACTATTATTATTATTATAAAAGGCACAAATGCTTAAAATTTCATGAGGTTATATTTATTTCGTTAGTGTCTTAAAAAAGGCCCCAATTCATCAGACCTTCAAATCTAAAATGCTTTGGATTGATTTACATTTTTATATGCAAAGTTATGTGCAATTTTTTATTTGAGGTTGTAACTTTTCATTGTAAACAGTCTTATTATTTGAAAGTTTCGTAGAAACATACATATGCCTGATAGAAAGAAATTTAATACATTTTAGTAAATGTCATTACTCATAGTTTACAGGAAAAAAGGAAATACGTTCTTAGAGAAGATGACATGTAGCTTCATATATCAGTGAGTCTTTTAACCTCTAGCCACTTTGCTTCTCTGTTTGGATAAAGGAGGTCGCTTGGCATAGATTTGTGTAAAGGAGCCGACATTTTTCAGTTGAATGACCATGACCTGTTACAAAGTTTCATACTTATCTTTCAGGATAGACAAACACGATTTTTTTTGTAATTTGCTCAAACGGTCAGAAACTGTTTGAGAACTCTTTTTATACCTCGTAATTTGTTCTTTGGATTCTATTTTTGGAAGCTTTTTCCTGAAGTCTGTTGTTTATATTAATCCTTTGAAATCTTTATACGCTAATTATTAAATTCTGAATATTATTACAGACTCGATAAAAATAACATATAGCAATGGTAATACTAACTGCTTTTTATAAGGAAACATTTGGCATTCATTGGCCGAGTAGTCAGTGCTGATGTTAGTTGAAATTTATATAATCTTTCTTTTAAAACAATTTTTCAGGAAAACAGGTTTCTCAAGTCCATTAGCTATTATTGCTCTTTCCAATATTGATGGAATTTTCTTTCTTAATCTTTTATTTGAAGTAGTGTGGAATGTCATGATTTTGACTGTTATTATTTTCTCTTCGATATATATGTGATATTCATTTTAGCTGTTGCTGCGGTTGAAGAAAGTGATGTTTCTGTTATTCTGTTATTCTGCTTTGTGATTTTATAACGCCGGTTCACAAGGTTTGAAGAAATGTGATCTTCGCCAAGACAGACTTCACTCGTTCAAAACATTTTAAACTAATGATCTGAGAAAGTGGTTGTATAATAGAGGTGAGAGCTTAGATCAGGGATTCTCAAATTGTGGGTCCCGACTCTTCAGTGAGTCGCGAGTTAAATGAAATTAGTCGACGAAAAAAAGAAAAAAAAAGAAAAAAAAAAAAGTCAGAGCAAAATGCAGAATATAAACAACTATAAATGTTGCACAGCACTCATAAATCATCGCTAGATTTTCACCGATGAAAGCTCATATTGTATTTTATTTTTTTATATATATATATATATATATATATATATATATATATATATATATATATATATATATATATATAGTCTGTTCTCATTGAGCTTATATATCGTGTTTTGGGTTAAGAACAAAGGGGAATTTCTACTGCCGAATAAAAAGACTATTTTATTACTATTGATTTTTAAAACTGCTTACTTGAGTGAACTGGTATTTTCCACATTAACTCAATTTAAGACGAAGAACAGAAACAGGCACAATACTGCATTTGATATGTGTGCAGCATTGTCTTCCTGTGTTCCCAATTGGAATCAGCTGCTTATGACCAAACAATCACCTCCATCTCATTAAATGACATTGTAGTGGTGCTGTAAGTATTGTTGGCTAGGGTCACCGTGAATATAATAAAGAAGGAAGGCTGTGTTCTTGTAAAACAACACCCCACATGAATAATGCACAACAAACACGAGAGAAAAATAATCAAGCTCAGTGAACATTAATAAAATATTGTATTATTAACAATGATATACAAATATCAACAATAGTATAAAGAAAGTTGTTCCCCTTTTTCCGTCATAAAAAGGGTAAGTTTAGCTAATAAATGTTGAGTACAAAATTGAATGTAATTTAACTACAAAGTTCAATTGAAGTCTTAGCTAAATAAAGAATAGTTCCACAGTGTTTTATCAGTGTAGAAAAATGTAATGTTCATGAGTGATATCAATATGAATTAGTATGATTACTCGATTGAGTGATAATTAAGAATTAAAAATGTCAGTATAGCGCCGTGCCTTATTTTCCAAGAATTGAACTGTGTTGGCAAACAGCGAGAGTCTTTATATAACAAGTTTTAGGCTCCGGATGGCTTGGCGCCAAAATATAGAAGAGATACTAAAATACGCGATTGGTCAGGAAATGGACCAATCCGTGATTTTAGAGAAAATTTTGAATTACTTGCGATGGTTAAATTGTCCTATAATAAGTATCATGTATTTATTACCCAATGACAATAAAGAAAACGGAGGTGTGGCACATGTAAGTGATTCCCACAACATTTTTTCAAATATTTACTTTACATTTGTGACGAAATTTCCTTTAAATTTGCTTTTCTAAAAAAATTTGCTTTTAAACAACGCTGATTTAGATATTTCTGATCGATTTTGGCGCCATGCCCGACACCCATTTAAAAGTCTCGATCTGACGAGGCTATTTAAGAACATGACTCGAATTTTTAGGTTAATGTTTTGGCTTTATGGCAATAGGTTTATATATATATATATATATATATATATATATATATATATATATATATATATATATATAATTATTTATTTAAAAACATGATTCCAACTCGCGACATAAGAGGTCTCATGTTTCAAAACAAGAGCCGAAAACAAGAGAATTTTTTTTTTGGAATAACTTATTTCAGAAATTTTAAAATACGTAAATTTCTGAAATAAGTTATTCCAAAAAAATTTCGCTTGAAGATGGAACAGAGCTTTCTTTAACTCAATTTGATTCAAATAATTATATTGAAGTTTTCGACTCTTGTTTTGAAACATGAGACCTCTTATGTCGCGAGTTGGAATCATATTTTTAAATAAATAATTATATTTATGCTCTACATTTGTATCGAGCACTATTTTTTAAAAATAATAACTAAAATACTAAGGAACTTTGGATCTACCTAGCCAGTTCTTTCCTATTTTCTATATATTTTCACAATATAATATATATATATATATATATATATATATATATATATATATATATATAAAAGTGAACATTGAAGTCAACACTCAGAGGCGACAGGCTGTTTCATGTTGGACGCAATCGTCAGGCATGAAACAGCCTGTCGAGTGTTGACTTCAATGTTCACTTTCATATTTTTATTTACATACGCTCTATCTCTGATACTGAGCACTTTATCCCATAAATATAGCACACCTTAATACTATATTTCTTAATATATATATATATATATATATATATATATATATATGATAATATACTTTTAAGGTATGCTATATTTATGGGTTAAAATGCTAAATATCAGGGATAGAGCGTATACTAATATATAAGTAGACATATATATATAATATAGACCCAGAGGCGGCAGTCTATTTCATGTTTAAACGAAATTGTCAGTTATTAGTGACATCGTAATTGTGAGTTCAATCATTGAGCCAGACTAAGGGGAAACAGGGTGAGCAGTAACTAAGTAGTACTAAAAAGAACAAGACGAGATATCCCCGGACATGGACAACTGAACCAGTAAAATCTATCCTAAATCTAGTTTAAGTGATGGGTTCAGTTCGAAATTCCTTGAAGCTTATTCGGATCGACAGACATCTGAAGACCCTGATAACACCAACAAAGATGAGGACATTAGTCCAAGCATAAATAAAAAGGATAAACGAAATAGAGCAAGCATAGGTAACATTTTTCGAGCAGTGAGTCATGTGATTTATGGCTGATCACAAGGCGGGCCGCACTACTAAAAAGGTAATTTTTCGTAGTATATCAGTCAGTCAGTTATGTGCCATGCGTGATACATGCTTAGGCGATCATGTATCTTTCGATACATGACATGGCTATAGAACCCAGTCTGTCCTACTATTTACACATGACTGGCGGGAGGCGAAGAGGATTAATACCTTTCACAAGGGTATTAGCACGTAAGTGAATGTAATGGATTCGACTGGAATTCGAACTCGGCTCTCCCAACGTACCTCAGCTATTTTCACCACAGAAGACCATATGTGTAAGCATATACTGTAGAAAAGTTATACTCTTTAAAAAATATTTTTTATAATTAAAAATTAAAGTCTTGGCATATTATTATCACTGATGACAGTGTGATTAACACATGCAGCTGCGTGTGATTTATTTCTAATTTACTCATGTGAAAATAAAATATTTCTTCTTTAGATAAAAAAAATTCTTATGAATTATTCCTGTTTCAAAAGCAAAAGATGTTTACACGTATGATCTTCCTTAGTAAAAATCGCCAATGGTTTAAAATGCTAACAACGTTTCCCCGAAATTTTACAAAATTCAAGAAACATTGTAGTTAATCATTGTTTATGTATGTGGTTATATGAGAGAGTGTGTTAGCGAACAAGTGAAAACGTAACAAAATAACAATTTAAGAAGCATTATTTTCCTTATGAAAATAGGACCAAACAGGCCGCACTTTCTTTCTGCTCATGATTGAGCTAGATGAAGACACCATTGTCACTAATGTCTTACCATTATGTGTGAGGTATATGTGGATAGTATTTCTACCGCACCCTGTATTTCATAGTCATTTTCACAGCGGTTACTTTTGTTTTTCTCTATCACGCACACACAAACACAAACACAGACATGCATGCGCTGTCATAAACATTTTTGCCTTCTTAAATGTAAACAAAATTTCATATCTTAATCATTCTTTTGGTCCAGCGAAATTGTGCATAATTACAAATGAAAACTTTCTATAAAAATGAATGAAAATTTCAATGAATGAAGCAACGTTGGAAAGTGTATTAAAATTTGCATATCATTTATTACCACTTTCTTATCAATGTTGAATTTTGTACAATTCTGTACAAAAAAGAGGATCAAAACTTACCCAGCTTCATATAGATTTTCAGGAAATATCAACTTCTAATTAGTCAATAAACACACAAGTGGGCGTTGCAATCCACCCACGTACAAATATTTTTCCAGCGCGTGACCAAGTCAAGTTTTCCTGCCATTTTCCATGAGCTTGTCACGTGATTACATTAATTATAAATAGCAAACACGGGCTTGCTCATTCTCTCTTCTTCCTTGATTTCTCTCGCTACAAGATTTAGTTGTAAAAAGGATCCCGTCTCGACCATGGGCGATCAGACGTTAAAAGCATATTCACGCATGCACGTACGTACGAAATTTTCCAAACTACATTACAAACATACGAAACATTTCCAAACAAGCAACAAGATTTTTTCTCTTTGAAATACTCTTCTAAAGCTCAAAGTTTATTCAGCATTTCTCAGCTTTATAATTCATTCAACTTTTGTGAGCTCAGATAAAAATATTTCAATCTCATCAGTAAAACTTTAATTCAGTCAAAGGGACATAACACCAACAAAATAGTAACCTCTACACATGTACATCATTACACAAAAATAAATATAAATGTTGTTGTTATAAAACCGTTTGTTCCTTCTTGTGTTTCATATTTTGTGGTATTTTACATTAAATATAAATCGTGTGGTCATGTTAATAATAGACACCTAGAAATGGTCACGTATATATTAACATACCACAGCAAGATAATCTGAATAATACGAGGACAAGCAGTTATACATGCAGAATATGAACTCCATTCAGATAAGTCACATCTATTTCAAAAATATATGCATTTGGATTTCGTCCCCGATGCTTTGACTTCTAACCACTAAAAGAAAACTTTTTTTTAGCAATCCATCTCTATTCTCTTACTCGTTTTGTATTGTGTTTCTTGTATAAAGTATGTTTAACAATGTCCAGTTGTCTCACTTTGGTCATCAAGCCACGACTCTATTAGGGAAGTCGTTAAATTTTTCACCTAACCGGTGAAACAAATATGTAACTCATTCAGGAAATAATCACAAATATTTGATCTTTTAATTTAATGTCTGTGTTTCTGGGTTTTTTTTTTTTTTTTTATTTTCACCTGAAAAACTATTTTTTAAGAATTAATTGTACTTCGTTTAAAAGTTTAAGATTATCAATCTTGAAGAAATCCTTTTAGTATTAGTTATAGTGGTGAAGACTTTTATTACTCATAGGCGAATATATCCAGGTTCTAATTAATAAAATATGGCACTAAGAACCTACCCAGTAAAATCACTTACAATTTAAAAATTTGAAGTCCACTATTTGAGAAAAGTATAGATTATAGGCTCAATCAGAGCTATCGTGACTCTGCAATACCATAGACAAAAGTTTGCGAGATAAATTTGATACTGTTCATATAGCTGTCTTCTCCACATAGTAGCAGCCAACAAAAATGAAAGTAAACAACAAGCGAGTAATAACTGCTTGAAAGAATCTTTATTAAAAGGAATGCAAAGAGCACAAAATACGTAGTAAAAAATAAAGTAATATACTCACATATCATGTAACTTTTGAAGGTTTAATTTTGAAGCTAATTTTAAGGGTGTTGCATCACACAAGATATGAAATTAGCGTATATACTGCTGGCTCTGGCTACTATATATCAATTTACTGTCGTCAAATTACCTTCAAAATTAAGTTTTCAAAGGTAGCATGATATGCGAGTATATACGGTATATAGATATACAAAAGTTTAGTGGAAACATTTGGAAAAAGCGTGTCTCTGCATGAATAGAATATTGTTATAGACAAGCGTATGGTTGCAAGAAAGAAATACGACAACAGCAGAAATAGATTTACGTGGTTTATTTCAACAGGAACGTGTGGGTTTGGGACAGCTACCTTGTGGTAAAGTTCATAAGCCGGCTTCGGATCTAGGTCGATCTCTCATAGTAGTTCACATGCTGACGGTGGTTGATGCTCTCCTGCTGACAGCTGATGACCGTGACAGGTCTGTTCACTGGCCACCTGTGGACTGCCCGTTGAACTTCCGTGTGACCCCTTTTATAGCCTTTTTTATGGCTTAACAGGCTCGAAAAACGAAGCTAGTATAATTAGGAGGGAAGCATTTTTATTGGACGAAAAATAGAGCACTTTAAATATTATTTTATTTTTCGACCGGAACACGTGTGTCGGGAACATTTGTAAAGAAACATAATGGTCATTTTGTGACGGGGCTTTATCCCGTTCACATCCGGTTCTCGCTCTTGCGTATATGCCTGTAAATCAGCCGAGATATGTCTTATTTTATTTTATAACAATATTTTCATTAAAGTTTGTATAAAATGATTTGTTATACAATGTTTTGCTATACAAATGCATGGTAACGGTAATATTAGCCGTTTCTTTATAAGGAAACATTTGGCATTCACTGACTGAGCAGCCAGTTCCGCTGTCGGTTGAAATTTATAAAATCTTTCTCTTAAAACAATTTTTCAGGAAAACAGGTTCCTCAATTTCAGTAGGTGTTATCGCTCTTTTCAGTATTGTTGTGGGTTTCCTCCCTAACCTTTCATTTGAAATAATGTGGAATATCAACATCTTGATTATGTCATTATTTCTCTTTCAGTTACATGTGATATCCATTTCAGTTGTTGCCTTTGTTGAAAGTCTTCAAGTGATATGGTTTCCGTTATTTGATACGGTTCTTTCTTTGTGGTTCTGTAGTGCCAGTCCACAAGATTCAAAGAAGGGTGGTCTTCGCCAAGGTCCACGGGCTTCACCCGTTCATACTATTTTTGTAACCATCTGAGAAAGCGGTTGTATACATTTGACAGTTTAGATATTTGTGAACGGGTTTGGCGCCATGCGTGACATCCATATGAAAGTCTTGATCTGACGAGGCTATTAAGTTCGATTTTTCACAAGTACCGACAGCAGATGCGACTACCTGCCAGTGATATGTAAACTTATGGAAATTGAAGAGTGCCAAGGCAGCACCCAAATTGCAATACGACAGACTTTTGAATGACCCAAAGCTGAAAGAGAAATATATGAACAGTGTGGAAAGCAGATCGGAAAGACAAAATGAAAATAGAAAGTCAAAGTGGGATACACTAAGTGAAGCTTTAGTAACATCAGCAATCGAGATCACCTTAAAGAAAAATAGACAGAAAAAGAATAGCTGAAATCCTTGACACGATGAAAACAATGCTACGGTACGGCACAGAACATAGGACTCTGTACAAATAAATTAGAAACAAATGCAGGCAAGCTAAAGAGGAATGGCTTAACTGTTTAGTGATTAGCTATTTCAATAATTAAATGTATAAAGTTTCTTACGAGAATATTGAATAATAGTGGTGAAGAAGAGTACATGCACAAAATAACACACCAATTGATTTGCAATGCAAAGATAACATTTAGTAAAACAAAATTAATAAAAGGAAAGTTTAAAACAAGAGTTTCTTTTGTTAAACGTAAATTGTATACACAATAAAATGTTCATTAATATGTTATAGTGAAACTTACTTTATTGGTGTGTTTTATGGATGAAGCGTTTCGCATCCCTTTTAGCTTCAATGTGGAAGGTTCATGTCAGCAGTCAGAAAGAGGGTAAACCCGGAAAGAAAGAGAGTTACTTTAGGGTTCACGTGATATTTTATATTCGAGAGTTGCTGCTGATATAAGGTTTATTTAGAACTGCTACTGCTACTATCTTTAATGTCACTACAACGGAAAATACACAGAAATAGAAAGAACGCGTAAAGTAGATATGTATAAAAATAAGAGAACTAACAGGACAAAAGACATTGCTCATCAACAGGATGCATAGAATCCAAGGAAAAATACTTAAAGATGGAATGAATATACCGGAGAACTCTTCCAAGACGAACGTGAACAACTGGCAATATACAGAAATATTGAAGGACTGGAAATATCAAAATCTGAAGAGGAATCAGCACTGGCCAAATTAGACAGAAATAAAATAGCAGGACCAGACCGAAATGTAATAGAGATGCTGACAGCCTTCAACATAAATAAGTTTACAATATAATAAATTAATTCTACAACAGTGGTGATGTACCGGAAGACCTAAGTAGATCTATTTTCATAAAACTGCATAAGAAGCCAGGTGGAAACGAATGTGGACTCCATCGAACAATCAGACTAATGAACCATGTAACAAAGCTTATCATACGAATTCTGATAAATAGAGTGCGCAGCAGAATCATACCGGAAGTAGGACAAGAGCACTGTGGGTTCGTTAAAGACATCAAAACAAGGAACGTGATATTTATACTCAGGATGATATTAGAAAGAGCAATACAAATGCACAAGAATATATACCTATGTTTTATAGATGATGCAAAATCGTTTGATAAAGTACGTCACAAAGAACTGTGTGAACTGCTTGGTTAGGCTTGACATATATGGGAATGATATTAGAATAATCCAGAAACTATACTGGCGGCAAACCGCCTGCGTACGGATAGAAAATGAATTCAGTAGATATACAAACATAGAACGGGGTGTAAGACAAGGATATGTCTTCTCACTGGATTTATTCAACCTATACAATGAAGCGATTCTAAGAAAATTAGAAGTCCTACCAGAATTTGTTACTGACAGCCACAATCTTAACAGCATAAGATTTGCAGATGACACAGTGTTGATAACAGATACAGTAAGGAAACGACAAGATCTATAGAAGGTAGTGAATGGAAAAAAGAATAAATAATTAAAGATCAATTGCAAGAAGACAGAAAGTATGGTTGTTAAAAGAAAAAAAAACAGCCTAACATGCAAATAACAAATTGGAGATACCAAAATGAAACAAGTACAAAAATTTAAATATTTGTAAGTATTTTAACAGCGGACGGAAAATGTGACTCTAAAATCAGATTCGGGTAGCTAAGGATGCATCCCAAAAGCTAAGCTTAAGAAAGAAAAAAATCATTCGAAACAAAAAAAAGAGTACTGAACTGTTATGTGACACCCAGCCGTCAGCCTGTGGTCAACTCCCAGTCGCGGCGCGAAGCTGTAATGATTCTTCCACCGGCGTTTTGGGGTTGACTCTTAGTCGCTGCCACCAACTGTACCGGTTCAATACCAGCTCTATCGTTTCAGGCTCACTTGCAACGTCTGGTTACTGGAGTAACTGCTTCGATCTCAAGTCTTACCTACCCACGTTGTGACTTTGATCTTAGGTAGACGAGATCAATCAGGCGTCGGGCCGTAGTGTTGGCTGAGTCCGGACTGAAGGTGGTATCGCACAAGCGCTAAGGAAAAAATAAATAAATAAAAGAAAAACCCCAAAAGTTCAAGTATGTTAAGAAATAACAAATTAACTTTATCCTTCTATTATATACAGGAGTGTGTTTTTCTCCCAGCCCGTTTTCTACGAAATATGACACTTCTATGTTTCAAGCAAGTTGGTATCTTAAATCAACTGATTTAGTTCTTAGGTGTTGGGTTGGCTTTGTTCGTCAGTATAACTTGCTATTGGTAGGATATGCGAAGTCGGAAGTCATGGAATCTCTCGGTCAGCTTCTGCGAGGCAACACTCTGATTCCCGCTACTCAAACTGACTCGACTCTCTCTCTGACTGTCTCGACTCCAATACAAAACTCAACTGACTAACTGCCCGAGGACGGTGTGGGGTCAGACGCGACCTGAGGTTCTCGGTAAATCTCGATTCCCAACAAGAAATCTCTTTGTTGTCAGGCCAAGAAAATTGATTACTTCCCATTTTTGGAAAATTAATCACTTTCCATTTAGGGGGGTCTCCCTCGTCCGTGAGGGGAGGTCGGATGAGAGCTATCCTCCTAAACTCTTCACATTGATATCTCATACCAATCCCTTCAGTGGGTGTTAATAACTTCTCCGCCCCTCTCATCCGTTCACCTCCGCCTATCACCATTGCTACCACTCGACGAATGGCATCCCGGCCGTTCGGGTGTGGCTAAACTAGCCTCCTTAAAATTATACTCCAGAATTTTTGTTTACAAAATTCTCTTTTTTCCCATCGGCCAAAATGTTTACGAATTCCACATTGCTACTTCAATTTCTATCATATCTTTTGGCCACCCAGAATTCACTTAGCCAGCACTCTGTACCGACTCCATCAATCACTATCAAAGTTTGCCATCTGGTCCCTTCGTGAAGTTAGCTTTATAATGGAATCCTTGGCTTGTTGAGCAATTAAATTCTTTTATCTCGCCAAATTTCAATTCTCCACTCTATTTTCTGTCTCATACCAAAATTTTACAAACGCCATATTGCCATTCAACGTTTCATTGTCTGAAGCGACACGTTGATAAGGTAAATAATAACAATCCTCTCCACTTATGTCGAGACAAATGCCAAAATTTTATAATTGCCACATTGCTTTTCCTCTCCGGTGGCCAAGAAAAAAAAAAACGATATCTTGGAAAGATAATTAACATTGATTCTCTCTGCCTGTATTGGCGATCGTCTCAAGCCGAAATTTTTATGACCGCCATGATCTGGCCGATATCTTGATATTTGCCTTTCTTCCCATCTCCCTCGGCAAGATATTAATAAACCTGACAAAACCTCACATATGGCTTTTTTCCAAAAGTTTACTGTCTTTTGTGAAAAGTAACTTTTTCGTAAAGAAAATAAAATCATTTTTTTTAACATCGATCAGTCTATCTTTCGGGATAGCTCTTTTTCGCCTTAAGTATTTCCTGTTTTAATTTCTATGGTTAATTACTTAGCCAATTACCATAGTTAAATAGTGTCACAGTATGTAATACCAGTCTCCCTGTATGTCAGTGAATGTTGGACAATCTCCTCACAGATGACGAGGAGACATGAGACAGCAGAAATGTGGTTCTACAGTAGAATGCTGAGGATATCATAAACTGAACTTGTGAGCATCGACGAAGTTTTACAGAATAGGGAAACAAAACGTGAACTTATACTTAGCATCAGCAAGAGACAGATGAAGTTTCTATGGCACATAAAGAGGAAGGAGGAACTGGAAAATCTTATACTCACATAACAGATTGAAGGCAAGTAGGACAGAGGAAAATAACGCATAACTTACTTAATGGGCTTGACTGAATAGATGGTGGAACAAGATTTAGGAGAAATAACAAAAAGACAAAGTTTATTAAGAGCTACAAAGTACAGGAAATTTGGAAAAGCCATGATCGCCTACGTCCTGAAGGGGTACGGCACATAGAAGAAGAAGAAGAAGAAGAAGAAGAAGAAATTTTCTTTGTTATTAAGATGTGTTTATCCTGTAGTGTGTCCTGATAAAAATAAAATATAAACATAATATATCTAAACAAATAGAAAGAATTCAAATTAAAATAAGGCATTTGCGCTTTCCTTTAAAACCCTTATATATTTCTTTCTCTCTGTGTCTAAACTTCTCTCTATATACTTCTGTGACACTATTTAGCTATAGTAATTGGCTAACCAATTAAGCATAGAAATTAAAAAAATGAGAAATGCTTAAGGCGAGAAGGAGCTATAACGAAAGACATACTGAGCGATGTTATTTTTTTTAACAAAATAAAAATGGGTAAAGATTTCATTTTCACTTACAAAGAAAGGTATTTTTTTGCAGAAGATAGAAAATTCGTAAGAAAAACAGGTATCGGATCCTGTCAGAATTAATTAATGTCATGACACGACAAGGGAAACAGAATATGGATAAAGGATAATAAAAATTTGAATTCGGTCAGCGGCTCACAAAGCAGAATGCTAGGAGATAATCGAAACTGGGTCAAGCATGCGACCGAGAAAGAATTAGGTGAGACTACCCCGAAAAAAAAGAATAGCCAGTAATTATCTTTCGGAGATATCATTTGGTTTTGGTTCTTGTGTCCCGCGGGGAGACCCATCTGTTGTATGTCCGGATCTTTTTATGATAAAAGTTAAGTGCCAAGAGGAACAGAATACGGATAAAGAATAGCAATCTGCCCATACGTATGTCAATAATAAAAATTTCAATTCGGTTAGCTTAAAAAAAAAGACCGACGAAGAAATCATTATTACTACCTGCACAAGCCTGTTGGCGACAGAATGCGATGGTGTTGAGACAAGAAAGACAAAGAGATTTAGTCGACCACCCAGTTAAATAGTTGACTAGCGATAGTTAATGAGCCAGGAAAATTCCACTAATGAATTCCAGATGACCCCAAGTTAAGATAAAAATTTAATGTCCACAGTACGATTCATAAGAATTCTGGCCGATGGAAAAGAAAGAAAGAAAAGGGAAGATAATTTTTTTTCTTTGGGCGATAATTATAAACTGAGGCCAGGCTAGCCACACCTACACTGCCGAGCGTTCATTGGCTGAGTGGTGGCGTGAGTGATGGGCGAAGGTAAACATATGAGAAAGAAGGGAAACTTGTTGACGCCCTCTGAAGGGATTGGTGTGAGATACCAATATGAGAAAGGAAGAGTTTAGGAGGATAATCCTCCCACGATCCCCTCTAAAACAGAAAGTAATTGATTTCCAAAAATGGGAAGTGATAAATTTTCCTGTCCGAAGACAAAGAGAATCCTTATTGGGGATTTGGAATTATCAAAGAACCCAAACCACGACAGGCCCCACCCGGTTTTGGTCGGCGTCCATATAAACGAACGTCCCCAGAGTTGAGTCACAGTGGCAGTCACAGTACAGCGGTAGTGCAGTCACAGTTGGAGATCGGAGACGCACGCAGATCGACAGAGAGCTGTGAGCTCAGAGACCAGCCTCGCAGGAGCTGACTGAAAGATTTCCACGCATTCCGACTTAGACTTCTAACCAAAAGCAATTTTTTTTCCATGAAGAACGACTTAGACTTACACCACCAAAGCAAGTTTTAACGAATATCGCCCGAAGATACCAAAAAGCAGTTTATTGAAAAACAACTTAAGATATCAAGACTCGCTTAAGAAACGCAAAGTCTCACGAATCCATAAAAGAAGCGGGTTGGGAGAAAGACGCTGTCCTGTATTCAGTAAACAGATATAAAGATACTTGTTATTTTTTAAACACATTTGAATCTTTTGAGTTTGTTTTATTATTTTTCTTTTACATACACTTGTGCGGTATCACCTTTGCCCCGGATTCAGCTTGCACTGCGGCCCGACGCCTGATTGATTTCGTCTACCTAAGATCAAATCACAACGTGGGTAGGATAGACTAGAAATCAAAGCAGTTACTTCGGTAACCAGAGTTGGAGGTGGGCTGGGAACGGCAAGGCTGATATCGAATCTAACCAGACATCGACCGCGGGATTAGTGTCACACATGGTACCGTGGTAAACCAGAATTTCATCCGAAACAGCCAAGGGTTAGATCGTCACAGATGGTGCTGCAGTCAACCCAGGGTTAGAGGCGTTACAATTGGCGCCGCGACCAGACCAGTACAGAGACCCAGGGTGGCGTCACATTTGGCGCCGCGACCAGCACAGGGCAGGATAGGGCAAGACAGACATCCAGGGTGACGTCACACTTCCATCTCAACTAACGAGGAGGCAACTCTCAAATAAAAAAGAGGCAGAAGAAGAGACTGAACCCGGCCACAAAATGGCAAAAGTTTGCAGGACCAGAGTTTTCTAATTTGTGACTGAAAACTACCAAAAATCAGGGAGGCTCCACGCATAACTTCCGATATATAAACAAAATGAAAAAGAAAAGAACTCCGGAAAATAAAAAATAAAAAATTGGCCAATCAAAAACATTGACACAAAGACTTTTGATGTTAGCCGAAACCGAAGTTCACGTCAGTAGTCTTGCTCCTAAAAATTATTTCGGTTGAGCTCTCTGGGGAAGAAGTGTGAGTTTGTAAACAATGACTATGACGGCTACTAATGCAATACTTTTTTCGATAAAACGAATCGAGTTCTTTCAGTCACTAGCGTGTTTATCTATGCTTAAATTTACCTTCATCCCGGCCGTGCATTAACGACTTAGGAGTAAATTCTCCGATTGACGCCAATTCAGCCGGTTTTTGATCCTAGCTAGATACAATATATATATATATATATATATATATATATATATATATATATATATATATATATATATATATACCTTTTTTTATATATATATATAAACTTTCATGTGTTGAATTTAGTTAGTTTGAAAATTTTAAAACCCGTCTGTCACAAGAGGTAATGCATGTTAAAAATGTGAACGTACAGATTCCAAAATAAAAATAAAGAAAACATGTTAAATAAATCAAACATATGAACAGGAATTCAAAAGGGAGGAAAAATAGTAATTATTTACACTATTTACATCGTTCGGACTGTTATCCTTATCATCATTGGCATATTCATAACGCTTCGGTCTTCTTCAGGTGATATATGTTGGAAATTTCGAACCGAATCCTTGGAGACGCATATACCATGAAAAAGGCCGGAGTATATAACAGTCGAGACGCTTTGAATATGACAATAAAGATGAAGAAATCATTCTGAACAATGTAAATAGTTACAATATTCATCTCAGATATATAGACAAAAAGTTGAATTAAAGTCTATAAGTAGCTGGTCCACAGAAAAAGCTATGGTTTAGAAAAAACCTTTAGTATTTGATCGATAGTAAAAGGTCGTAGTTGAGAAAAAAAACTTTAATCGTCAGCGAAGATTCACTGACTGTTTGACCTGTTAGAGATGACTCGTTTGAAGTCGCCGACACAAGTTTCTTTCAGCACGCGCTAAGGGGGAGGAAAAAAATATGTACCCACGGTTTTCTTTTGCGTTTGAATGGCTTGGAGATAGTTGCATCCTAGCTCCTGTAAGTCGAAATCTGTGTTTATATATATATATATATATATATATATATATATATATATATATATATATATATAAGCTCG
Organism: Acanthosepion pharaonis; assembly: GCA_903632075.3. Lineage (NCBI taxonomy): Eukaryota > Metazoa > Mollusca > Cephalopoda > Sepiida > Sepiidae > Acanthosepion > Acanthosepion pharaonis. The sequence continues at coordinate 3,008,817 of CAHIKZ030000269.1, forward strand.
AGAAATATAGGGTTTCTTTTGTTGGTCAAATATTTCACATGGCGATGTTAATTTCTAAACAATAGGCACTTTGATTTAAACGATGTGTGTTGTATTTTTGAATCTTTTTACCATGTTTGTAGTATATTCTGTTATTGAGTAGAAAATAAAATTTGGGCGTGTTTTAATATGGCATGTTTGTGGGTATGTAATTATGTTGGAAATAGGGTTTATTTTCTATAGTCACCTCTTCTCACTACATTTGGTAACACCTGTCCACGATACATACATTAATAGTATTTTTTTTAATTCTGTCATGAATTATTTTCAGGATTAATTTTTGACTTGTTTTCTTCATTGTTTGAGACTTTGTTCATGTGTGGTGAGCTCCTAGAATACCTGGTCGAATGTTGCTTTTATTACCATCGGAACGTACCCGACCTAGAAAAGGTTGCGATGTATCTGTATATTGCGTGACATTTGTCAATTGTTAATAATATAAAAGAAAAAAAATAATGACATTCAATGTAAACAATCAATTCAAGAGGTGATTGATCTTTAGAAAAAATATGACAGATGGTGCAAAATGCTAACAACATAATCGAGTAACAATGGAAAAATGAACGAGAAACCTAGAAACTAAAATAGAAATTTATTGACTTGGTTTAAAAAGTACGGTTGTCGGAAAGATTTGAAAACAACTGTATGGATACAAAAGGCGATTATGTCCTTTTGCTCGAGATGAACTCGTGTGTCATGTGATGGTCGCTTAGTGACGTTACTACATAGTGTAACGAAAATAGTCAGTCAGTTTCCAGGAGTCAAACTGAGCAGTTGTTTTTTTTTGTTTTTTTTTTAAGCCTGGGCCGAGGCTAATTCTGCCTCCCACAGTCAGTTGCCACGTGGTGCAAGTTACAAGCCTATGGTAATACATCTTCACCAGATATAGAAAATATCTCTGGCTCGCACCCCTCATGTTGAGACAAAACCCCAAAAACTCGCCGTTTCCCCGTTTGCGTAATATATCCTCGATAGCGACATAACAAATAAATCCGGCCCGCTCGAATCTGAAATCCTAAATATGGCTTCTCCAGAAATACAGAAGAATCGCTGGCTGATTCAATTCCAGTTGAGAATTATGATACATGAGATTATCTTTTTTTGTTCTCCTGTCACTCTGCTTGTTGTTGCATACATGTTATAATTTCTCTGTGTGGGACACGTGTAAATATGTAAATTTTGTGTACGACTTCGCGGTATAAACATCTCTTTGAGAACAAAACATGTTTTGCTCTCAGCTATTCCATTCCGAATACTAACCCATTATTTGGGTTAGCCCGACGCGAGAAGATATTATTTAACCTCCATTAACACCATGGTGCAAAAATAATATTTTATCAATATGTAGAGGGATATAGACGGAAATATTTATTTGAAAACAAATGATTTTTTATTTTTTTGTTAATGTTTTAAAACATAACTATTTCTTAATTGCAACCATTATGGTCTTCCTTACATCTTTTTCTTTAACGTTGCACATTTTTATTGCTTTCGTGTTACATGAGATGCAAAGGCCTAGTTTTATACACATAAAAGCACTATTTTTCTAATAATGCTTACCTTAATTCCTGATTATATGTTTCTTCCTGAATTTAAAAGCATTTTTATATTAAAATCCATTACAATGCGTTATTAGAGTAACATTATTTGCAAAGTTTTCTCTAGTAAAACCATAAGGAAAGCCTATTCATAATACTTATATATGTATATAAGGGGTCCATGTACCAAATTTCCAGAAGTTTAATTGCACCTTCAAGAGGTCAATCGTGACTTCACGTTTCTTTCTGAAACTGGTCACTCTATTCCAATGCAAGAATTCGCAACCCCAGATGACTCTCCTTTAATTACCTAAAAAAACCCTCTGAATTGTCATGGCCATGAACTTGAAGTGTATAAGAATGGGTTCCAATGTAGCAGAGACCCCACTAAGACCATGACCTCCCATTCATGTATTGTCGTGTGACCTTTGTTCATAATACGTCTTTCATCTTTATTGTCGTCCTTAGCATGATGAAGTTGTGATGTTTGTTCGAATCGCTGTGTAGATTGATGTTTTGTTTTTGTTTTAATTATTTCACTCAAAGGCAAGCGATAATGCCACTAAGGCGCCAAGAGAGTGAAAGAAAATGAGAAGAGGTCAGTGAGAAGAAAGGACAATAAAACAGGTTGCATGAAGACAGAAGAAGATGGTGATGTGGAATTTGATCTTTTTGAAGATCGTAGGTGGCAGGGAAGCAAGAAACCAGAAGCAAGCCCCACGGGGCCATCCTCTACCTGATTTCTCTCCTCTCACAGAGCACATGCATTATGTCGGCTTGGGAAACTTCCAGTTTTAGCAATAAACCATGACTCTATAAAGGCTATCGGTTTGAAAACAAATCCCTGCTGCTGGCCAGTATATATTTATATATATATATATATATATATATATATATATATATATATATGGATAGAGAGAGAGAGAGAGAGAGAGAGAGAGAGAGAGAGAGATGTCTCATTAGATAACTTAGACAAGTTTTGTCTACTTATTTTAAATAGGATTCTCTCGTTCTTAGTGTCCTTATTAAAGAAAGTAAGGAAATTACCATGTTGAGGCATATTCATTTTATTCCGAGTATTTTCGATATTAGTACAATGCCATTGTGGAATCTTCCACAACAAACCAGCCTTACCTCTTTTTAGGAAATGCACTCTTCCTATCTGGTAACATCCTACTTTCACATAAATATAACAAATATTCATTGGTCAATCACCTCCAATCTCTCCAATCTAGCTTGCTGATTGGTCAGTTCCGACCAATCAAACCACCTGCACGCAACCAATCTGTTTTCCCGCTCATATGCTAGGAGCCACTTGACCATTATATAAACCGAACACGTGTGAACCTTTTTAGAAGAAAAGGAGTAGCTTTCTTTCCATTCATCTCTCTCGCACGTCTCAAGATGTAACCATCACCAACTTCCGTCTTAGTCATTGCTGGCCAGACGTTAAAGACAATTACCAACATTCACGAACTCTGAAATCACTCCTGAACTTTTACCAACTTTGCAAACTCACAATTCCAAACTTTCTTAATATGAACTCCGGTACAACTAATACCTAATCAAAGGGACACGACTCTGTCCTACCTTTTCAGTTCACATTCATGTACATGAAACATTAATAAATCTAGTTGTTATGTTTTGGAATCATTCAGTTCAGTTTTGTATTTTATTCTATGTGCTATTTACGTCAAGTATAAATTACATTGCTTTCACGCATTGTCCTTAATCTCATCTTTCCTATCTCAAGTTAAATATTGGTAACTCAATCACTTACAACGAGGATAATACAACAGCTACATATTTGATGATCCCGTCGGAAATAAACAACAATGGTACCCCAATCGCTACACCATCATCAGGATGTTGTTTTTTCTAAGACAAAAAAATTGTCTTCATCATTTTTCTAAGACAAAATTGTGTCCATCTGAAAATTAATTTTTTATTTACGAAGTGAAATACGCTAAACTTATGTACTATACAATTTTAGACAAAACTTGTCTAAATTTTTTAATGAGACATGTCTTAATGAAAACATGCTGCCAAAATACACGCAATACACACACACACACACACACACACATATATATATATATATATAAACTTGTGAAAATTCATATATTTTCCTCATTGTAAATTGAAGTCATATTGTTTTTAATTTTTCTTTCTTTGCAATGATCTTCATTTGATTGCAACTTTATTACCATGTTTACGCGCAAATACTCTTGCGAAATGTTTGAATCCATATAGACAGGGTCTTGGTTGGCAACCAATCTACCGCAGGAAGAAAAGGCAACCTACTGCGGGAAAATCTGCCTCGTCAGTCATGAAACGAGAGAGACATGATCGCCCAAGCGTGTATCATGAATAGCACTTAGTTTTAACTGACTGAATAGGATGAATACAGTGAATTGCTTCCCTTGCACTTAGTTAAACAATATAGTTGTTTTTATTTTTTATTAAACTTAGTATAATAATTTTATTTTTTATACTGACTGAACAGGAAATATGAAATTATCATATTACTCCGATATTGAATAGTCAGTCAACACAAGACATCAGAATTATTTTCTTTTTTGTACATCCATACCAGTTGCTAAAAGCAAAAAAAAAAGGAAAAAAAGAAGTCATTTTCGAATGTGAACTTTTAAAAAAGTTCACACGCGAAAATACCTTTTTTTTTAAAAAAAAAAAATATTCAAATATCTTTGTTTAATAAAATAATCTCTTGTGACGAACAGCAACAGGATTAATTACAAAATTGCACTGAAAACTTACAAGTAACTTTTTAAAAATAAATAAGTTTTAGAGATGTTTTTTGTTAAATCTGAAAGAAAATAATGTTTTAAATTATGCAAGTATAAAAAAAATTATTTTTTAGGTTTTATTAAATTGTTTTTTTTTGCAAGATGCATGCCAAATTTTCCACATGTTAACATTTGATATTGCATAAATTTTTTATTGAAATAATATCTTCAGGGATTTCTTTTTATATAACTGTAGTGTAAAATATTTGGATGAGCACCTTGTAGTGGAAAGTTTGGTTACCACTTATTAAATGGTATTGACATCCCAAATCAATCCATACAATTTTTTTGCTCTACGAATATGTTAAGCAAAATGCAAAAACAACAAAAGGAAACAACAAGAAACATTTGTGATTGAAGACAAAAGGCAAATATTTGCATAATAAGTAATTTTCAATGTATTTTTTTGTGACGAAAATATTTTACAAAAATATAGTCGATTTTTTTTTCAAGTGAAATCTTGTTAGTTTATGTTGAATTCAAGTTTGGTGAAAGATTAAATTTTGTTAATGAGTTTTGATTTGAAAGGATGTTTATTAGAATCTGTTATTGAAGTTTCTGTAAATTAATTGCAAGAGAAAAATTTACATTTAAGAATTTACTGTTCATGTAAGTAGTAAGTGTTTGTAAAGTTGAATGCAATTTGTAATCAATTTGATTGTTTTTTGTGTAATACAATGTTCTCGAATTTAGAGCAGGATTCTGTTTAACTTCTGTGCAAAGGAATTTGGTGAGTGAATAAAGTTCCCTGATAAGTTTTGATGAGTGAGTGTTAATATTGTTACTTTGTATAATGTTTGTATGAAAAAAACTTAAAATTGTGTGACATGAAGTTTAGTTGCAATTCAGTTGATGTCACAATTCTCACTGGCGAGTGTGAATGAGTTTCTGTTTTTATTTGCTTCAGGTGGCTCTCAGAGACTTGGCTCAAACTTGGATTTCAGTCACGAGCTGTAAAAATTAGTTAAGCGTGAGTGGATAGTCATGCCTACTTGTATATTTATTAACCAATGAGGGCTCGAGATTTTTTGAAAGTGCTCTGTGATCCACTTTTTGAACAGATTTGACCCAACTATTTTGGGTATTGGAATAATGTAGAGTTTCGGTTCTACAACCTCCCTCAAATTAAAAAGTATATGCATGATATCGGAGGCAGGGGGTTGAACCATCCCCCGACCACAAAAAAAAATACTTCCCCAAGGTTTTTTTTAATAAAATAACTTACTCAGTAAAATATTCATTAATGAATAGAACCTGAAAATTTTGTTTGAATTAGATAATACCCTGATTTTTGACAATTTTTTAAAACAGTGTCAAATTTTTGCTTTCATTTTGGAAAAAAAAGAAGTATTCATTTTGGTACCTAGGACAGACGTGGTACCATATTGCTCTCTTCAGAAATATCAATTGTCTGTTTGCCTTGAAAGTGTTATTGTCTAGGAATAATTCGGTTAAGGGTACTTTTTTTTTTGCATGTATGTGTGAACACTGAAGTCAACACTCAGCAGCAAATGTTTTTCATTCTTGAATGCATTCTTCAGGCCAGCATGAAGCAGACCATCACCGCTCTGTGTTGACCTCAGTATCTATTTTTATATTTAGATACGTTCCCTGATATTGAGCATTTTACACATAAATATAGAATTCTTTAAAACCATTTTTATCATATTCTATATAATAGCTGGCAACTCATTTCCAGTTAGCCATTCCTTGTTGCAGACACATTTGTGTTAGTTCAACATCCGCAGAGCCCACTTGTGTTTTATACTGCAACTATGTTAAGCAGGCCTTAGTTACAGTTTCTGGGAGTAAGTGCATAATCTGGCATAGATCAACGATTTGTACAAAGCCAGTACACTCAAAACCTTGGTCACAATGATTTCTGACTTTGTTCTAGTACAACAATGACTTTTGATTAACCCCTTCTACCCAATTTCACTCAGAAGGCTTAGTCAACAAGTACTTTCCAAAGCTGGGATCACCTCCCCAGGCCAAGACTGAAAAATCAACCATTGTAAGATTTGAATCTGGGTCTTGCAGTAAGAATGCAAATATTCTTACCACTTGGTCATGTGCATATATAGTAGGTAGAAAGGAATTTTATCAGTGAGTACAAAGTTTTTTTTCGCTTCCTTTCCTTTTTTTCATCAGATATCCTGTTTTTATTCATTACAGTTATTATGTCATGAGCTGCAAGGCACACTAAGTGTGGAAACCCCTATCACAGATAGGATGAAACTCTTGTACTCACTCTAATATATATATATATAGGTCATATATATATATATATACGAGCAGCATGGCCCGGTGTTGCCCGTGCTTGATTAAAAAATTGTACAACTCATACGGCAATCGCTATCACTTGACTTAAAATATTTTTGCCCTTCCTTGCCTTTAAAGGAGTGCCCTTTGCCGTGCTGATGTTGCTACATGCCTTACTTCTTGCCTATCTCACACTGCAAATTTTTTCTAAGCTCTATACTAAACATTAAATCTGTTACAAAAAAAGAACTAAACAAAATGAACACAAAACAATCAGCTTTAAAAAAAGGACTCGTAACTGGAAGAACCGAATGAAAAAAGAATGTTAACAACAAATACTTTTTCACACCCAACCCTGTTCTGAGGAATCATAACCAACGTTGAGTTTAAGCAAGCGAATGAGCCAATTGGAGTAAAGTGCCATGCAGATTTAAATTTTTCCCACTTGTGACGAATGCAGCTATCGATTTTTTTTTGCATGCTAGTTAACATTCATGTCAGTCAGCAGCTGGCTCTCATGCTGGCCAATAGAATCTTCCTGCCTATTCGTGGCAGCCAGCTATAAACTCTCACTCTGGCCAGTAGAAAATGGCCTTAAACTACATGAAAACTGCCGAGAAGCATGAAAAAAAATCGATTATTTCCACTATCGATGGGAGTTGGGAAATGCAAAGTCAGTCTTGGCCTTCCCGCTAACTTAAAGCATGTGCATGTAAATTTTGGTAGAAATCCGTCGAAAATAGTGGCCTTGCATTCATCACACACACACACATCCTGCCTTATATATATATATATATATATATATATATAAAAAAGAAATATGTTGTAGTGGTTCCAACGAGAGAAAAGTTGCGAGACCAGACCAGAAACACGTGTCGTGAAATTATAGCAAAACAAAGTATAATATTTTTTCTCAATAAATCCACATTACAACCAAAAACGTTTATGCACCCTCTTTTTTTAATATATATATATATATATATATATATATATATTGTATTGAGCACTTTTTTTATTATTTTAGCTGTTGGTAGGGAGAGCTTTACCTTTGATTGTGGTAGATGCTATTTTCAGTACCCTAATTATTTTATATTCAATGTTTTTTTTTTTTTTTTAAGCATTTTCACCCCAAGCAAGTCAAGTGCTATTATCACACAGGGGGTTATGGAGAGTGAAAATGAGAGAAAAGAGTGGGTGTGGGGAATTGAAGAAAGGAGAAAAAGAAACAGGTATCAATGCAACAAAACATGGTGACTGATGTTGCATTTAGATTTTTGATGATTGTAGTTATCAGGGAAGCAAGTGAGATGAATGGAGTTCAATATGGAGAAGTGCGAGGAAAAGAAACTGTTAGAAGGGCAGTTACATTTAACTATTTCAACATTAAAAAGTTGGGACCTAGATGCCAATCTAGTTGTACACTTTAAATTCATGTAGTCAGGGCACCAGGGAAAAAAATGCTCATCAGTGCAGTAGCCATGAAAATATTTGTAGAAAAGACAGAGGAAGCCACATCACGTCTGTGAGAAATTAGCTGAAGTCAAGAAGCTAATTCAGTACCAATTACATTAAAGATCCTACTTCAGATTTTTTTTGAGAATATTGCAGTAAGGGAAGGTGGGGAAAATTTTATGGATAAAACTTTAACTTCTTGCCAACCAGTAATAAAAATCACAGAAATACAATCTATGTTGTTATTCATTTAAACACCATCATCATTTAATAGTAATAAATATATATATATTATATAAAGTAATAATAATAGTAATAAAAGTAATAGATACACACATATACAATACACACATACATATATACATACATATGTATAAACTTACATAGTTACAAACCTAATATATATTTTTCAGTGTTTGATGCAAAATAAATGTCTATTTTTAAGACTATATAAACTTATTTTTATGATGACATTTAAGTATAATTTCATTTCTCTTGTTCAATAACTGGCTTGTATTTTTGTACTAATTATTTTAATTTTTTCTTCCAGGCATAGTTTGCATCTGTATATATATATATATATATATATATATATATATAAAGATCAAATATAGATAGGAATGCAAGAGAATGATAGGATAAGGGACAAATAGGAAATCTTTATAAATCTGACATGCTTTGCTTTTATTAACATTTGAGATGTGGAAGTTTATTTTCCACGAGGGTCGGCCAGGTGAAGGTGAGAGGGGGAGCACGTTGCTCTATCTCGGAGCCAAGAAATCGGCTGTATTTATGTCGGCTGCAGTAGCAACGTAGCCATTTGGCAATATCTTTTGGTTGATGACTAAAAATTAACTTCTGCATTTTGACTGTACACATGGGTTTCATTTGGACACCATGTGTATTTAAAGTAGTTTCCAGTTATTATTTTTAGTTAGGAGGACTTGTGTATGTTTATGTTTCATTTGTTTTACTTTTTGTGTATTGTTCTCTGAAAAAAAAAAAAAAAAAAAATGCTGAGTCACCGGAAGTTAACGGCATTCAGACATTTGAGTAACTTCCGGCGAAAAAGATGCCATTACCCATGCTTTAAATTGATTTTGTGCAAAAACAATTGTGTTTTTTCCAATTTTTTATTTGTCAGAACCACGCTGAGTAATTTTACGTAGTCCTGTGAAGTTTTTTTGAAATGATTGAAAAATGTAGAAAAATAAATATATATATATATATATATATATATATATATATATATATATATATATATATATATATATATATATATATACACACACACACACACAAGGTTTTTAAAAAAACAGTGGCTCCTACAGCTATCAAGCATTACTCTTCAAGTAAAATTGAATTGAGTTCTATGAACTGCTGGCATATTTTGTATAGAGAAAGACATTAAAATTACCTTCCCTGCCATGTGACAATGGCCTAGAGGTAAGAGATCTGACTGATGTCAAAACAGACGGGTTTCAATCCTGGCTTGAAGCAATCAGACATCTAGTCACACTGAGATGTGATATAGCGAAATAAATGGTCTGTGGATAACCATATATGTATATATATATAACTTATTGTAAACACTGAGACAGTGTCTTTTAGATAACAATGGTTAATAGAATTTGAAAAAAAGCCTAAAAAAACTGGAACAATCTACATTTATTGTTACAGACATTATTGTAAGAAATTAATATAAAATTTTTTATTTAATTCATTTCAAATGAAATGTTTCAGACTGAATGATTTTGATAGAAATTGATAACATTATCAGCAATTATGTTTGAGATTATATAAAATGTATACACGCATATATAGCTAGCTTTAGTGTTGTACTTTCTACTGAATAAGTATTCCTTGTCATTGTATTCTCATATTTTTTTTTTTTTTTAATTAGTGCTCAATACCATTCAATTGGATCACAGTGTAAATATTTTTTTGGGGATCTTATTAAAAATAAACAAAGTACACTCATTACAAAATGTTTGACAATAATAAGCCAATGCTCACTCAGAATATTAGTTTATTACCATGAAACTTTTAGCAGAGCATGTGCTTTGCATGTTTTTAATAAGATCTGGAAAAGCATATTTACAATATATGTAAATATTATGTTTGTTACATAGAAATATTAATATTTTCGCTGAATCACCATATACATTTTCAGTTTAAGAACAAGTTCTTGTATTTCAATAAATTTAAAATTGAAATTAGATTTGACAATGAAATCTCTATTCATAAGGCATTTTTTATATTAGAAATACAGTTGAGCAATAAAAGACAAATCATTAAATGTTTACACAATATATTTATTTCTTGTGAAATTTACATCAAAACAAAACAATTTTTAAAATTCCCAAATTAAAATGATTTTTATCTATAAGTTAACTTTCATTAAATAAATTCATCATCATTTCCAGAAATGTTCTAACATTGATTATATATTCTCTTAAGAACACTGTAGCAATAAAACTAATTTCACTGCAGAAAAAAAACCCAAAAAACACTTCAACTTGGACTTGACAATTTTTACTACTACTACTACTACTATTACTACTACTAAAAATGTACTTAGTTCAATTTCAATCATTGTCTAATTATTACAGAATATTTAACCTTTTCTGCCATTACCTTGATAAATAGAATAAGAGAAAGAAACTGATGAAATTGAAGCCAAGCAGGTAAAAAAGAAAAAAACTTATTTGACAAGTAAAAATAAATTGTGCATTAATAAAAAAAAATGCTGAAAATGAGGAATATCAGCAGAGTTTAAAATAGAATTAGCTTTAGTTTAATAACTTGAATGTACATTTTATACTTGCAGCCAAATAAATTGTATTTTGTAAATTTAATGAATTTATCTGTTACATCATCACACAAATGTCATTTTTCCACCAAAAACCAAATTCCAGATGCAGTGGCAAATTTGTTTGGAGTAACAATCACAATATTCTTACACACTGACATTTAAAATATTATTTTCATTACAAATGAACTTCATAATGGAAAATTGAATTTTAAAATTTAGATGCAAAAATAACCAAGAAATCAACTCAAAGAACCTTATTAAAAATTTGTAATCCAAATTCAAGAATCACATTTTGTTTCATCATTAATCATACAATTTTTCTCCCATTTATATCTGGAATGATAGAAGGGAGTGACTAGCATATGTTTACTCATTCATAAAAGAAGGTTAGAGAAATTGAAATGATTCTATTGTATAAATTTGCAACGTTTCAAGAGAAACATATTTAAATTTCTAAAGATCTTGCTTGTCAAATATTCAAAATATTTCCCAAGTAGATTTATCAACCTTACGAAAAAAAATTGTTTAAAAGAACAAAACTAAACTAAGACTTCTTGGAATTGTACTTAGTTTAGTCAAACAGTGAAAAAATAAAATAAATCAAAATAAAATAAATCAAAATAAATTACATTTTCATTCTTTTTATAATCAAAGAAAAAATGAGATCTTCATTTTTTTTTAAAGTATTGCCCTAATAAGAACAGGTCAATAATGATTAAATATTCAGGAAAAAAGGGGTTGTTCCATTGTGACTAATTTTAAGTTGCTTCTTTACATCTTGCCAAAGCAGTCCTTAGCACTGGTCCAAATGGCAATGCCCTTAAAAAGAAATTAAAAAATTGTTAGGTAACTCCTAATATAAAAATATGAGTCAAAAGTTACAAAGCAAAATAATTTTTTTTTTTTTTTTTTTAGAAAAGAATTTTTCTCTCTTGCAAAAATTGTAATGAATGTCTAGATTAATATTGTATTTTTAGTTTTTCTAAATTCAAATTAGCTTAAAAAAATAATTGGTTTGAATTGAAAGAAAGCAAATTTAAATGAATGCACTAAAATTTTAACAAGATTATTGCTTTTATTCAATTTAGCCATCATAGCACAGTAATCAGAATTGTGATTAAAGCTGTCAACATCAAATTTGTTGCTACTGTAATACATTCTGCACTCCAACATCCAGTTTGAAATAATAACCTTTTTTTTAATCAGTCAACTAATCGTTTTTTCAAGATCTGGATTATAAACAAAGTTTCAGGAGTATTTGACAAGCAATTAATAAACCTTAGTGCACTTACATTTGGCACGTGCAAACATTATATAAATTTCTGTATCATTTGAGCAAGTGAAATTTTATATAGATATTTAATAAATTTAACATGGTCTGACACAAGGTCACAAGTTAAGAGCACCGAGTTAGAATAGACCTCACTACATAGAAGAACTTGCTAACTATTGCTACAAAGAAAGGTATTTAAGGTGGATATAATGAGCAAGAAAGATTAGTAATAATAAACTTCTACTGGGGCTAAAGCCCACATCTGACCTCAAATGGAACGTGTATATTCAATGCTGGAAGAATGATCAGTTCATTGTATCGCTCTAGAAAATGTCTAATTCCTAATGCCATGTTCCATCTTCATAAGTGTCAGGTCAGACTAAGAATAGAGTATTGCTGCAATATCTCAACAGAGTTCAAAAGCACTTACGCAGCCATGTGTGTGATGAATTATTCTCCACCTTGCAACATTTATCCCACAGACAAAATGTCACCAGCCTTTCACTAATATATCGCTATTACTATGGACTCACCATGACATGTTGGCAAACTGTCCCCGTTCCCTTGATAAAAAGAAAGTTCCGCTTGGACAGCTTCTTCCCAAAAATTGTTACATTAGGAAACAAACTCCCAAGAGAATGCTTCCCTGACAACTACGATCTTGGTTGCTTGTCCAAGGTCAACTGATATCTATCCTATTCATCCTCATAATACTTTTCCCTTCCATTTCTTTACAATCTCACTCAGTAACCCTCTACTTTGACTTGGGACTGGTATTGGATAAACTATCAGAAGAAAAAGATGTTTGTTTTCAAGGAAAGAGTCACAGTGATAAAGATATAATTTCAATTTCTTCAAAGCCTAATTAACAGTTTTATGTAATAAACAGTGTGCCAATAACTTGGACCGATTTTAAATGTGAATTATGTTTAAGCGTCTAATGATTTTTTCTTTTAGATTTGGCAGACATTTGGGTGACATTATTTTTCACACATAATTGCCATTACTTAAATAAACATGATCAAATAGAGAAATAAGTAAATTTTCACCAATAACACTGATTTATTTACTGCTGACTGATCAGTCTTAAAGAAACACCTTTTATAACTATTCACTTGTGTTTCTTTTCTAAAATGAATAAACTCAAGCGAAGTGGTTATATTAAAAAAACTTAAATTTTTTGATTTAAGTTGACTCTTCAAAATAAATTGTTTCAACCCCTACAATAATAGAATGTCTTTTATTACAAAGCTGTATATAATGTGAAATGTACTCATCTATGAAAATAACAATTTTGATCTTTAAGCTGTAGGTTTGGTATTTCTTTCCTCAAAAATAACTCATCATAGCCATAATAAATTACCATAATGTCTTATGCTCTTATCAACCATACAAACAGTACAAACTAATGTATACAATCTAACTTGGATTATTGACAACACTTGCCAGCATCAATATATAATCTTGCAATTTAAGTTAGTTTATAAAACATAACTATTTAATTCATATAACACAGTTTTACTTACGATTACTAATTTTTATAGGTCACTACTGACTGAACTTCTCAATAAATCTTTCATTTCTCATTTAGGAATGAATCAAACAAACACTGTGCCTATGAAAATAGATTTCAACAATAGAGAAACAGTTGCAAATCCTGAAAAGAATTTATTGAAAACTTAATCATGAAGTATTTGTTAGTTACTGGTTTAAATAGCATACCTTCTTTGATTGCTTAATTTGCATAATTGCATAATTGGTGAAGATTTCTTTTAAATCTTTTGCTTTTTGTCTTTTAAATCGATCAATATCCTTCAATGCTTGTTCCATGAAAATCCTTCAAAAAGAAATTAAAAATATTAATATTGCAAACAGTAAAAGCACTTCATATTTATGAATTATTGCAAATAGTTTTGTTTTTTGCATTAAATTTATGAAAATATAACAAAATATCTAATTTATTCAGCAATCAAAAATAACCATCTTTTCTATAGTGATTCATTTATGCTTTACATGAACTCATGTAGATAAAATATGGTGGGAAATGGAAGTAAATAGAAATAAATTTCCTATAATGATAATTGACAAGAAATTATCTATAGTTCATCTTTTCATAAGGGAAAAAAGACTTGCAATTTAAGCAAGAGAAAATACAAAGTAATTTAAGGGGTTGAAGAAATAATGCAGAGTTCTAATGAATAGAAAGCTAGAATGCTTTTAAAGTAATTTTAGCAAGCTAAGAATCTTCTGCCTTTACTTTTATTCCAAAAAGAACCAAGTTTCATAAATCATCTTCCATCCTCCATTAGAAGCCACATAATGGCAACCAGTGGTTTTGCATACTGGCACCATAATCAGAGAGTGAAAAATTATTGGGCTGGTAAAATTCGATATCAGAAGTGAATGGAGGCTTTCCTGTCAATTATGAGCAAACAGAAGTACAAATTACAGATAACTTGAAGGAAGGAAGGATGTTACAAACACAAGACACTGATCCTTGTTGTGTATGGGGTTATATAGCTGTGGGCCAGTCAGATTACCCACACTAACCAATGTCCATCACCAATGTCATCATTAATAAGTGTGTTAGAAGTGAATTTTGTATTAAATGGTGAAAAGGTCCCCTGATCTGACAAGTCTTGTTTTCTTTTGAATAAATTGGATGGTAGAATATTTCTGTGCATGGTTATTCTGGAACAGCAACAGCATCAAGATGAATTATGAGAAATGAAAATGTTGGAGACAGTGTGATGGTTTGGGCAACATTCTGTGGGGAAGCATTGGATCTTATTATTATTCATGTGAGAGGTACTTTGCAATATACTTTACAATATAGCACGTACCTCAATATTGGAGCATAGTATTGCATTAATAAATTGAGAATAACGATCTTTGCAGATACAGTTCTACTATTTAACCCATAACTGGGGAAGGAGATGAATTCATACCTTTCCCAAGGATATTTGTGCATAAGTGAATGAAATGAATTTGACTGGAACTTGAACTCGATTCTCTGATTTCTCATTCCAAGACACTAACCATTACACCACTAACACATCCACGGAATGCATTGGACCAACAAGTTCTTTGGCAGAACCACAATGTAAGTTGTAGCAATTAAAAGACCTGCTGTTAACATCTTCACACCAATTATCAGAAAAAGTATTTATAGGTCTTGTAGAGTCCATGCCTAAACAGGTAAGAGTTGTTTTGTCAGCACACAGCAGACTAAAACCTTATTAGAAAGGTGGTTATAATTTTTTCATTCAACATTGTATATGAACTTCAGTGAAAGAAACGCATTTTTCTCATCAAAACAAAAAATAAAAAAAGTGACTTTAAAATATAAAAATATTGTTGGTCTTTGCAAAGTTATTGATTTTGTTGTATTATTGTTGACAATAAACCTAATCAAGGCTTAAAATATTGTTAGTATAAATAAATATTAAGTTTGAATATTTGTAATTAACTTTCTGTAAATTTCTGCAAAAATTTAATCTTTTTCAACAAATAATCTCATTATTTAATTCTTATCTCAAATCATACATTATCTAAACTTTCCATATTGCTTATGTATTTGCTACTAGAAATCTTTGAAATGAGGAATTTTTAGAAAAATTTTAACACCATAAGTGTTTATTGATTATATCTATAACTTGTTAAAAACAAAACGTTTTGCTCAAGTAAAATGTGTTAAGAAGACCAGTGTATGGATTCAAATACTGCTAGAAAACAACTTACTGTGTATCAGCGGTAACAACCTTCAATTCAACTTCAGATTCTTGAATTTGTTCTTCAAGCATTTTAATCTTTTGATCTTTTTGTTCAGGTGTGTCACCTCCAAAAAGTTTAGTTTTTACATTTGATAAAGTAAATCCACCTTGCTGCTTCCCTTGACTCTGGGAGAAAAATAAACATGCATATTTAGTTGGTTAAGATGTTACTTACAATTCAAATTCGCACAACATTTAATTAAGTGGGGAAAAAAAAAAAAAAAAAATCAATTAATATTTGTATTACTGGATTTTGTCAAGAATTATTGTTGTTATTTGAAACAGCAATGATACAGTTTCCTCAATTTACAAAAAATAAACCAAACAATTCTGCATTCAATTGAAAATGTTATTGGATAAACAATATGAAGAAAGAATAAAAGAGAAGAAAATTGAAATAAGAATGGCTCACCAACATATCTTTTTGGGTTCCTTTATAAGATAGGCAATCTTCAGTTCGTTCAAGATCATACTGAATGCATTCATACTTCCGGCAGATAGACCTGAGGGAGTCAATTACAAATCTTAAGACATTTTCACTTAGGAAAAAAAAATTGTTTTCACCTTACTAAAATCTTATTTTTATAGATTTCAATTTCTTTCCATATATTTAAGATACTAAAAAAGAGCTCATTATTTACTTGAACTAATATCAAGTGCATTTTTTTTAAACATCAGCATAATTCTAATATAAAAATACAAGTTGTAAATAACTGATATATTTTCAAACTGAATTGGTAATACATAATTATTTGCTTTAAATAAAACCTAATTTCTGTATTTCTCATAAAGAATAAACATTAAAGTTTTGCATTATTAAATTTTCATTTTGCTTCCTTATAGAGATACATACCTTTGGAAATCGTAGATTTGAATAAGCTATTATGAAATGAGGTAAAAAAAATTTGTGCAAATCCTGCATCATCAGGTTTATACAAACATTACCCAATTAACAATCAAATCCTTTCATAATGCTTTTTAACTTTTAAATGATTCTGTCCTATAATACAAATATTTAGAGATAATTTTTAAAAGTGCAAACTTTGTGAATTTTTTCTTTACATATACAATTGTTTGTTTGTTATGTGCACTTTGCTTTTATTTTAATAAAAAATATACAAAGTGTTTCTTTAAAAAATGTTATTTTTAGAAGTAATCACCTTAAAGAATCAGCAAAGGCCAAATATTCCTTTAGTTGATCAGCATATTGCTCCTCTTCTTCTAAGATAGAATCAACAGAATTAGCAAAGCTGCAAAGAAGCAAATAATAACAACTTTAACTCTTGAAACAAAAGAAATCAGACTTCATAAGAAAATTAATGAAGCAAAAAACAAAACTATTACAATCAAACAAAATGAAAGATTAAATATGCTAGTGTCCCTAGATGAAGTCTCAGTAGCCCTAATATGTCAGAAGCAAGAAGAATGATGTCAGAATCAAGTAAACATTAACAATCAGAACAATATTTTCTTTCTTTGCTGAATGCTAATACACTACCAGATTTCATTAGAATATATATATATATATATATATAGATAGATAGATAGAGAGAGAGAGGAGGGAACAAAATGCAACAAACACTGGTTATAGTTCTACATTGAAAAAATGAAGACGATATAAAGATGGTTAAATTTAAATTTAATTTTTGGCATCCAATGTATCTAGATAGGTAACCTAACTTTCTACACCTTTTGTTTATAATCACTACTCTTTTTAAACATTCCACATTGTAATAGCAATGGTTTTGTTAAGAGATGTGTTGTATGATCATGAATGTAAATTTACTGTGGAAGACTGAAATTAGTGTACTTTCAATATGTTTTCACTGTAATAATTACTATCACTCTTGATTAAAATTGCATTCTTTAAGTCAAAATTATGATCAGACCCATGATGAACATCTCATGTACAGATTGTGTGGTTTCATAAAAGATCCCTTTTGTATTCATATATTCTTCTTTTATTTAAATTCTTAGTTGTTTCACTTGTGTAAATTAGTCTATAATAATTCTTCAACTCTAATCCTGTAGAATTATGAATGATCTGTAGGTCAGCATGACTTTTTGATAACAGACTTTTGAAGATCAGTATCATACCCATATATTATTTGTAATAGTTTAATTATAGTTTATATTCATTATAATAATTGTATGTAAAACTTTAAAATTAATAGATGCTTACACATCCATGTAATGTCCAGAGCCTTTAAGACCTTCAGCCATTTCTTTCTCCAAGGCACTCCATTCAGCATAGACTCTGGCATAGTTGGCATGGATTTTGTGAATGCCATAAAGCCGATCAGCCAATTTCTGAGACACAGGAAAAATACAAAATCAATAAGACGGCTATTCAAAACCTCAATACTTACAAAAATATTTGTCTGCTTTTGCATAAATATCTTTCATTAGTATATGTTCTAATATTAAATGTTAGATTACAATAAAGAGAAGGTGTAACATAAGTACTGATATTTTTTGGTAACTGAAACTATATCTGCAATAATTAAAATTATTTGTAAAAGAATATGCAAGCAATTATATTGAAAACAGAAATTATTATAAGATTAGCTCTTAAATGCCAAGATGATTAAAATAAAGAGATTGAAAATATTTTAGAATGAAAATACTCCCCTAGAAAATAACATCTTATTATAAATAAACTAGGATTGAATGTCCAAGATAGATTTGACTTACTGCTCTTATTTTTAGAATTGTTGATATAATTGACTGTAACTCATTGCTGTAATTCTTTAATTCTTCAAACTGTCTGGAAAAAGAAAAATCAAACTTGAATTTGAAATAAAATAGTAAATCACAAAGTAAAGAAAATTTACAGATGGATGCAATGTACAATAAAATTGTCTTGTGACAAAATGAAAAAATAACTGAATGATCCAATAACTTAGTGAAAAAGAATTTCCTTTTAGAGTTCATAAAACACAGACAGAAAAACAGATTACAAAAAAAAAAAAATTACAAGACCATTCGGCATGATTTAACTGTATAAAAACAATAAATATCATTTTATTAAAACAGAAATTATTCAAACTATAAATTTATGAAAAGATGATTTTAAAAACGACATTGCTTCAAGTCAGTTTGTCAACAAAAGGAAAGATTTATTTTGTACAGACATTTTGTTTTCCTAAAGTAGAGATTTAAATTTTCTTTTTGATCATGAGCTGTATTGTAAACATGAAGAAAATATAAATTGCTAATCAAAGCATTGTAAATTAGAAAATTTTACTTTTGACAGAGTATCTAGTGGGTGTGCAAAGAGTGTAATTATTATTGACTTGCACAGTGACATTGGTGAGCTAAGTTAAAGTTCTCTTCTAGTCTGCAGACATGAATTTATTTCTTCTCTCCAACTATGGGTTAAATAGTAGGGTAGACTGGGATCTCTAGTATTGTTTCAGCCTGTCTAGAAGGAAAACTGAATTCAAAACTGTAAAAGGCAATGAGAAACCACTCTACATTCTTTCTCCAGAAGTCATATCAATTCACAGATAATAAAGGAAAGGAACTTGTGGAAAGCCATTATTGCCTGCATCCTGAAGGGACATAAAAAATTATATTTTAAATAATTGTCTTGTCTAAAAGTCATGTTTTGTAATTTTCAGCAACAAAATAAAAAAAATGAAGAGGTTAGTTTTAATAGGATTGAATAAGTAAATTAAATAAGAGAAATTTTAAAATAAAAAGTGACCACTGAAGATTGAGCAGATACTTGACATACTATGAGCAACAATGAAAATAAATCATTTAACATCCAAATTCACATTTTTCAAGTTGAAACTAGTGCATTACATAGAACAATATATATGTATTTAGGTATCATTTCATTTACTACTGATGCCATAGTACTAAAATAAAAGCATTTGAGAAATTCAATAACATTTATTAAATCATCAGAAAGGAAGAAAAATAAATTGAGAAAAAAAGGAAGAGAGAGAGAAGAGAGAGAGAAAAAAGAGAGAGAGAGAGAGAAGAGAGAGAGAGAAAAGAGAGAGAGAAAAGAAGAGAGAAAAGAGAGAGAGAGAGAGAAAAGGAAAAGAGAGAGAAAAGGAAAAGAGAGAGAAAAGGAAAAGAGAGAGAGAGAAAAGAGAGAGAGAGAAAAGAGAGAGAGAGAAAAGAGAGAGAGAGAAAAGAGAGAGAGAAAAAAGAGAGAGAGAGAGAAAAGAGAGAGAGAGAAAGAGAGAGAGAGAAAAGAGAGAGAGAGAGAAGAGAGAAAGAGAGAGAAAAGAGAGAGAGAGAGAAAAAGGAGAGAGAGAAAAAGGAAAAGAGAAAAAAAAAGGAAAAGAGAAAAAAAGGAAAGAGAAAAAGAAAAAAGAGAAAAAGGAAAAGAGAGAGAGAAAAAAGGAAAAGAGAGAGAAAAAAAGGAAGAGAGAGAGAAAAGGAAAAAGAGAGAGAAAAAGGAAAAGAGAGAGAAAAAGGAAAAGAGAGAGAGAAAAGGAAAAAGAGAGAGAGAAAAGGAAAAAGAGAGAGAAAAAGGAAAAGAGAGAGAGAAAAGGAAAAGAGAGAGAGAAAAAAGGAAAAGAGAGAGAGAAAAAGGAAAAAAGAGAGAGAAAAAGGAAAAGAGAGAGAGAAAAGGAAAAGAGAGAGAGAAAAAGGAAAAAGAGAGAGAAAAAGGAAAAAGAGAGAGAGAAAAAAGGAAAAGAGAGAGAGAAAAAAGGAAAAGAGAGAGAGAAAAAAGGAAAGAGAGAGAAAAAAGGAAAGAGAGAGAAAAAAAGGAAAAGAGAGAGAAAAAAGGAAAGAGAGAGAAAAAGGAAAAGAGAGAGAAAAAGGAAAAGAGAGAGAAAAAAGGAAAAGAGAGAGAGAAAAGGAAAAGAGAGAGAAAAAAGGAAAAGAGAGAGAGAAAAAAGGAAAAGAGAGAGAGAAAAAAGGAAAAGAGAGAGAGAAAAAAGGAAAAGAGAGAGAGAAAAAAGGAAAAGAGAGAGAGAAAAAAGGAAAAGAGAGAGAGAAAAAAGGAAAAGAGAGAGAGAAAAAAGAAAAGAGAGAGAGAAAAAAGAAAAGAGAGAGAGAAAAAAGAAAAGAGAGAGAGAAAAAAGAAAAGAGAGAGAGAAAAAAGAAAAGAGAGAGAGAAAAAAGAAAAGAGAGAGAGAAAAAAGAAAAGAGAGAGAGAAAAAGAGAAAAAGAGAGAAAAGAAAAGAGAGAGAGAAAAAAGGAAAAGAGAGAGAAAAAAGGAAAAGAGAGAGAAAAAAAGAAAAGAGAGAGAGAGAGAAAAGGAAAGAAAAAAGGAAAGAAGCTGCACATTCAGAGCCGCTATTTAATTCTGTTCATATTATTTTGAGGCAAGTGCTTTCAAATCAATCTGATTGAAAACACTATAAATAATGAGAGAGTTGTCATTACATTTTTATTGCTTTAACATTTAAAAGAGATTTTCAAGTAAACAGAATTGTTAATTTACGACCATCAACTGAACAAATATTATCTGAAAAGCTTTTCTTTTTAATCATTTCTGGAATTTTAAGATAACACAAATGATACAATATTCATATTCATGTAAAAAATAAAGTAAATTTTGTTACATCATTTTACATGTTGGATATTCAATTAGAAATATATTAGTTCTGTTGCTGCTTCAAATACACATTTTGAAATTGCAAGAAATAAATAAGGAAAAAAAGAAGCAAGTTAATCAATACCAAATCCAGTTTTAATACTACAATATTTTTTTAAATAAAACAGACAGAAAAGAAAGATTTTTGGTTTTTAAAATATCAGTAATGGAATTGCTACTGAACATCATATTAAATCCACTGAAAGATTGTGATTGAGGGTTCAAACAATAGAACATTTTTTATTTATTGATTCAAATATTTCATAGACAATTATAGATTTCTCTAGCACTTCCAAAACTGCTTATACAATTGTGAAGTCAAATCTTATCACATTTTTTAAACTAAATTTGCTAATCTTTTTCACGCAAATTTAAAATTCCTGCAGATAAATAAATTTGTATGCACAACTTTATTTTTATTGTACCATTTCAGGTTTTCATTTATTTATAGTTGTTTATAACTTCCTCTTAAATGATTTAGTATTTCATTTCTGAAAATATTTTGGTATTATTTTGAAATATTGTTCTTATCTTGGCTGACATTATATATAAGAAAAGGCTCAAAAACAGTGATGTAGCGGATATAGGAGTTGATCATACATATGATACCATCATCTAGTGGTCATCATGAACTTAATCCTTCTAAGAATGAACAATAACTGATATTACAATAACCAACAGATATCTCATCTCAGTCAATCAATGGACACCTCATGATGACCAGAGGGTACTTAGTTGAAACATTGTGTCTATAATCACATCTATATCAACCAAGATGAGAACAATAGTTCAAAATAATACAAGAATATTCCTCTTAATTTCATTATTTTAACAAATGTATTGATGTCTTCATTGTTAGAAATGAGTTTTGATTTTCTTGGATCATTTTTTGATTGTGAAAATATTGAAAAAAGAAAAAAAAAAAAACAAAATATATGCTACTTTGAGCATTTCTAAAGGATGTATCTGTAGAAGATAAATACCTTTTACTCAGATTGTTGGGCTTGTAAGCTGCATAATCATACCAAATATTTTTACTATATCCCTCAATATGAAATATACATTTGAGGTTGATATTTGATTTTCCTCAATATCACTGATTAGATAGATTAAGAAATGAACATTCTAAATTCTCTCTCAATATCTCATAGACAAGTCATTATTTAGTATATTAATTTACTATAAGTTAATTTTGGGAATGATGAACTAGCTATTCCATTGTCAGCAACATTTTAGTTGAAATCTTATTTTATTTGTATTTTAAAGATATCTTTTTCATTAGTTGTTAAAATTCAACAAATTACAAAGAGTGTCAATGAAAATTATTTTTTTAAAAGAAAGAATTTGATTTCAAGTTTTGTGAAAATTACAAAGTTGATTCAAAGCTCAATCACTTGAAAAGGTAATTTAAACAAGTGCTTAAAATGAGACTGACATAAAAAGTTAAATATTTACCTGTCAGGTTTCTTGAGTCTAAATGCTGCACTTAAACTCTTCAGTCTCGATTCAGCCTGTAAAAGTGATTAAAAAGGAAGGAAAATATAGGATTACATAAAAATTTGTACCCCATCTAAATATTAAAAACATTGCTACTTAATATAAGACAGAAAAAAAAAATTAGTATACTTTCACAATGAGTGAATAGTGTGTCAAAATTATGCATACTATTTAAAGCCAACCAAACATCTTTCATATTTAGGATTTTCTCTAGATTTATACATTTTAATGTTTCTCTTTAAGGTTCTTGGATTCATACAGGCTTATCAAGTAATCTGATTCTCATAGCTATCTTATACAATAAACATTTTGCTATATTAGCATTAATTGATATATTTCAAATTTTAATTTACAATGTTTTGAATGTATCGTTTATTTAAAAAAAGTATAATTAACATCAATTAAATTGATGATTATACTTCTAATTATAGTTAATGTTTATTCTGTCTAGTAGATATTACTTTTAATGTTTATGGCTTTAATATGTCTAACCTCAAAATTTGTTGGAAGAACTATATATTTTTAGGTTGATCCATCAATTATACATGTCTTAATTTATTGCTTTAAACATTATTTTTAATGGATACCCATATTTGAGTAGATGGTCTATTTATTAAATAGTATATTTAATTGTAACTACTGGCTTAAATATTTAAGAAATCTTATTAGAAAAATATGCCAGAATGCATATTTTTTCTAATAAGATTTCTTGAATATTCAGGCTGATAGATGGAAATAAATAAATATACTGTTTAATAAATAAACAGACCATCTACACAAATATGGATATCTCTTAAATATAACATTTAAGCAATAAATTATGTCAGATTAATAAATGAAAAATCCATTCTTATATATTTTATATAAAGAATGACACTATAATCCATACTGGATTACAGTTTTATTCTTTTCCTCTCAGTTTTGCATGTCAGATTCAAACTACATTCCTATTTGTTTATAATAGTTAAGAATAAATGTGCTGCTAAAATTTGCATGACTTTTCTTCTCTGTAGCACAGTATATCCTTTTTCCAGCACTAAGAAGATATCCATAAAATTCTATCTTCTCAGAGTTAAACATTCAATCCTATCAGAAAGATTATACTGTTTCATCATTCACTCAGTTCTTAATTTAGCTTCATTAAAATAGCTTCAGTTAATATTAACATGAAGTGAGATGACATGTACTTGACAACAAAAATTAATAACTGTCTTAGAAGTTATTTTAACCCAAATGTTTCAAATTTTGTCAATTAATATAAAAATAAAAAAAACAAAAACAACAAAGTCATTTGTTAAATACAACAGAATAAAATAGTACAATTCATATTTTTGACATATTTAGAGTCAGTTTTGTATCATTTTTGTTCTAGTCAGTCATACTATCAATATTTTTTCTATTAACATTTATCTACTTATAAGAGGGTGCTGAAAAGTTTTTGTCCTGGCTAATTTCCCTAAATCTAACCAAACACCAAATTTTGTTTGGAAGGGATTTTGAGTTGAGCTAAGAACTTCTCAACAACCAGTCCCCCAATGCACAAGTGATCAATATAGGCATCCCCCAAGGTTAATTTCTTGGTCCAAACCTCTTTCTACTTTACATAAGTGATCTGCCTAAGAGTATACTCCAATCATTTCTGAATGCTGATAATATGATATATGGGTGCACCTCCAAAATTCTAGATGACCAGAGTTTGGCAGCTTGATCTCCACTCTGATCTAGCTCTAACAGCTCAGTGAGAGAAAAACTGACTGGTCACAATCAATGCCTTGAAAAACATACTAGTGATGCTCCATCATCACTGAGTAGACCCAGAACTTTCAGAGATTGCAATTTCCGGGTGTTACCACAGGGAGGTCTCATGCCTTGAGTGCCTATTGGGACGTAAACCAAATCCAAACCTTAAGCAGAACTCTGTACATATGCTAAAGAAGCTAGAAGAATGGTTGGTTCCTTGTATCGCTCTAATAAGTATCTGACTCCTCCTGGCATCCTCTACTAAAATGAATTACTGCTGCCATAGATGGGCAAGAGCTGCTCAGTCTTCACTGCCCTGTCTCAATAGAGCCCAAAAGTGTCTCCGCATCCTTGTGGGTGACAAATTATCTTCCATACTACAATCTCTTTCTCAGATGAAATATTGCAAGACTATTGCTGTTTTATCCCTTTTTTCAAAGAAAGTGGTCAGATGAACTACATTCCTTAGTTCCACCAGTTCCAACTTTCATAGCTAATGCCATGCATATTGTAGCAAACCACCCTCATTCCCTTCGTATTCCATTGGTGAGATGCAAATTCTACTCAAGCAGCTCCTTCCCACAAACAACTGCATTGTGGAACTGACTCCCAAGAACATGCTTCCCCGATCACTACAATCTTAATCTGTTCAAGCCAACCACTATCTTCCCCACATATATACATAAACCATGCCTCTTAATCTGTAACCATCTACCTTGAGTGGCTCTTGGGCCTTGAACAGTACGAACATCATAGTTAGAAAAAAATTCTGCTATATTCAAATTATAGTACTTTTAACATTCAAAATTTTTATTAAATAAATTTCCTCATGATAAATGATTGATATTGTGACACCAAGATCTCCAGAGGTTGATCAAATAAAGAGAGAAAGAAAGGAAGGAAGGAAGGAATAGGAGAGTTTACTAATAATTGTTGAAATTGCAGGAAGATGGATTGAAAGATTGAGAAGGAAATTAATAACGAAATGCGGTGAAAAATCATGTTTTGAAATAATTCCAAAGAGAATCAAACCCTGATTTAACTAAACGAAATTCCGTAAGATTGAGTAAACCCAAGACTGCCCATCCATCTCCCACCTCCCACCGATAAGAAAGAGACCATTAAGGTATCTGCAAAGATGTCAGATGAAATAAAAACACATGTTTCAAAATCAACTACCCAGAAGATAATTTCAGTGACATATGTCCAGAGAAAATTTTATATCTAGACATTAATTTAGATTCCTTTGGATGCATGTGGTAAGGAAAAAATTAATTACTATTTGGAAATGGCCATAAGCAGGAAGGCTGTGTGGTCTAGTCAATTATATAACAAGAGAAATGATAAACTTTCATTTTAAGGAGAGTGGAAATAGATTTTTCTTTCTCCAATTCTTCAGTGGTTTGGTCAATCGAGGGGATCCCAGTATGGGGCAAGCTGATAGATAAGGACTAATGACTGAAAATCCCTTTTGTCTTATGCTGAACCATCTGGAAGTTAGATTTATCACTTCATTCCCAGAAAGCAGAGCTGAGTTTGGCTGTTAAGAAAGAGAAGGGGGAAGAGAGAAAAAGAGAGATTAGTACCACCTATATAAAAGCGATGGTACGAGGCAAAGTGCAAAGAGAAGTTAAGGGGTGGCTTAATTCCTCTGACCACTCTCAAAAGGGGGCTGGACAACCCCAAATTTGAAAAACCACTTTAAATGCATTTTTCTATATGGAAATTTGGAAAAGATTGATACTTAGGATAGAAGACGACCAAACCCACACCCACACCCTAGTTAACCCCACCCTAGTCAGATTTCATATAAGCTGGAGATTTTGGACTCAATACAGTTGAATTGAGTTAAGAGACAGGAGAGGAGAGAAAAAGAGGCACACTGGAATCCACATCATTCGCTGGACCTCCTGACCAAACACCTTGTGCCGGACATGAAGACAAGAACTTAGAAATTTAAGTTGCTACTAAAACAAGCTGCAGACTCTGAAGGGGATCGCAGTGTCATTTGATTATGACAAAAGTGGGAAGGGTTAAAACCATTGTATACAACAAATCATATATAAACAAAATCATTGTTACATTTTTAACCTGACTTAATTCTTTATTCCAAAGGATTCTTATATTTTTGTGTATCTCCCAAATGATTGAACTATCTTCACTCCAAATTTGCTTCATCAGTGATTTTCTCACCCTCTGAGATCAAAAACACAACAGAGGAGTTAATGGTCATGAACACCTAAACGTTAGCTGAGTGAACCATGCCACCAACACAATACCAGCAACAAAACGAGTCACACACTAACAAGTGAAGAGTCAGCTAATTGGTAGGCGCTGTCTAGAGCCAATGATAGGGGTACATATTTGGTTACCGATGATAAGAGCCGACACCTGGAGTTGTGCATAAAATATGAAATATCCAAACAAAGTTTGGAAGATGAAATATATGTGAAAATCAGTTGGATGTTGAAAATTATTTTGTTGTTGGCATTTCATTCCTTTTACATGAGCATTGTTAAAAAAAAAAAAAAAAAAAAAAAAAATCTAAAAGAAAAGTCATTACCAACCCTGCAACATAAAAATACTTTGGTCAATTTGGAAAAGTTTAATAGTTAATAAAATTTAAAAATATATCCATGCACAAATGAATGAGGTTCGTACATAAGAAATATGTTAAAAAAAAAAAAAAAAAAAAAAAAAAAAAACCCACTAAATATGGTGATTAACCATAGGAAAAAAAAATTCCTAATGTAGACAATTTTTATTTGACATTTTACAGTTAAGCTTTCACCATTCCATTTTTATGATTAATATTCATCACTGGATTAAGTGCATTGACAGGGAAGTAGAAAATGTTGAAAAATATTTCTTGTGTAAAAAGTAATGCTTTTTTTTCATCATTATACTATAAACCTATTGATGAACCCATGAGAGATTTTCATGTAAATTTCTAACAAATCAATGGTCAAATGTTGAATTTAAATTTGAAAAAAAAAAAAAAAAATCTAAAAAACTTATTACCTTGTTCTGATAATCACTTGCATAAGCCAACTCTTTCCAACCAGAATCCTGTCAAAATAGTCACATGATTAACAACATCAAATAACATGAGCCAAGAGCAATGAACAACTTTTTGGGACAGCAATAAAAATAACATACTATATTATTTGATGAAAATTTCTACATTTTAATAAATACATATGTACATATTTTGTAATTTTCTCTGTTCTAATTAAGAAATAATAAAATATAATTATTGTTATTTAGAAGATCTGAATAAATACATAAGATTATTTATATTATAGAGCAAGTAAATAATTTAAAATGAAGAATAAAAGTGAAAAGATAGGGATCAGGCATGATAATAAATCTTTAGGAAGATCAAGATTTATCAGATTTTAGCACAATCGTTATATCCCCATTTGATTAGACAATATAATTGTATTCATATTACACACAATTCTAGCTATTCATCTATATAGAAGACAATTAAGAAACATCTACTTTGACACATTTCACTGACAAATCAGAAAAAGAATTCAGTGAAACATGTCAAAATAGAAATTTTTCAAATTGCCATTTATCTTTGTCAGATTGTCATCCAACTTTGCTCTCTCTCACACATACATACATACACACACTTCAAAAATTAAAAACAAAAAACAGAAATCAAATAGCAACAAAGGGTTACAACTGAAAGAAAATAGAAGAAAGAAAAATGCTAAGGAGTGAGTGTAAAGTTAGAAAAAAAAAAAACAACAAAGAAAAGGGACAAATAATCAACACCCTACATGTACACACATCGGCACAGATGGGTGCATCTGTACAAATGCACACTACAATAAAAAAAAATTTGCACCAATGATAAGTAAATATAAAAAAGAAAAATCAAGAAGTATAAGTAGTCAATTGCTGATACACCCTGATAAGTGGATGGACAGGTCCATCCTCAAAACTCTGGAGTCATGATGCTGAAGGTAACATCAATCAGCTAAGTGACAAATCTTTTACACACACACATATATATATATATATATATATATATATATATATATATATATATATATATATATATATATATATATATATATAAAATAAATGGAACAAAACCCATAGTCTATTTCAACAGGTTTAAGTCTCTCTTGTCAAGTAAAGAAAAAAAATTACATTAGTAACCAATCCCAAACATTATCACCTTTTAAGTATTTGATTATTGAATACAGAAATACAAGTTTATCAATTATTTTTTCAAACCTTCACTTATTCATTTTGACAGATGTAATTTTAAAATAGTTTTACGAATTTAGTGCTTTGTAACCATAAAACCTTAGTTTGACACTAAAGCCAGAATATTTTCAGAGATAAACCTAGATACAAAAGTGTTTATAGTTAAATACCAACCTGTCGCAAGAAGCTCATGAATACTTTATCAGCACAAAGAGTTGGATGGGAGGCACAGCGAAGCAAAAAGATCTACAATATAAAGTGTGGGAAAAATCTTCAATCATATTGCTACTTTTAGACAAAATTAATTGCACACTATTTACATTATTTGGACTATTATCCTCATCTTTGTCACCATATTTATTACAACATTTCGGCTGTTGTATGCTCCGGCCTTATCCACAGTGGATAAAGGCGTTAGTTAGATCCAGTGATAGGACCCAAGGAGTGCGAGTTCAATACCCGGTTAAGGCAGTGGAGAACTTTCAGAGGGGAATTAACAGGAGATAACTGATAACTGACATCCATTAAACATGGCACGTAGAACTAGAACAGTCTACCCCAGTGAGCGAAATAAAGGGTTTAGTTCGACATTCCAACCACCTGAAGAAGGCTAGAGTGTACAACAACCGAAACATTGTAATAAACATGGTGACAAAGATGAGGACAATAGTCCAAATAATGTAAATAGTGTACATAGTACCTCATCTCAGTAATATAGACAGATACCAAAATTCATTGTATATAACTGTCTTTTTGAACAATACTATTTACAATAATATCCATTGTTTATTTTTTTATTTAAAAAAAAAAAAAGAAAAAACAAAGCATTGATCAATGATTGTGACTCTGCAGAAAGAATCTTTAGAATGTTTTTACTGCCACTTCTTTTTTTTCAATATCAGATCTTTTAAAAATTCAATATTTAAAAAAAAAAAAGAAAAGAAAAAGAAAGCTGAATGATAAATGCAATGATGCAAAATTTTCTTTAGAAATAAAGAAAATATTTGCTTACCTCAAGAGCTGCTCGTCTCCTCTCAATGAAATCCAAATTGAATTTATCAGATGGTGCATTCTGCCAGAGGTATGTTGCCTGAATAAAAAAAGGGATTTTTATATATAAGTTTTTCTGAATTTTAGTTTAATAATAATTAATAATTTTGGGGAAAAATGCATCTAGATTTTCAAACAATCTGCTCTTGGGAAGAATTCCCCACCATTTATTGTTTATATCATACAATCTTTAGCATAATGTATTTGGTTTTATGACATTTGTTTGTTTAGCAGCATATCAATTCCTTAATGGTCATTTAATGCTGAAATTTAATTTTCTTGGGAGCATTAGTAATTTCTTTTACAAAAATGTATTGCTGTTTTTTTTTTTTTTTTACTATGAAAATATTGCTTGTATTTTTATACTTTCATAGAGTTTTGATCCCAGTTTAGAGGTTAACTATTTGCCCATAGCCGAAACCCAAACAGGTACTACCACTCCAGGTCAGGGTGAACCTGGGAACAACAGCAATTTAAAGGTAGTTCTATGCTCCTCAAATCCTCACGATCAGAGGCTTTGCTGCTGGATGTAGTTTATCATCATACCCAGGACAAGATATTTGTCGTGTCAAAACAAAAAATGTTGTGAAGAAAAATAAAGAACCAATGTTTTCCTTACACAGACAACAACTGAAGGAACATTTATGCAATAAAGAATGTAAATTTAACAGCAATATAGTTATTTAATACTAAGCAACAAGTCTATACTATTGTCAAAGATTTATTTAGTTTTTATTTGTTAGTAAAAATCAAAAGTACAATTTTAACATGCAATTATTATTATACAGTTTTTATTCTCTTATATATTATTTTCTGACAGGAGTTCAATTTATTTTTGAAGAAATATTAATTAATTTAATCAAATAGGTAGATATAAAATATTGTGCAGCAAAATTAGTTTTGAAAGTAAAATGAATATTTGTGCTTAGTATTTTCACAAGTTCTTAAATTGTTTTTCTTTCAGTTTTTTAAAGATTGGCTTCTATTAGATGACAACAATAATAATAGCTAATTTTAAAAAAACAAAAAACATTGCTCTCTGTCCAATGAGGCATGTACTCTGTATTTCTGTCAAGAACACAGACTCAGTACCTTCCATCTGCACAGTCTCAAGATTCTGGGCATCATCTGGCAAGACAATACTTCAAACATGAACATCTTGGAACAGGTGGAAATACCAAACATATCAATTTTACTTTTCCAAATATGCATACTCTAGCTAGGATGGATATGCAAGGAATATGCTGAAAACTTGCTGGTAATGTCAAACCTGTAGAATGGCTACCCTTTGTTAGAGGTTTGTAAATTTGACATCAACCCAGTAGCCTGAGAAACCAATGCAACAGATCCTAGCAGCTAGTGGCTTGCTGTCAAAAATTCAGACCTTAAAGAAGAGAACAAAGAGGCAGCAAATTGTTTTTAATCTAGGGACAAACTGTAGTACAATTGCTTTTGTTTGTTTACCCTTTTTATTTGCATTCTTTTTTGTTACATTGTCTTTATTTTTATTTTTTTATTCATCTGGTATAAACTAGTTCTTAAATACTTCTTCGGCAACGTGACAGTTTTTTTTGAATCATCTTGGAACAGATGACAATACAAACATTGTTTCCTTTGTATTGAAAAAAAATATTTTAATTTAAAAATGGAAACATTTTGGCCCCTAATTTTAACTTTTGCTCTGTCGTTTGCTTTAATGTCAAAGCTGGCATTCTATACATTTCAAAGCCATGCTGGTCTTGTAAAAAACAGAGTTTCCTTTTTGTTTTACCTTCCACTGTCCTCTTCTTTTCTTCTTTTGGTCCTTTCGAGCATTGGACCTATGTTTTTTTTGTTTATTTTTCTTTCAGATTTTTTACCTGATTCACAGAATAAAATCTTTCGCTTTTCCAATGAAATTAGTTTTGTGAATTCTGGCTGGGCAGCGTGTTTTTTAGCATGTTGTCACATAAAAATAACGAACAATCCTTGCGATTTTCTACTGGACTCTGCGAAACTGAGAGCTATCTTTTTGAATGCAACAGATCCCAGCACGCCAAGTACCATCTGTAAAAGAATCCAGGTTCTTTCTCATTTTTTCACAACTGGAGATGGCTAAAGCAGGCCTCGTTTTCGTGGAGAGAGAGAAAAGGAAAATAAATGGAGTTGAAAAAAAAACTCTAGAGGCTCAAAGAGATAGTTTCCAAAAAGCAAAAAAAATTTTGAAAATGATTAGATTGATTTTTAAAAAAAAACCTGCTGGAATTGCGGTACAATCATCTGATTTAAAAAAAAAGATCCATTTGAAAAAGGTGCTGTACACCCAGTGACTTTTCAAAATTGGAAATTAGACCAGGGATGCTGAAATGGTAAATGGAGCATGGGTTTAACCATCCTGAGAAGGGCATCGCTTGGAAAAAAGGTTTTGGAAAAATAGGTTCCCAAAAACATTTTAAATAATTTTTAAACTCCAAGCACAGGAAATGATTATATTTTTTTCATTTTTAACTCCCATAGAAAAACATGATTTCAGAAAAAATCTAAAGAAGCAAAAAAAAAAAAATTCGGCGTTGCTCTCTTAAAATATTGAAAACCTTCTTTTCTGGAGCCAGATGGCGGGGAGTGGACACAGCCCACTGCACCACCAAAAAACAGCTGGAAGGTGCATGGTGAGCATTTAACATCAAATTTTGAAATGAACAATTTTTTTTTCAAATTCTGGAGTCATAGAAATGGTTGGGAGAAGAGCCTATGGATACAGAATTGAAAACACAAGCCTGCCCCTTCCTACATTAAAAAAAGGTGATGTGCCATCTCCAAAACCTTTCACCAAACAACTTGGCTAGAATAGCAGCGGAGACTTTTAACCTGATTGAATTGGAACGCCCAGATCACGGTCCTCACAGGCCTCTTTTAAGAAAAGACAGTTGATAGTGGGGAATTAAAAAAAAAAATGAACTCTTCTTCACCAATTGGAGCCTTGTCCCAAAATTCCGAGCCAAGGAAAGATACTGCCGAAAGGATTGGGGGTCTGCCTTTTTAGGAACCGAAACATAGAGGACAGAATCTTCCTGACATCATTATAAGGTGCAGCACCTCCATTGAACCATATACAGAATTAAACAACAAGACATCAGTCGCTCAACAAACTCGCTAATTCAGGAAGAAACGTGATGGCAAGGACTTCTTCTCATGGAAAAAAAGCCCGGGCAGAAAAACAGGAAGAAGAGAGAAAAAATTCATTTACCATCAAAATCTTTTACTGGATAATGCCCTATTAACCGGCCCGATCTAAACAACAATTTAAAGGAGTCCTGAAAAAAAAAGGTGAACAAATGTTTTATTACTAGAAATGACCCTTGATATGAAATACAATACAGGATGAAAGTTGGCAAAACCGCAGTGGCAAAAAAAAGAGACACACCCGAGTCTAGCCCGCTGTTGTCCAGTATGTCCACCGTGACTTTATGTGGACGATGACTAAAGTAGATGTTGAAGGAAACCCAAAATGTTCTCTAATTTGAGACTACATAAAATAGCCTCCAATAAAAGGAGGTTCTGGACGCTTCATGCCAGCGACAAGGATCTGACCTCAATGTGTACCGATGCAACGTAGCTTGGGACTTGATTAGCTTCACCCTTCAGAGTTGCAGATGGACAAAGCAGAGGTGTCTTGTCAACTATCAACAATTTCCCCTGTTACCATCTTCCATTTACGGAACTCACATCCGATACCCCTTACCCCCTCAGAAGGAACAACTTTGAAATTGGACCTCCAGATACAAGGGCTTACACCACCAGACATCATCCTCCAGGCAGTTGTGTGTCTTCTCGGAGCGATAATTGCAGCTGTAGCCTACCTCAAAAACTTGTGAGGTGGGTTTGGATGAAATTGGCCCAAAGAGACCTCTGTGGGATTGATATGATGGAGACTGGTGTTGACACTACCGTTTATTATATCCTCTGAACCCACAGTGCATAGACTGTGGAACAATTTCTTCAACCAAATTCACGGATAACAGCAAAGTATCTGGAACTTCACAACCAGTCAGAGACGAGCCATTGCTAAGCAGATTTTCTTCTGCTATTTCATTTTTCAGCAATCTCAATTGTGTGCAGCATGAAGTATTTTATTGATCATTCATTAGATCAAATATTGGACTTTCAACCCAGTTATTTAAAGGAGACCTAGATGACTTTTAAAAGTGGGCCTTGGCCATTACTTTCTTTATTTGCCTCTTACTAATCCTGTGGTCTTAGGTCACTTTCACATCAAGCCTGATAAATGCTCTCTTGCGGCTTCTTTTCTATCCGGGGGTCCCAAACTTATTTGGGACCAAAACCAATTTTGTCGGCGACGAACTTCCGGAATCAATTCACCCCTAGACACAAGTTGGGTAAACTTGCCTCTCTGAATACGGTTTGTACCTGGTTATTCAAGCATGCACCACATGGGTGGGAGTAGGGAAAGAATAATTATTCTCAATTCCATGTTAATGCAACATGTAACCATGAAGTGCTCACCACCTTCCTGGCTGAGGTGACTGCCATTATTATGTAGACCTTTGTCCCAGTATCCACAGACCCAGGACCCAGTTTGCTGACACTTTCCTCACCCAAAAGTTGCTCCCTGCAGGTGACTTCACTATAAAAAAGGATGACCAGGCAACAATGGAGGCGTTCAACATCTTGCTCAGGCGTTTTGGAGCGGTGGAGGGCCAGTACCTCCCCTCTTTGCAGGCATGAAGCAAATGGACTTCCAGCGTTCCAAACCTGAAATGCAGTGTGGTATTTTTGGCAATGGCCCTTGGGGACTGATTATCCGTGTCATTCCTAGCCAAGATTGCGAAAAATTTACAAGAATGACACTGCCAAAATTGTTTGAGACCTGTAACAGAGATTCTGAGCCTATCTGTTAAAAATGGACCTTCTTCCTCTTCGTTCCCTTGTATACCACCTTCCTTGTCTCTTTGCTCTCCCCTCTCCATGCTTTAATTTTTCACAGGACTGCTTATCTTCTTTTCTCCTTCCTTTTCCCTGCCTGATGCATTTTATAAATACCTTCACAGGAACTTTTTCACAATCTCAGGTTCACTCAACCTTCTGTCCTTGGGGACAATTTCACTGTAGTAATACACCGTTTTTGTTTGTTTACCCTGAGTTACTGTCTTTATTTTATTTTTTTACCAGCATAAACTAGTTTCAATTATTATCATCTACTCTCGACAGCGTCGAGATGTGTGTTTTTCTTTGGCGGGATCTTTGAGTTCCACACATTGATCCGCCTTTCTTGATAACTTTGGTATGTTTTATTCCATTCTTCTTCTTTTTTTTTATTCGCCTTTGTATTGAAATGTGTTATTGGGAGGATATTTCTGGATCTCATTGACAAGTTTTGTGCTTTTCGAGGCCCTGAATTTTGATATTTAGAAAGAATCAGGATCTTTCTATATTTGACTTTGCTCTGTCGTTTAAACTGCCTCTTTCTGGCTCTTTAGCTGCCTTTCGAAACTTGTTGCTGTCATATTTCTTCTGCCACATCAATAACTTGCGGCTGCATAAGTTAACTTCTTTCTTTCTTTCTTTGTTCTCTTGCATTTTCTCGATTTTCCCTTTGTCCCTTGCTCACTCATTTTTTTGTTTATTTTTCAGAATTTTTACCTGATTCACAGAATAAAATCTTTCGTTTTTCAATGAAATTCGTCCGTGTTTTGTGAAGAGTTTGCTTGTCTAAACAAGCGTGTTTTTTTAACATGTTGTCCAAGGCAGCAATTATATGTCACTTTCACATGCAATAATAACAAGAGAACTGGGTCTGTACAGCCACAACTTAACCACAGATTAGACCAATTACAAGTAAATATTCCATTGTTTCACAAGAAAGTTAAAGAAAAAAATTATACATTTTTAAATAATTTTTAAATTTTGAAAATGATTATATTTTTTTTTTTAAATTATTTTGTAACATGATTTAAAAAACTAAATAAAAATGATAAGGTTTCTTAAAATTGTAAATTAACCTTCTTTTCTGGGAGAGGTGGTACCACCACAGCTGGGTAGGTAGCATCAAGGTAATTGCGAACAATTTCAAATTCACTGTAACGACGCCACACAGAAGTGGTACCATCTCCAAAACCTTTCATTTCTCGATCAGTAACCCTGAAAATAAATTTGAAAAGAATCTTCAGAAAAAGAAGAAAAAAAAAATTCATGGAATGCAATTCAGATTATTCTTAAAAAAAAGGGGGGGCATCTAGAAAGTTTAGTCTCCCAAGGCAAAAAAGTGAAAAAACTTGGTATCCATTATCACTTTTACTGGATAATGTAGCTCTACAGAAGGATGCTGAAGGCACCATGGACTGAACTTGTGAGCAACAACAAGGTTTTGGAGAAAATGGAAACAAAAAGGAAACTTAAACTTAACATCAGGAAGAGACAGTTGAAATTTCTGGGGCACATAATGAAAAAGGAGGGTTTGGAAAATCTGATACTCACAGGACAGATTGAAGATGGACAGAGGAAAGCAACACATTATATGCTCCATGAACCCGAATAAATGGATAGCAGAACAGAATTTGGGAGAAATAACAAAAAGATAAAATTTATTAAATGCTACAAAGTATAGGAAATTGTAGAGAGCCATGATTGCCTATATCCCAAGGAGACACAGTGCATGAAGAACAAGGATTGATATTCATTAGCAGATCAAGATTGGACTTCAAGCCAGTTGTTTAAGTAAGAGTCATGACTATTTTAAAAGTATTTTATTATGAGGAAATCAACTGAGAAATCTGTTTAGTAGATCAAAGAAATTCAACAACCAGACATCAATCCAAACATTAAGGAAATCTAACCAAAGCACAAAGATGTCCTTATTTATCATGTTAATCCTCAGAGAAATCAGGTTCATCTATTTAGATTGAATCTCTGCCAGTAAACCCCATTACTTTAGTTGGCATGGTGATACCACTAAATATCTTTATAGCATTGTAGCAGGTCTCTCAAGCATGACGAGGATGCTGACATCAGCCGAGTTGCTATCTTCAGTACAAATACTGGCAATCCCAACCCCATAACATGCTTGTGATGTGCCACCAATTGTTTTGAGATTTATAAATTTCTCTGTTTGGCACCATTCTTCACTCATGATTGTGTTGGAGCAGCATGAATCCATAAGAGCTGAGCACCATTTTCAATTGACTAACATTGACTATGGATAGCACTGCATTTACATGTGGGTGAGAGAGGAGACTGGTGTTGACTTCTCTGCCTCTTACTCATTTCCTCAACAATTTCTTCTGCCACATCAATAACAGCATGTGAATCTGCATTTTCTCAGATTTTCCTTCTGCTCATTTCATCAGTTCAAGTAAACTTTTGCCAGATGATTGTGATCACTACAATTATAGCAAATAATGATGTTTTGCAGGTCTTATGCAGGAGAGATGCAATTGCAGTGCTTTTGCGGCTACCACAACTAGTCCTACTGCAGGCTCATCATCCTTCATCATCACTTGAGACAGCAAATGGTCTAAGGGTAGAACATCTATTCTGGAGAGTGCATGCAAAAATTACTTTACATGTTCTGGCAAACCAGCCACAAAAGCACATATCAAGCCACAGTCAGAGATCTCTTCAAAGAGAAATGCCAACATTCAGTCCTGCCAGGTATACATCAACTGTTTAACCTAATTTTAAACTGCTTGTATACCATTGTGAAGGTGGTGAACATGGTTTCCTTTATCTAGATTACATCAGCTTTATCCTCTTCACTCAAATGTGTATATATGGCAAAGGCTCTACCAGTAAGCTGAAGGAAACCTCATTTAACTTGACCACACACATTGACTCAACTATTTCTACACACTCAAAAATGGAGGTTGATCCATCAAATTCTGGAATTAACTTAAGCGTCAAACTTCCCATTTGACATTTTACTGAAATAATTTGTGTGCGTAGTGTACTGGTTATTGGCATGAAAAATGAGTTTTTTTTTTAACAGTGAAGTTCATCCTGTACATGGCCTGGGAGCTACTCAAAGTAAAGTTTTACATAGGAAGGGGCAGAGTTTATGCAGATATCTGGGGAATATAATGGTTAATCCTAGACTTAAATAAGTTAAGATTGTAGTGGTCAGGAAAACATCTTGGACAAAAGCAGTGGTTTGCAAGAAGAAGCTGTTAAAGTGGAACTTACTTCTCACCAATTGAATACAGAAGGAATGAGGGTGGTTCACTAGAAATTTGTGTAGCATGGCAAGCAACGCTGGATTTAGGAGAAATAAGGTCCTGTGCTAGTTATGAGGACCCTTTCTTCGGCCGCGAATAAGGTAGGCCCAGCATACCTACACAGGCATGGAAGGAAGATTGAGGCCCCTCTGGCCAAGGAGACTTGTGCTTAAACACACCTAAGCACAATGGTATATCAGGCACTGATGGCAGGCCCTAGCAGTGAAAGTTAAAACTGGTAGAACTAAATAGTGTTGTTTGAATTCAAGCCAAAGCAACTTTGTTCACTTTAATACCTTGAAGCAGTATGCAACTTTTTTCTTCCTCCTTCCAGTGTTTAATAACAGAAAGACTGGGCTACCTAGTTTCGTTTGGCAATCAATAGAGGGGAAGGACAACACTGAATTCAAACCCAGTTGATCATGGGGCTAATGACTCCACTCCAGAAAGGGAAAAAACATAATACCTCCTGCTCTAGAAACTACAGCAGCAACAGCTAGTGTGGTGAGGCTGTTCCATTCACTGGAATGCCCTTGGATTAGTATGAACCAGGGGTTTAATAATGGGAGACTTATATTTGGTTGGCAACCAGTCTAGGAGAAGGACAATCGTGAATTCAGTGTTATCCTTCATGAGTTCCCTCACAATAAGAGTGGTACTGGAAAGAAACAGAACCATCTCTGAAGATGCCTGTTGGGTTTGACCAACAAATGATGCCCATCATATCAATCTGGCTGAGGTGGATGCTGCACTGAGACGGATGAATCTGGTCTTCCAATGGTTAGCCAGGGTGTTAAATGTCAAAACAGGCTCTTTGTGCAAGATTCTGCTTTAAAGCAGAAGCTGAGCATAGTTAAAGATCTTGTCCAGGGGGTACAAATTGTTTATGATGTGGTTCATTTGTTTGTTTAGCAGCATATCAACTCATTATGGGTCATTTAATGAAAAAATGTATTGCTGGTAATTTTTTTTTTTTTTTTTTTAAACAAAATGTATTGTATTATTGATATTTTTTTTTTCACTATAAAAATTTTTATACTTTTATTTTGGGGGTTAACTATTTGCCTATAACTGGCACCCTGGATCAGGGTGGACTTTGGAACAACAGGAATTAAGAGGTGGTTCCATGTTCCTCAAAACCTCTTAACCAGAGGCCATGTTTCCGGATGTAGTTTATCGTTATACCCAGGATGGCTACATATGTGGTGTTGGTTGTGGAGTCAGAATTTGGCAAACAGGATGGCAAGGGTATTAGACAAGTGGTTCAAAAAAAAAAAAAAAAAAAAAAAAAAAAAAAAAAATTTTCTGCAGCTAAATACTTTATGACATGAAATAGTTAAAAATAAATAAATACAAAATAAATGCCAAATATAAAAACGAAAGAATTGAATGGAAATGTCTGTAAAGATATTTTTTTTATTTTGTTGTTTTTTTTTAAATTTTAAATCTGGTAGAACTCACTCATTTAATTTTATGAAATTTCAAGAAATTCTTTTTTGTTTTGCTTAATGTTTATATTAATTAAAAGTCCTTGGAGAATTTATATCATCAAGTTATTTTAGTCAAACAGAACCACCAGTTACAAAAAAATCTGTTCTTAATTGTAAAATAAAAAAATGCAATAAATCTAAGACATTATTTAATTAGAAAAACCTTTAATTGCTTTTATGAATAAAACATTATGGACACTACTGTCTTAAGAAAAAAGTTTTTTTTTTTTTTAGGAATAATGAATTGTTTTCATTTTAAAATTTTTATTAGAATAATTCATAAACTTAAAATTGTCCTGTAACAATAGCTTAGTGGATTAAATTATGGGTTTGTGAATTTAGTGACATAGTAATTGTGAGTTCAATCCCTGGGTATGGATTCAGTGAAAAGAGGGAAAGCAATAACTGAGCAGTACTAAAAATAAGAACTAGACATAGGCAGTGAAATGAGAAGAGTCTATCCCCATAGATTAAATAAAGTATTCAGTTTGTAATTCCTTATAGGTTACCTGGATCGATATACATCTGATGAAGGAAAGGGGGCATAACGGATGAAATATTGAGATAATAACAACAAAGATGAGGATAATAGTCTGAATGTAAATAATTTATTTTATGTGTGCATTATGTCAATTTTTATAAATATGGACGTCCATACACAACATTATCAGAAAATAAGAGCGATAACTATAGTAAATTTATTGGCAATTTCCTAACATTTTTTTTTTAACAAGCATCTTTGTAAATAAGACTATAAAGCAAAAGTAATTAAAATTTAATAAAATATTGAAATGCTTAAAATATTTTTAATTCTTAAGATTACTTGGTAGTTAAAAAATTTTATAAAAAAGTGTTTACATCGTATTTGTCACAAAATTTTATTTCCATTATTTCTTCCTTAAAATTTCCAAACATCAGGTTGCCAATACATAATTCAACATGAAAAAACCAAAAAAACAAAAGAAAACACCCATGGCACTGTTAAAAAATATCTTTAAACGATTTTTTACGCTAAAAGTAATATTTGTTTAAACTTAGATCAATTGAATATTAAATCAGTTAATTTTTCTCAAATAATGTTTCAGAAAAGTATATTCTTCATTAAAATATCTTTAAAAAAAAATAAGAGAATTATATTGTGTTGACAGATTTGTCAACATGGACGATTTTTTTATCCATTTTACTGATAATCAGAAAAAAAATCATGGCATTCAATTTAAATTCGGTTTGAAATACAGCAAAGTATTTTGCTTATTGGAAATATTAAATTTATTTATCAGCTTGGAATTAAAACTAGGCTTTTGCCTCAAGACAGACTTTTCATTTTTTTTTTTTATCTAGGAGGTACCTAAAATTATTCTAAGTTTTCATAAAGAAATAATAATTGTATAAAGAACATGTTCTTATTGGTTACTGAAAATAAAAAATAATTATTTTATTTTTAAAACATAAACGAACAAGTTTCTGTATTTTGGCAGTTTCGAGCTTTCGTATTTATCTGAGGCAGATTTTTCTCTTTTTTTTTAATTGGAGGTTGTGAGAGAACTTCTATTTTTTTTATATACTTGTTGACAATTGGAATATTCCTTGCTGTGTTTTAAACTTTTAAGGTGTTTTTTTCGCTATATTTTATTTTAAGCGTACACTATCTTTGCAAAATTCTGTTAGTCTTCTTTTACTATTTTTTTTTAAAGTAATAATAAATATTTTTTTTTTTTTGACAAGATTTTTTTAAACAGTTTTAAATTTTTTTAAATTATTTATTTTTTTATTAGCTGCTATTAAATTAAAACAACTAAAATTTTACTGGAAGGGGGATAAATTGTTTTAAAGATTTTTTTAGCTCGGATTTTGTCGGTTCCTACTTCGTCAGAAATGTAATTAATAGTAAATTCAGGTAAATAATATATTCAACAAACTAAATATTATTGTTTTAAATCAAAAACCAAAAGAAACAAAAACAAAATCTAACCTCGTTTCTATAAGGTACACAATGTATGTATCTTGCATTTTCATGGAGGGTGTTGTTCGTTTTTCTGGTTCTGAGACTGTAATTTCCATCCATTGTAGTAAGTGAGTCTAAAAGAATACAAAAACATTATGTACACTTTGAAAAAAGTTAATATTCTGTTCATAATTAAAAAAAAAAAAAATAAAAAAAAAATAAATAATGCACGTCTTTTTTATGGTTACACGCACGCTTTTTCTTTCACTTTCATTCTTAGTTAAAAATGTAAAAGAAAATATCCAGGAAAATAAAGTAAATGCGGGCATAACAGACTTATTTTTTAAAAATGAAATCATTGCCTTTAAATTTAAAGGATGCTTAAAAATGGATTCACACACGCACACCAAAAAAAGATTAATAATTAGAATTCGCTCTTGAATTCAAATGCTTTTTTTAGACTTTAAAGTTTAAACTAAAGTCTAAAAATCTTGCCCCAAAACACTTTTTTTCCATCCATTTTTAATTTAAAAAGAGGAAAAAAATGATTAACTCTATTTTAAGTTATGGGTTTCTTAAAAATTAAAAAGATTTTTACCAATAACACTAACAGTAACACGGAGCTGGATACAAGGATAAAGAAAATGAAAATATTTTCTCTTAACGAAAAGATTTTCATTCGGAGACTAAATTTCATTGGATTCAGTGTTGAATGTTGATCATAGCTTATTCAATATTAAAAAAAAAAAAACAACTCAAATTTGTGGGTGGAGGATAGTTAAAGTTAAAGTTTTCAAATGAAAAGTGACTTAATTTAACCAGTATTTTTAAACTGAATAATGAAATTTACTAATTTGAAAGGTAAACTAAAAACTTT
Source organism: Acanthosepion pharaonis (assembly GCA_903632075.3). Classification (NCBI taxonomy): domain Eukaryota; kingdom Metazoa; phylum Mollusca; class Cephalopoda; order Sepiida; family Sepiidae; genus Acanthosepion; species Acanthosepion pharaonis. Next base: position 3,051,378 of record CAHIKZ030000269.1, read on the forward strand.
TTTTTGTTTATTTTTTTTTTCAAAACAAAAGTTAAAAGTACAACCACGCCTCCTCTTAATAAATATAATTATATTTCAAATGTTTAATTAAAAACGTATCTCACCCAATCAATATTATTTTGCAAATTAAAAAGAATCAAAGTCATAATTAGAAAAATGCTAATAAAAAATGAGGAAGTTTATTTAACTAGAATGCTGAATTATAGACAAAAAAAACACGACGAAAGATTAAAGAATGAAACGAAAAAAACATTAATGAATGACAATACTAACTACAAAATTAAAATAAATGCATTGATCAATGATTTCTTAAACATCAAGCAATATAATCAATAGCTGAAGGACTCTATTAATTTATTCAATCTAAAATTGTTTAAGTGCCAATAAAAAATAAATGAAAACAAAGAACTGAAAGAAAAACAATGAAAGTTGAGAAGAAAGGCAATTTTCGGCGAATGCAATTGTTGAAAAATAACTATTACAATTTCACATGTTAATTATTATCATTTAAAACGAAAGGCATTAATGAAGGTGAATTGATATAAGTGAAACTGTGAGATTAGTAAATAAAAACAAAACACAAGCGGTAGAGAAAACTATTGATTATAATCCAATCGAATATAAAAAAAAATAAATAGCACATACAAAAAAAATGTGAAATGAATGATGCCTGCAATAACATTAACATGCAGAATATGGCGAACAGAAGCCAAATATAATCTTTACCAATAATTAATAAAATAAAAATTCTTACTTTCTTTGGTGGCGCAGGAGGCGGTGGAGAAGGGTCATCATTTTCGGAATCTGTAGAAGTGGAAGCGGACTCTGTTAGATTTTCAGAAGAGCCGCTGTCAGGAACGTCAGCCATTTTGTACCTAACTAAAGCCAGCAGCTACTGCGATGACACAATTATCAAGGAAGATAACTCTAGTAGTTTAACTGACTTTATTACCTTTCCTTAACCATTAATAAATGTAACTGAAAATACCAGTGAAAATTTCACGGTTTTGCTATTTTAATCATAATTCTTAAGATAATGATTGGTTTGTGAGTTTCCATGGAAATAGTTATAGTGACTATAAAATTCCTGTGGAATTTACAAATTTAGTAAAATATTGCAATAGCAATCATAAGTACGAATGCAGGTTATTATTTTGTTTGTTTAGGAAATCGAAATAATATTCCTTCATTACTAACAATTAATTTCGAATATTAGCAATTATGTTCCCTCACAGGGAAACATTCGGCATTTATTGACCAAGCAGAAATTTATAAAATGTTTCTCTTAAAGCAATTTTTCAGGAAAACCACATTGTTGTAAAGTGAATATGTGGTGAAGTGTACTGAGAAACTTAAAACTTTTTTTTATCTGACATTGTATGTGAGCAAATGTGTTTTCTATGAAGAAAAAATATGCTGCCACACACTCATGCCCCTGATACATCAATTATACTTACTGCAAAAAAACAATGTCTATTCTATTCAATTGTAGGAAATTTAAATCTTTTAAAAAGAGGAATTGTTTTATGGCAATTATATTACTTTTAATTGTTTCTTAGTTTAAGTAAATTGAGACTTAAATAATAAAAGGGGAAATAATAACTTAACTTAGGTTTGGCACGAAGCCACAAGTGCAGAATTGTAGAAATTAATTATCTTCCCTTGACTCGGCTATGATTTATTCACATGTCAAAGGTTAAGAAATATGTCATGTAACAATTTTGCTGGAGGCCCAAAATGTAAGTAGACTTACTAGTTGGTACCAATTCATGGGAACAACTGCATGCTCATTCTAGACCTCAATTTTTCTTGCTGTTCATGACATTTCTGATGCTATGTACAACCAAGTCAACTATCAAGTAGGACCTTAATTCACTTCTATTTTAGAAATCTACTTTTTATTTGGTTCGCTGTGTGAACAAACTGCTATATTCCGTCGCACTTAGATCTATTTCTGATTCATTCTGCATGCTGGCCGCGTGTGAACGCCACAAAGGCAGAGAACGAAATAACAAGTCGTTTTCTGCGCATTAGGCTCCACGCATCACGTCCGTCAACAAAGCGACCTCCGGGAGTGACCAACCGCAAACGTTCCCGCTGAAGAGATGACCCTAGGGACTACCAGACCCGCTTAAAAGCGGGTCTCCTAGAACAACACCAACAGTTGCAGCCCGACGGGCCACCGGTCGTTACGCAGCTTTCGAATTCCAGAAAATATCCAGGATTTAGAAATCGTCTAAGTGTATGGCGAATAGAAGCCACCATTTAGAGAATGACATTAAAAAAAAAAAATGAATAAAAACTGCAGTCCTTTGTTTAAACATGAAATATTTTTAAAAAATAAGAATTTGATCTTTTAATAAAAATTACTTTGTTCTTTTTAATAACAATAACTTTAATATTTCAACTGCTGCCATAAAAGATTATATATTGCTATACCTACCAAAATATGAAGAGATCATTACAAAATCTTTATTTGTTTTTCTGGGCTTTCTTTTCACTACTGGTTACTTGGATTATTTTTCTACATTTTAATATTCTTCGTCTATGTATCGTATCCATTCAGGATGTGGACAATCAAGGCTCCACAATTTCCTGTCATTTGTAACTCTTAGCAATGGTTAACGTTTTCTGTCTCTTCTAATCCCTGTTCTACCAAGCATTTATACAAGCTCATTGGATAGGTTATTCGCTGCTTTCCTCTGGCCATTTTGCCTTTAAAAGTTCTGTGAGTGTTAAATTTTCTAAGCCTACTTTCCTCATTATGTGTCCGAGAAATTTCAACTGTCTTTTTCTGATAATAAGGGTCCTTTTTGTTTCCATTTTCTATAAAACTTTTTCATTGCTTATATATTTAGTCCATGTTATTCTCAGCATCCTTCTGTAGAATTAAATTTCTGTTGCCTCAAGTCTATTCTTCATCTGCGAGGAGACTGTCCAGCATTCACTACCATATAGGAGAACCTTATTAGATTATTCAGTACTCTTTTTCTTTGTTTTTAACGACATTCTCCTTTTCCTTAATACTTTGCTTAACGTTTGAAAGGCATCTTTCTCTATTCCAACGCGGCCTGCTATCAACACTGTGTCATTTGCATATCTTATATTGTCAAGGTTGTGAAAGAAATAATGAATCCTAATAGGAATACTAATTCTCTTATGATTGTCTCACTGTAAAGGTTGAATAAGTCCGGTGAGACGACACATCCTTGTCTTACGCCTCGTTCTATTTTTGTATATTTACTAAATTCATTTTCTATTTGTATGCAGGACGACTGTTCCCAGTATAAGTTCTGTATTATTATTATCTTCTCATTAGTTGGAAGAAAAGTATGTAGAGAGAAGAGTAAAAAGAAAGAGAAAAAGAAAAAAAGATATGGGTTTTAAAGGAAAGAAATGCCTTATCTTAATTTGAATTCTTTTTTTTTTTTTTTTTTTTTTGCTTATATATTTTATTTTGATATTTTATTATATTTTTTGTATCTGGGCTCACCACAAAGTACCAATGTTCAAGACATAAAGGAGACTACAACCACCCCAGCATTAGTGTCTGTGGATCCCGATGATTAGAAAATAAGTTGTTGCATTTTCGTAGGTGTCATGTAACAGAGGATACACAGCTTTAAGAAGCTTTAAACTAAAAAATGCCATGCAAAACTATTAGTCCAATGATAGATCTGATATGATAAAGTCATGATATTATACAAATTTCTTAGTAGGAATTATTCCATCTTAGTAGCATGAATATAAGTTGCCTTAGTAAGTGATTGAAGTTGAACATTAGCTTGCTTTTTTACGCTAAATTCATGGCTAAAATTTCTACTGAAACAAAGATGAAGGGAAAGATGACTAAACAAAACATAGTCAGGCGACTGGGAATTTCCATAAACAGTGTTCAAATAACCCAAAAGATGTTTGCTACTACTGGAAGAGTTATAAGTGCAAAGAAAACCGGAAGTCCACAAAAGTTAGACAAGAAAGATGAAAGAAAGATTGTGATAGTCTCAGTAGAAAATCCAAAATTAACAGACAAGTGAGGAGTGAACGAAGTCTCAACAGGTAAGTTTCAGATAATACAGTGCGCAGAGTATTGCGAAAAAAAACCCAGCTTGAATGGGCATATGGCAGCAAAAGAAAAACATCTGTAACTAAAACACATCGGAATACAAAATTAAAGTGGTCAAAGGAATATTTAACATGGGAAACTGCAAAGTGGCACAAAGTAAATTTGAGTGATTAATGCAAAATAAAGTTACAGTTTAATGCAAAAAAATATGTAAGAAGACCAGTGGTAGAAAGAAGCAATGCAAGATACACTATAAAGACGGTAAAATTTGGTGATTGACACGTAATGGAGGTGATTGTATCAATGTATGATGATGGAAGTAGAAATCTAAACAACGAAAACTATATTAGTTTACTACAGTTTAATCTTCCGCTAAACTACGAATACAGAGAAATCAATCAGCATAAGGATGCTACTTGGCATGCATCACGTACAACAAAGTTTTTTTTTTGTGGATGAAGATGTTCAACTTTTGGAAGACTGCCCAGCACAAATTTCTGAACTCAATATAATTGAACCATTGTGATGGGAAAGTGTTCCAACGAAAACCCTTAAATCTCCATGAGCTTTTGGATTACAGCCAAGAAGAATGGGCAAAAATTCCAATGAGAAAATCTGGACTTTGTTCCATTCAATGCCACGTCAAACTGAGGCACTTATTCGAGCCAAAGGCGGTAACACTGATTACTAATACCATATTTTGATGTTTTGTACTTTATGTAATAATAAAGATCACTTTTTTGCAATAAATCCTTTTAACTTAATAAAAGATTTGAAGCGTGAAATTTTCTCTGATGGTCCAGTATTTTTGTATGGCCTTTTTTGAAGCATTAATAAGCTTAAGATGCTCTATCATCCGTCATACAGCTTGTTTTCTGGTCCTCAAAGATCTTAACCCTTTGACCCCTGCGTTCCTGAACAATTTGAACCCTTCTGCCTGAGCTCCTGAGTCAAAATTCGCAAATAATTGGTATGTAATATTTCACGATAGATATAAAAATAGTTACAAGTGTTTACCCACCGTTCAATCGGTGGCTGAGCATTAAGTCAGTTTTCTCTACTACTGTTCAACCGGTGGCTGGGCATTACGTCATTTTTTTCTACCACCGGTAAAGTGGTGGTTAGGGTTCAAAGTGATAATATGTACTGAGAAAAGGGTATTTGTTATAACTCTCAAATTTGGGGTAAAATTAACAAAAGTAATTAATTAATTTATCGAGGTGACCCAAAGATTTTGCAAGCCAATGTATATCCTTTGGAATGATCCCAGATACATGATTACCATCCTTTCACTTCTGAACCAGAGAGAACGGAGACGAAATAATTTTAATTATACTCTAAATGTGCCAAACACTAGTAACAGTTCAAACCCTAAGGTATTACACGATCGGGCCTACTTACGCCCAAAAAGAACAGCAAGCTGAAAAAAATAAAAAAAAAATAACGCCATAGACCTATACTTGTATTATTAAGTATACGGGGCAATTTTTCTAACTTCCGCTATGTTAACCTCACCTCCTGTCTTAATGAACACTTTTCCAAAAAATAAAAAATGAATAAAAATAAAACAAAAAAAAACTTTCACTCTCTCTTTCTCTCTACCTCTCTTTTGCTAAAAAATGAACATTACTTCCAGTCAATATGTGGCAGCTTCTAAAAAACAAACTTTGATTTGAAAATTGTGGTCCTGTTCAAAAGACGGTGATATGAATTCTTCATAGCATTTTCATTAGAATGGAATGTATTGGAATGTAAAATAATAAATCAGAGAAATAAGTTAAATCAAACATAAAATAAAACGAGGACACTGAATGACTAAAGAAAGAACCAATCATTCCCTATCGCGGCACTGGCTATATAAGCGCCAACTTCTTTTTCTTCCACCACGTTAATCAGGTAGCACAAAGCAACACTGCTTCTTCACTAAGGTCAGTGGTTACAGAGGAATGGAGCCAGCAACCTCAAGAGAAATTACTACCTAAAGAAGCTATCCAAGGACTTAAAGGGACTTCTTCAACAAGGACCGCCGTTAACAAGATAATCGAACGCCTTTAACCTAAGCTAAGTCCATAGACGCACGTTGTCTGCAACCACTTTCCTTATTTCTCTTTTTCCTATTTCCAATTCCCAAAACGTCACACTATTTTGAATTTCTTTAAAAAGAAATAACTTGGTTAATTTTATTGTTGAAATGATTATAGTCAAGAAAATTTCAAAGAAAGTCTCATTATTTAGGATTTACAGAAGAATTTACAACAGACAAACAATAAATAGATGTAAATTTCAAATGATTTAATAGTAGTGGAAGTTTATGGCTTACCGACCATTTGTGGATTATTTAAAACTGAAACATTTTTTAAATCGTAAGAATAATTATTTTGTCTTTTGTGGATAAATGTTGCATTAAAATTTTTTTTAGATAACAATGTCTTTTCCAGGTACAATTCATTCTATTTAATCTATATCTGGGGATAAAGATGGATAGATGTGCATGTGTGAATGTAATGAACTCGACTGGAATCCGAACTCGGTTTTCTGATTTATTATTCTGAGCCACTAAACATTACACCACCCACACATTCACTAGTGGTGGAAGTTGGGTTTAAGACATTAATAGCTAGTATTCCAATGTACCATCTGGTAAATTATCCCCACTAAAGTAAATATAAAATAATTGCTTTGCTCCGAATTCGAAATAATTCCATCAGTTATAAATTAGCGTATTAATTCAAAGTTCTTTTTATGAATTTTGTAATGTATTTTTTCGACATTTCACACAGGTTATATAGTAAGGTCAGCTGGAATGTTCATAGGTTGACCAATATATAAATGTAAGTCGACGCACATGTCAGTAGGCTAAAAGATATGCAAGTGTACCAGGATGCAACAGCTGGCAAACCACTGGTACATTTGCATGTCTTTTATATCCTAACGAAAGGTTTTTTGTTTGTTAATGTAATGTGTCCGGACAATAACATTTATATCTTATTCAACCTATGGACATTTCAACTAACATCTATACAAACGAAAGGTTTTTTGTTTGTTAATGTAATAGATTGTTCGGACAATAATGTCCGAATTTTATAATTAACCTTTATTCCTGAATTAATGTATTTAAACAGTGTTTAAATCATTCAAAGTAGGAACACTGAACATCTATACATTTTTGCAAATGAATTACAAGGTTATTTATGTCTTTGCGAAGGGTTTAGACGCCCAGAAATCTTTGAATGCAGTTTCTTCATCTTCTTTTTAACGGAATGTCTTTTGGCTTAAAAAACTGTCAAGATATCTGAAAAAAGTTGTAGTCAAACAGATTATCCTGGGAATAGTTTGGCATAATTGAACCTCGTCGATTAACAAGTGTCGGTTCATTTCAAGTTGCTGACAATAAACTTCGGCAGGGCTGCTCTGGTTGTGGCAAAGTCCTATTGGCCGAATGTTTGTCATAAGGATGCATTTTACCTAAGTTGATGAACATTTTCAGTTTCTTAAGTGTTATCCTGGCAGGTGGTTGGAATTTCCAACTGAAAGATTTACTGTTCTAAGAGTATTTTAAAACCAAGCATAATTGAACCTCGTATTATTAACAATCATTGCATGTCTGTCGGTCATTGCTTTTCTCTGGCACTCCTTATTACTGGTTCCCATATTGTGGCCTAGCATAATGATCCCACAGGGGGCGGTGACATTTCATCCAGCTTTCTGGTGTTCTTGAACAATTGGGGCGGCCTGTCTCTCCTTTATATTCCTTTCAGCTGCATGGGATAGCGTATACACAGTCTTTAGTCATATTTCCTCTCTGGTTAGATTCGAAGTGTTGTCACGCTTTTGAAAAAACCGTAATGGATAACGCCAATGGCGAACCAGTGTTGTTGTCCTCCTCATCCTCCTCCTCTTGTACCCAGACAGTGCCACCATAATCTTCGTTGTGTTATTTAAAATTAGACTTTTGCTCGAAAGTGTTTCGGGGTTCTTTGGATGGTGGGAGTCAAACGGTATGTTGGTTTTACGGTAGCCGAATGTTTGAACCCATTTGTTCGAGATATTAGTAAAGGATACAGGTCTTATTTTCTCATGGTCCAGAAATGGAGATCGTTCGAATTTCGTAACCAAATGCACTCTAATGCCATTTCTTCAAATACAGTGCTTAAAACATCGAAATCCCATTTTAACACTGGTAAAAATGATGCTGAAACATTAGGTTTATAAGAGTTCATACCCAGATGTCCTCAAGGAACCCATTAGATCAGTGACGAGTTCAATTCTTAACTTTCAGAGGGAAAATTAGCAGGGAGATAACTGATAACCAATTTTAGAACAGTCTTGAGATGAAATTCCAACCACCTGATATTGTGACAAATATGGCGACAAAGAAATAGTCGCTGACCTCATGAAATAGACAAACTCTGGGTTTCTGACCAATTTTAATGTTGAAATGCTGACACCCAATTCTCTGACATTTTAATGTTAATTGTCAAATGTTAATTGTCAGTTGCAGACAGACGTCTTCTACCACCTTCATCTTCAAGAATCGTTATTCTCAATGTAGAATTTAAAAAACCAACACCGTACTGTCCGTTCACAAATGGATCCTTCACCACCATGCTCTGGCAAAATGTGACCGAGAACTTTTATTGAAGCAGAATTGGACATTGTCGTTTAACCAGTGAGTTCTGGTCGCATTTTGCTTAACTGAATGTGCATTTCATCCAGTTGCTAGCAGTACACTACACTGGTGATTTGGTTAGATTCTAGAAAACTCTAATTGATAACGCCAATGGCGAATCACCAGACAGTCACCATAATGTTCTGTTGGTGCAATTTTGGAAAGTTAGGATCACGCCATTGAGCAGATCGTTTACGATTTTCATAACGGATCCATTTCTTATCACAAGTCACTATTCGATCAAAAAAATGGACCATTCGAATTTCGCATACGCAGCACTGAACAGAATTCAAAACGTCGAACTCTTTGACTTGAACTGAGTTCATGTGGAATCTGTTTATCAAGTTTCTTCACCTTGTCAGTTCTCTTGAAATGATCCGATTTTGTTGAAATGTTGACACTCATTATCTGAGACACATCTCTGACAAGAATTTTTTTCGACTAGTGTTTCAGATGGTGATTTTCAAATGCTCTGTCACCTTGATCTTAAAAATTAGATTGGTAGGTTGGAGTTGGAGAGAGACATAGTAATTAATTTTATCGCAACTTCGGGAATAAAACGAACTGACTCAAGGGTATCAAATACATATTTTCATTCATTTGATTTAGAGTGAGTACATTGATATTTAGTGTAGCAAAATGTTAATTTATAAGGCGGATATTGGTAGCAGTCTGGAGAAAGTCCGTATCAGATTGATAGTAAGTATCTTCGCAGTCAGACCTTGCTCGTAACATTAGGTCAAATATAAATATTAAAATAGGTCAGTGTCAATCTACTGTTTTTTATCAGCCGTAAAAAGGTCTGGAATATCATTAACACAACTTCACGTGTTACGCATGGCTGTTTTGTCTAGCGGTAGCGGCTTTTGTTCTGTGTTTTATCTTGCTGTCACTCTCTTCATCTAGCTCATAGCTGTGAGCTTATATCCTTTTGACCCGACTCCGAGACTCTGGTGCGAACGTTAGTTTCGGCTATCATGAAAAGTCTCTTTTTATTAAGTTTTTGATCGGTCAAAATTATTTTATTTACTGGCGTTCCTTTCTTTTTCATTTTTTTTTTATATAAAGGGATCTATGCGTGGAGGCTGTTTTATTTTGGTATATTTACTCTGGTCCCGTAAACTTACGAGGTTTTTCGTCCGGGTTCAGTCTTTTCTTCATTTTATTTGAGGCTTGCTTTCTCGTTAGTTGAGACAGTATATAGAGAGCAGTTTAGAGAGAGAGAGAGGAGAAAGATATGAGATAATGGTTTTAAAGGAAAGCGCAAATGCCTTATTTTAATTTGGATGCTTTCTTTTTTTGTTTACATATATTATTTTTAAATTTTATTTTATTTTTATCGGGACTTACTACATCTTCACCGCGGAATTTCCGAAACCAACGCTGTACTGTTAGATCACAAGTGGATCTTTCACCCCATGCTCTGTTAATGTTAGCAGCAGTTTGAGAAGCATTCTGACCAAGCTTGAACTTATGCAAAAAGTAAACGCAGCTCTTCTTTTTTCATGTTCAAGATGACAGGTATATAATGTTTTTAAGTTAAATTCTGAAATACATTAATATAAAATTAACAAAGAGTTCACCTTAATCATTAGGAATAAGAAATATATTTTTGCGCAGCTATTATAATAGAACACAATTAAAAAGTTTATTCTAAAATCGGACATTATTTTCCGAACAACCTAATACAAAGTAACATTTCTGGATATTTTGACGTAGTGTAATTGTTAGCAAGCTTGTTTCGTTAGATCAATTACTGCCAAGTAGTGAGTTTGACCCTCACTTGGTGCTGATTACTTGCAGATTTATGCCACATCCAAGCTAAACCTAGTAAATCTCTAAGTACTTTACATCGCGTTTGTCAAGTTGATAACAATTTTATGCATTATAAAAAACACGATTTTATCTTTCTGAAATAACAAATTCATTGAAACTTAAATATTTTAGGGATAATGGAATTTTTTAAACAACTTTTTCAATTTTCGTGGACATTAAATATTAACATTTAAAATGCTGATATTTTATATACAAGATAAAAAAAAATACCACGCGTGTATTTCATTTTAAAAATCCCATGCATGTATCTTATTAGAAAATCCTAAGTATACTTCCGTGAAATCGAACTGATTTCAATTATACACAGTATGTAAGTTGTTTGCATGTATGTGTATTTTTGCCCACACAAACATGCACATTTCTATGAAATACTCTTTCATTACTTGACACTTCACCCTTTATACTTGTGTAGCCTTGCAGAACTCGTGACGTCAGTGAATTCAAAGTACTTCGAAGATATATTTCCATAGAAGACACTAAGAGGCAAAGATAAAAAGTTCCAACCACCATAGCAAAAAAAAGATATACAGAGACTCTTCGTTTTTCGTCATGGCAAATTCCTGTATATACACATTTTTATTTTCAGCGCTTTTTGTAAGTATTTAAGTTTCTCTTTCATAATTTCTATTACTTTTACCGATGAAAATATTTTTGTTGTAAAAAATATTGATTTTTTTTTAATTGTATTTTCTTTGTAGAATTTTTTTCTCTTTTTAATTTTTTTTATTTAATCTGCTGTTTTGCAACATAATTTGGGCCATCTTGAAAACCAAACAAATTTATTGCTTGTAATTTTAGGTTTCAGACAAAATAATTTGATTATTACGATTTTGCGATATTTTCAAAATGTCATTTGAAGGAAGGGCTTTAAAAAAAAATCTATCTATCTATCTATCTATCTATCCTCTCTCTCTCCCCTCTCTCCCCCTCTCTCCTATATATATATATATATATATATATATATATATATATATATATATATATATATTATGTACTACCACTGATTCGCTAAAATAATAGCATGCCATGATGAAAAAAAATGCCACAAACTTGATAAAAACAAAGTTTTATCGTCAAAATCTTTATGTTAACTAAGAGGAAAGACCAAAGGACTTTTTATTATTAAATTATATTTTTTAATCCTTTTAAGAACGTTCGAAAATTTGGTTAAAAATCTTAATTTTTGCGTCAGGAAATTTTAGCGTATTTTCCTTTTAGTTTAGAAAATCTTACCGTCTTTTTTACGGTGAAAAACACACTAATTTGGACATTCTTGTAAAAATCAGATAAATGTCAGATCTCAATTAAACTTTCAGGACTTATTTATATTTATGAATGAAATTATTTCAGGATTTTTTTTATTTAGAAAACTTGGTAAAAATATATTTTTTTTGCATCTATTACGTCCCACATTTAATTTTATGAAATTTCGAGAAATTAATTTTTGTAGAGCTTAAAGTTTAATAGTTTTAAAAGCAGAACTTCTTGGAGAATTTAAATCATCAATTTCTTCTTGTAAAATAGGACCCCCAGTTACCGAAAATCTCCTCTGAATTGCAAAATAAAAAATTCAATATAATCTAAGACATTATTTAATTAGAAAAGATTTTAATTGCTTATATGAATAAATTATATATAAAACACTATTGTCTTAAAAAAATCGATGAATAATGAATTGTTAAAAGAAATGTTTTCATTTTTTAAAAATTAATTATAACTTACAAATTTTTAAATCTTTTAAAATTCTGTCGAGTGTTATTAAGTAAAATTAAAAGTTATATTTACTAATCATAAATAGAAAAGGTTACTACAATTCATCGAACCCTGATTTTTAAAAATAATGTTAATTTTCTTTTTGTGCGTATAAACGTGCCGATTTTTGTAAATACGGACGTCCATGCACGACATTATCAGAAAACAAGAGCGATAACTATAGTAAATTTAAAGTCACAGCACCTAAAATTCAATAAAACATCAAATTACAGGGACTAATTTTGTAAGATTACTTGGTAGTTAAAAATTATATAAAAAGGGCGCTTACGTTAATTCAAGTAAATTTTATAGATATGTCCGGCGTAGAAAAAAATTAGATAAACTTCTGTCTCTCAGCCAAGCTGTCAAAAACCTTAAATAAACAGCTACCGCTGTTTTAAAAATGCATTTCTGCAGTATTTTAAACATAAAGTAATTAATATATATATTAAATCAGCTAATATTCCTCAAATAAAATTTTAGAAAAGTATATTTTATTTTAAAAATACTTTTTTAACAGAGAGATTTACATCGTTATGACAAATAGCTAAAAATGACGCTAAAATTAGCTATTTTAGCAATTTCAAAAAGAAAACTTCTTCCAGTCAATATAAATTAGTTTTGAAATACAGAAAAATATTTTGCTTGTTGGAAATATTAAATTTAATCTATTAACTTCAAATTAAAACTAAATAAACGCTTCAAAAAGATTTCTCATTTTTAGAAATTAATTTTAAACCTTAGGTATTGCGTTTCTGTGAAGGTAAAATAAACTATCGGACTTTTCCATAACGCATTCCAAGAAGAGAACAGAACTACACTTGGCATTTGTTCGTCCACTCACGATACAGAGACATGACACAAGGTCGATTTAAAGGTGGAAGTCTAAGCGCGTGCACATGGGTCATGTCTCTAAATTGTCCAGTCCCCGCAATTACCGTCTCAGATTAATTAACGATCCCCTTATCGTTAATTGATCTGAAACTTTTAAAACCATTTATTTTATTTTCAACATCATCACTTGATAAGACACAGAGTGTGTTGAAACAAAATGGCTATTTTTTGTAGTGATTTTATAACATACTTATGTTATAATTTTTTATAAAAATAATTATATCTGCTCTACTTTGTATTGAGCACTCTTTTAAGAATAGTAATTGTTGGTTATTGGAATTCATTCCGTATATACCAATTGTATACTTGTATATATATATATATATATATATATATATATATATATGAATTAAGATCAAATATGGATTAGAATCCAACAAAATGAAAGGATAAGGACCAAACGTTTTCTATTTTTTCCTTATCCTATCATTCATATATATATATATATATATATATATATATATATATATATATATATATATATCAGGGGTTACCAAACCATGGCTCAAGGACCACATGCAGCTCTTTGACCTTTAATATGCGGCTCGTAGAAGTATATTGAATGGGCTCCTTTTTTTCATCACGGTTAATATGAAAAGTAAATAAAGAAAAAAATAATCAAACTTTTATAATTATTTACTGGATATGAATTGAAACATTAATGTTCGTGGTTAGTAAAAAATATTTAAGAATTTAAATCCTAATTTTAATGCTAGATCTGAGTGAGATATTTCTTCTTTAGTGCCGAAGAAAGGAATGGTGGGGAACAGATAGATTAAAAAATTTTCGGTCAGCAAGGGTTACAGAGGAATGTCTGAAGACTGAGGTCATGGGTAAGGGTATTAAAGGGACCGCACTCACGTCATGTACATTAATTCAATGTAACACAAGACATTGAACTGTGCAGACGCAGTTTTCTTTAAAAGTGTCAAGATTTTGAAAATATTTGGCATACATATGTGTACTTTGGGATTACTGAAACCAATACAAATTACATACAAGAATAAATATTATTGCATACATGCATTTCTTAATATTTATATAAATATTTTGTAACAAACAAAGTTTATCACCCTTGATGAGTGGACGTGGTCCACGAAACTGCGTAGTCGGGAGAAAAATAAATAGAAATAATGGATATTAATTTATAGTAAATTTTTCAATTTTAAAAAATTATATACGCTCTATTATATTCTAAGTATTGATCACTTTTAAAAATTCGTTTTTACAAAAAATTTAATCCTTATATATATATATATATTATATAGGATTAATACAAATATAAAATTTGTCACTTAGCTGATTGATATCAGTAGGTAGAAAGGATTTTTATCAGTTAGTACAAAGTTTCTTTTCGGTTCCTTTCCTTTTTTCATCCGATATCCCATTTTTATTCATTACGGTTTTTATGTCACGAGCTGCAAGGCGCACACTAAGTGTGAATACCCCTTTGAACCCCTATCTCAGATACAATGAAACTCTTGTACCCACTCTAATATGTGTGTGTGTGTGTGTGTGTGTGTGTGTGTTGATATAATAGGAAAGAGGTTAGATTGATGATCCGAAGTTCTTTAGTATTTTTGTTTTTATTTTAAAAAACAGTGCTCAATAGAGAAGTAGAGCCTAGATTACAATTATTTTTTTAAAAAAATATGATTCCATCGCGACACAGAAATTAAGTTTAATTCCAATATTAAAACTTAACTACTGGTTAAGGTTTAATATTGGAATTAAACTTTAAATACTGCTGACCAGTTTCGAAACATAGTAATTTCTGTGACGCGATGGAATCATATTTTTGTAAAAAAATAATTATAATATATATATATATATATATATATATATATATATATATATATATATATATATATATATGAGTACTATTACATGTGGAAATTTCAATTCACATACATTTGAAACATAAGGCTGAATGTTACCCCTTCTCAATCAGTTTTTCTGCAACTGTAGTTTTATGTTTTGTACGATTTTCTCAAACTTTTAAAACAATTTAACAAAAGATAATTCAAACTAAATTCCAAATACTGTGAAGATCGTAGAAAATTTTCAGTTGATACAGAAATAATAATTAACTAAGGAAAGGATCCTGTTGTTTGAATCAACAAGTATTGAAGTAATGACGAATTTTACAATCAAGAAAATCATAATTCCATTGAAATCATAAATTATACGACCTAATTCCCCAAATTTGAGAAAATAATCAGATTAAAAAGTTTTAGAAACGGCTTCTTGGTTAGACCGAGAACTTTTCAACACCCTGACCATTATTATTTATGAAACAATATTTTATAAATTTTACTGGGCTTTTCACCACTGAGCAAGCTCCAGTGCAGGATTTAAGCATAAAAAAGCGATAGTCAGCACCCGCTCGTATCCTAGCATCGGAACCGTTATCCTCTCTTCTTATTCTATTTCTCCCCTCTGATGGCGGTGGCGGAGATGGCTGTGAAGGCCCTGCCTACTCCTAAAGATCCGTGAGCAGGAGTTACAAAGAGGTGTAGGTGGTGGACGCGGCTGGGCGAGTCGGGCCCTCCTGACAGCACGTTGCAGATCCTCTTCATGGACGGGTGGACTCGAAAGTCTCGGTCCCTCACCTAGGATGGTCCTACGCAAAGGCGAATTTGCAGCAACGGTTTCCCAGGTCTCAGGGTCGATGTTGGCTTGTGTCAGGGATGTCTTCAACTTAAAAAAAAAAAAAGCAAAGCTGTAACATGTTATAGAGACTCACGGTCTGCAGGCGCGCTTCAAAAAATTCAGATTTTCTAAATAGTTGGGTTCTTCCCAATTTTTAATCAGTGGTTACAAAGCTTTTCTGTAGCTAACTGTCTCACTACGTCTAAGTCCCTCACTGTTTAGTTTCATTTGTTGTTTTTTTTGCCTTGACAACACCTTTCCTTGTTATTTTAATGTATATTTTAATAAACTTCCACGTACTTTTACAATGACAACTAAGACTTAAATCATTACATTATCACAAAAACTTCCAGTTGTAGTTTCAAGTTAATATGAATATTTTATAGCTAACTATATCATTAAACAAGTATCGACATAGAATGTCAGTTTCTCTAACCCATAGGTATTTATTTATTTATTTACTACTTTACCAGTTCCATCAAAACATGACGGATTATTTAAGTAATTTTGAAACTGTGTTCTTTATCATTTCCAAATGAGTTATCTAGTATTAAACAAGTATCGACATAAGATTGGAAAAACATTCGAAAATTATTGGTTTGCTTATAAATGTTGTATCATTTTAAATAATTTTTTCTATTATGTCTCGTGTCCTTCAAGACTTAGGTGATCATAGCTCTCCATAACTTCCTCTCCTTTATAGCTGTAAGCAATGTTTGTCACCTTACTTTCCCTCCCTTTCCCTGTTCTGCCATCCATTTATACAAAATCGTTAAGTTGGTTACTCACTCTTTCCTTCTACTCCTCTTGACATATCTTGTTAGTGTCAAATTTTCCAAGCCCTCTTTCCTCATTAATGCGAGTGAAATTAAAAAAAAAACGATATATATTGGCTTTTTAGAACTGTGAAGTTATATTGTCAAAAAAAAAGGAAACAAAAAGAAAATGCCGCGTATAAGTGATTTTTTGTGATTTCTGTTAACAGAGTCCATTTACATGTAAAAATTATTAAAAGTCAATTAACTGACTTACATTAAGTTTTTTGTGATCTTTGTTAGTGTTAACAGAGTCCATTTACAAGTAAAAGTTATTAAAAGTCAACTAATTGACGGATATTAATTTTTTTTAAAATTCCTTTTGAATGATTGCCAGTAATGTTGAAAATATTTTCTGGTAGAAATTCGTATTTTTAACACAAATTTCTTGGGTTATTCGTAGAATATCAGTTTCTCTAATCCCAAGGTATTTATTTATTAACTGCTTTACCAGTACCATCAAAATATGACGGATTATTTAAGTAATTTTGAAGCTGCATTCTTTATCGTTTCTGAAGGAGTTATCTAGGATTCTTATCTATACAATTAACTCCATTGTTCTATGTAAGAAAGAATTCTAATTTTAAATCATTAAATGTAAAAAAACAAAAATACCCCAAAAGAAAGCTAGCTTGAAACAAAAGAAACCAAAAACAATGTATTAGTAACTCACGACTGATATGAGATGAGATATTCCAATATAAATGCATAATATAAAATATTATGTGACTTTACATCCTTATAGGTTATGCAACCTGATCTCCCCTATTCCATATTCTGTCATGGTAACACGGGACATTTTCGTTTACTGGCGTCAAGTAATGCTTCCTGTTAACATAGCGGAATATGGAATAGCGGAGATCAGGTTGCATAACTAAAAATCATATAGAGTCACATAATATTTTATGTTATAAATCTATTTTATTAAGCACGATGACGTCATTCGTTGCTTTATTTTCTTTCTACTGGAGACTGATGTATAAAAACCCAAAGTTCAATGTCTATCGAAAGGAGCAGTTGAAATAAATTTGCTTTGATTCATCCATTTTTCGCGTTAAAATATATTTTTTCCTTATATCTAATTAAAAGAAAAATAAGAAAGAAAGAAATGGCTTTATTTCTTGTGAGAAATTCTTATTTCGAAATAAGATAAAACTAACATTTTAAATGAATTATAAATAAATGGAGATGAGGTTGTAATTCAGGGAGCTGAATTTGACAGTTTCTAACTTTCCAAAATGTAGTACCTGTAAGTGCCATATTTCAGAATTTTACTCTGTATTCCTCATCTGCGAAATTATAAGGAATTATAAGAACCAACATTACAGATTGATTCCCAACGATTGTAGAGGTGGAAGAGGACAGTTTTTTTTTTAATTATTTTACCCCAAGCAAGGTAATAATGCAAGGGGGAGTGGTGTTATAAAAAGTGAAAGAGAAGAAGATGACTTAATGAAAAGTGAGGAAAGGACAAAAAAGGAAAAACGTTTAAGAAACAGAAGATGATCGATTGACGTTGCATTAAAGTTTTTGAAGATTGTAGGTGACAGGGAAGCAAAAAATCGGAAGGGAATTCCACAGGTAAGAAGTACGAGAAAGGAAACTGTTAGAATAGAAGTGGCGGCTGCATCTAGCTAATTCAACAGTAAAACGATGAGACCTAGTTGTCAATCTCGTAAATACGCTTAAATCATGTAGTCGAGACACTCGGGAAAAAAAAAGCTCACCAAAACAGTTGCTGTTTGTAGAAAAGACAGAGGGAAGCCACGTCACGTCGGGGAGAAAGTGACTGAAGTCGAGATGCCAGGTCAGGATCGATTACATTACAGGCCCTTCTTTGAATTTTGTCCAAAATCTTGAGATATACAGCATGAGCACGAAATCAGATATGACAACAATATTCAATGCATGGACGAATAATAGATTTATAAACGGAAAATGAATTCTGACGAGAACATTTTTCTGGTACGACACAGTGAACCAACTTTCCTAGCAGTAGATGGAGCGATTGATTCAATATAGACGCTCCACTTCATACCAGTGGAAAACGTGAGCCCAAGAAGGCGTAGAGTATTACTCTTCTGGAGTCTAGCATCTGCCATGCTGATGGCAGGCAGATGCCAGACGGACCTTAGTCGCGACTCACTCTATAGAGCAGCTATTGCCAAATACTGAATGTCGCATACTATATGTACGACAGACAATGATTCCGAGATGAGAGTGTGTGGACCACTTCCTTAATAGTTTGGATCCACCCTAATGAAACTCACGCCAATGGTATTTCTTCAATACACATGCAAATCTGAGAAGGAATTAAAACGGAAACTAGAAAGAGTCGACACACAAATAAAAAAATTCCAAGAATTAATTCATTTCCTCGGAAAACTTAAGATATTTTATATTTTATTCAAGTAGTCATAGTGCAAAGCAGGACCGGTGCAAGGGCCTTGTGCCCCACCAGAATCTATGATAATGGCCCCCATTTTAAATCTGAATTTTCCTAAGGAAGTATTCATATAAAATAAACAATTTATCAAACCTAATTATGTACAATAATTGATCATATGCAATATAGGTGAACAATTCAATTAGGAAAGTTGAAAATAAATACAATGTGGCTAAATACAAATTGGCTATGTCATAATAGATCATTCCATCTTCAATAAATCAACAATATTTGCGGCAATTTTTAACATCAATTTGGAATGTTTCTTGTTAAAATTTGAATAATTTTAGAGCACATTCAACATTATGGATAAACAAAATAGTAAATTTTATATAGTGATTTCACGAGATTTAGCATGAGTAAAACAAATTCACGTATTTGAACGAGCAAAAACAAAACAAAAAAAAAAAAGAAAAGAGCCCAGAATGATGTCAAAATCCGCGAAAATTTTTCATACTTTCAGTTGTGCTTAGTTTAATTTATAACGTATATAATTGTAGGTAGGAAAAAGTAAATGTTGATAAGATATCGAGGGTCACAAAGCACTGCAACGCCAATCAGGCTTAAGGCCACCTTCCCGGTCGGAGGTTCGGGCTAGTACGCACCGACTTGGGTGCTATATCGTGCAAATCTCACCTTTTAGTTGTATTGTAGATTCATTATAATGATAAAATTACATTGCCAGTAATAAAAGTGCAGTGAACTTTCATGTGTACTGCTTTTGGTCACCGATAATCAGTTTCAAAAGGAAAATTAGCAGTTTCCGTGACCAAACCTACTTAGTTTCAATGAATTAACTTGTGAATGTATTTCAAAGTAGATGTTAATAGAAACCACTATTTCCGTCACAGACTTTTAAAATCTTTCCTGACAGTAAATCACATTTCAATTCTTGCTTTAGATCAATACATAATTAAATATTCGTGAATGTCTTATTTGTAAAGTTGGTAAAAAAATCTCCAAATAGGCCTTTATTCTCAACATAATCATTGCCTTTCTCGAAACCTTCAGATTCGTAAATAAAAATTGTGTTTCTGTCAGTTGTTTAATACTGATGATATCAGACCCGTCGCTAGAGTGTTTTAAGTGGGGTAGGCCTTTTAAGTCAGGGAGGCCGCAAGTAAGAATTTGTATATACTAAAATTAGTTCACATTATTTTCACAGGGGATGGGAAAATGATTTTCTGGGGAGGCAGGCTCCAGTCAACCTCTTAGACGGCGGGCTTGGATGAAATATAGCTAGAAAAAAAAAAACTTAAACAAGTAATTTTAAATTTGTATAATTTCTACCATAATAAACGTAGCATACGACTTTAAGAATATTGACCCTCACAATTATTATTTCTACTTAATGTTATTATTATTGCTGCTTTTTATCAAAACAATTTGGATTTGTACAGTCATTATTATTACTGTTATTTCTAGGCCAGGAAGCATAACTGATTCCAGCTAAAAAAGGGCTGGACTCAAGCAGATACTACACTTTGATCAAGGATAGAAAAATGTAATGGTCGTACATACCAACATGCAGGGCCACCTGGACGTGATATAATGGTTAGCAAACTTGACTCACTAGATCAATTACGACTGAATAGCGAGTTCGTTCTCCACTGGATGCACATACTTTCCGCCCTGTGCCATATCTAAGCAACGCCTAGAAAATCACCATAAAAACAAGCAGTACAGATACTTCATCTTAAAAAAAATTGAAAAATAACTTGTTGATTCTAAAATTTATTTTTTAAGAAATGCTAAAGTTTTCAGGCTAGAACTGTTATAAAAATTTTACTACACTACAGTAACAAAACATTTTTTGCAAGATGCAACTATATTGCTTTCTTACCAACTCCAAGTTCATGTGCCAGACACAAAACTTAGTAGAAAAGCAACTCTCGAAAATAGGCGTAACTTAAAAAACAAGACGACCACTGCGTGAAATTTTAAAAGGAACAACGCATTTATTTACAATTACAAATTGGAAAAGTACAAAACA